>ML106752.1:0-335996 GCA_003697995.1 Taxidea taxus jeffersonii
AAAAAAAAAAAAAATCCTTAAATCTTAAACTAAAATTTCTAAATCTTCTTGGGTTAGTTCAAGTTCTGCACACAGTGAATCTTATCTGATTATTACAACTCAAAACAGCCTCTTTTTCCTTTCATCCATCATTGAACTTGGCATTTGAATTATACCATTATTTATTTCCTTCTTTGCCAGCTCCTAGGAGTTTCAGTGGTTCATTTTGCTGTATTCCTCAACCTAATGTTGGCAAAGTCACCCAGATACATAATAAATACCTATAAATTAGTTGGTTCTCGATACCTAATCCTGTTTCTTGAACACATTAATTAGGAATATAATAATAAAAGCAAGCAATTAATGAGTGTTTATTATGTACTGGACATTTCTAGAAATACTTTAATATGTATTAATTCCTTTAACTCACTCAACAATCTTATGAGATACTGTTACCATCTCCATTTGACAGATGGGAAAATCGAGGCTTAGTAATTTTCCAAGGTAGATTGGCTTCAAATCCCGTGCACTTTGTTACCAAGCCATACTGCTTCTCCCTACTACGCCCCACTAGAAATGCTGTTTAAACACAGAATGTATACAAGAAAGCAGTGATGAAATTATAGTCAGCACTCATTATTTAAGTAATTAGTAAAAATCCTCCCTAAAAGATACTACCATACACTCTAAGGCAGTCAGAAATATTGTAAAACTTCCCAGGCTGAAATCTGCACCTGCCAGCTATGCATCACCGACTCGTTACACAGACTCTGGATTAACAGCCTCCTGTGAGCCCTCACATTCCCAATGCCAAGTCACACGTACAGAGAGGGGCATCCATGGGTGCAGCAGCAAAAGCAACAGTAACACATCATAGTCACAAAATCTGTGATGAGCCCAGCCCTTGGATAGTCTAGTGAGGGAGTGTGCATCTTGAATATTACTACATGTGTCACGATCTTTGTTCCCCACTGACTCCCTTTTGGATAACAGCCAAAGATACTATTCAGGAAATAAAATAGGTTCTAATATTCCCATACCCTATAATTAATCTTCGCTCAATCACAAACATTTGTTTAATCTATTGCTTGAAATAAAATGCTAATAAGGCAAGAGAACATGACTCTAGGACAATGCTAGAAAAACAGTCTTCATTTCTCTTCTTTTGAGAGAAATAAGATGCTTTTGATCATATCAATGAGTGAGTAATGCCTAAGTCTCTAATACAAGATTTAGTTAAATTATATTCATCCTGGGAGATGAATAACCTGAATTTAAAAGAATAATTTAAGTTTAGAAAAGGCAAAGCACATCGCAACTGAAAGTCTAATCTTTTTTAATGTGATTGTATATATTCTAGAGCCTTTAAAAAATGCATTATTACACAAATCTCCTCTTGTCTTCAGTTTTTTCTAGCTCTTACTGTTTCCTTAAGTCTATCCCTATACATGTTTCCATGATAGTTCTATTTATTCTGGACTTCTTGTTTCTCTAAAGATTGTTTTGGGTGTTGGATACTATCTGGCAGAAACCTAAGGAGAACAATAATCTGCTTCAGGATATATTAAGCAAGCTTCATTGGGGCTCATGGAGCTCATACATACCTGTGTACTCAGAGCTCTTGCTCTTGAAAGCACACAGGAGCAATTCAGTATGTGTGTCTGGAATGAATGTACTTACTCTTCTACCATTACTTTATGCCTCTGAAGTTCAGGAAATGAAAGTGAATATTGTTTTTAGTTTTCACAATTGGTGCACTGCTATTTAGTCATAGTTTGGACTCTTGTTAAAAACTAACAGTCTTGGGGCACCTGGGTGGCTCAGTGGGTTAAAGCTGCTGCCTACAGCTTGGGTCATGATCCCAGGGTCATGGGATCAAGCCCCGCATCGGGCTCTCTGCTCTGCGGACAGCCTGCTTCCTCCTCTCTCTCTCTGCCTCTCTGCCTACTTGTGATCTCTATCAAATAAATAAATAAAATCTTTAAAAAACAAAAACAAAAACTAACAGTCTTGTGGCACCTGGGTGGCTCAGTGAGTTAAAGTCTCTGCCTTCGGCTCAGGTTATGATCCCAGGGTCCTGGGATAGAGCCCTGCATCGGGCTCTTTGCTCAGCAGGGAGCCTGTTTCCTCCTCTCTCTCTGCCTGCTTCTCTGCCTACTTGTGATCTGTCAAATAAATAAATAAAATCTTAAAAAAAAACTAACAGTCTTTACAATATGTTTTCAAAACTGATCAAGATATGACCTAACACTGTAACAGATATGAAGGGCACTGAGGTCACATAAAGCCAAAGCAATTTCCTATCCCACAGCTCAAGGCCTAAATGAGAAGGAGAACAGGAAAAGAGGAGCTGCATATCCCTTTAATGCCCTTCGATGATAGAAAGGGATCCTTAAAAACACAAGCATACAAGGAGTTTCCTAGGGCAGTTAAAATCTAAGTTGTGAGGTAATAATGAAACATAGTCTTAAATCTCCTAGATCCTCCAGTTTTCTCATGACTGGCTATGTCAATGCAGGCAAATTACTTACATAATTAAACAAGGTTTCTTACCCTTACAAGAAAAAAGAGAAAATCCCTCATAGGATGTTGTGAAGACTGAATAAATATTGCAAACAGTATTTCACACAGAGCTCAGCACAGACTAGATGCTCAATAAATACGGACAATTGTTGTATTCTCAGGGGACTTCTTTATTACTTTAGGTAAATATAAATATAGGAATCCCATTAAAAGGAAACTAGAAATTGTGATGTATGAGACTTATCATTCATATATTAATAGGAATGGGAACAAATGGATATAAATGCACCAACCATCCTTTGCAGGAATGGCACAAGTCTATTTGGGCAATATACTACATGTTTGAACCAAAGAAGATACCCTGTAACCCAAATACTCATACAGGTTTTCAAAGTGGAAAATATTTGAACGCTTTGTTTAGAGATGCATTTTTGTGGCCCACCCAAATAAATGTTCAAAATAATACTGCATGCATGTGACATGACAACTGGGTTTGGAAAAGTGTTTTCTGGAAAAGCAACAGCCACTGATTAACTTTTGTTCTTGCAGTTGGTTACATTAAATAATTATATACAGAGAAGGGAGAGAGAAGCTAAAATCCAGGTCATGGAGCATTCTGTCAGGTTTCCGCCCCCTCCTCATCATGTAGCAAAAAAAATCATGGGCTCTAAGAAGAGGCAACTTGACTAGGCTTTTCAAACTCCTTTTGTTCCTTGCTTGGAAAAAGGAAAATCAAGGCATGGGGATAACAGGAAACAACACTTGCTTATCCTTGAGCCTTCTAAGATGTACCTAAGGACTATTCCAGAGAAGGGTATTTTCTGAGGTTCATGGTTTATTAATCACTGGAAGCATGAGTAGTCTGAGTTGTTACAATCCTCCAAGTATGGAAGTTTCCACATATAGAAGAGCCAAAACATCACTGGTTCCTTCAGGGACCATTTAGACACTTCAATCCAATCTAAAGAGTGTAAAATATCATGATCACTTCCCTCAAGATTTCAAATAATTCTGATAGGACAAGGAAGGATGTTATAAACAAGACTGGCTGATAGGACAAGGAAGGATGTTATAAACAAGACTGGATCAGGACAGGTATTCGTTAATCAGTACATTTTTTTTTGTTAATTTGAATTTGGTTATGCATAATTAAAAGTACAAATTATGAAGTCATGATGCCAGTAAGTGCTCTCATTGACTTGGGAGCAAATGTCCTCTGTTCTCTAACCCTGTTTCCCTTGCAGTGAATTTGAGAGCGCCCTCAAGTGGTGACAAAGTGAAGCGCCAGGAACATGATCATATTTTTTCTACTTGGGGAGAATTTTGTCTGAATGCCAAGGTCTGCTGGAAATAACTGCACAGACACGGCCAAATTCCTGGAACTTTAGGTGACTTAAGGCTCTGTTTTTGTTTTTAAGTGTGACTGAAATTAAAATATATAATGAAATGACAATAAAATACCTCTTGGGAAGTAGGGTTTAAAAATCTGAGTCAAACAGACTGTCATCAAACCCTGGCTCTGCTTCTTACTAATTTTGTCACACTGAACAAGTCTGTTAATATTTTTGAGCCTTGTTTCCTCACCCATGTAATGAAATATATTAATGGGATTTTGAGAATGACTACCTCTGACGACCTCTCCAAAATTCTTTCCCTGCTGTCCTTCATTTCTCGTGACCTTTGCATACATTAGTCCTGGGGTCTCCTTTCTTTTGGTTTCATGGGGGAATAAAGACCCACATACACATCACCTCTTCAGAGAGAGCTGCTCAGCCAGCCCCTTATGCTCCAGTGTCACATCTGATACAGTCTTTGGGTTTTACATTCGCCATACTTTATAACAACATCTTGTTCCCCTGAGTTTCATTCACTACTGGACTAGAAGGGCTGGCCCATATTATGGTGCATCTTCCTATTTACCTAAGTAAACACATCATCACATGTGTAGCTGCTCAAGGAGTGCAGGTTAGATATTTTTCAAAAACAACAAAAATTCTTAAAATGTTAAGAAACAAGAGCAAGCAGTAAGAAGACTTTCTGAAGGAGTTACATTCATTGCCCAAAAGAGGAGATAAAGTCACTTGGGAGAAAGAGGTAAAGCTCTTGTACTTAACTTGCAAATATGATCAGCAGGATACACTGCATGTAAATTTGATTCATAGCCCTGATCCTCTGTAGAAATTCATAGTAACTCTAATTCTAAATGTTATTTGAAAAAGAAATTAGCATTTAAATCTAAGGTGTTTAAAAAAAATAAAATTAAATAAATAAAAATAAAAATAAATAAATCTAAGGTGTTTAAATTGTTCAGAGTTAGATTGCACTGCTCTTTATTGGAATCTTTCAGACTCAGGAAACAATTAGATATCCTGAGGGCTTTATTTAAATAAAGTTTCCATAAACATCAAGGTTAGTTGTTTTTTCACATAAATAATAGATCAGGTCCCTAAAGTACTACTGTATTTGGAAACAAAGATTTTGATCTAAGTCCATTCCCAACCCATTATGTGATCCTGGCCAAGTTAGTAAACCTCTCTGAACCTCAATTTCCCCATAAAATGGATGATAAAACCATCCTAAGGGGTGTTACAAGCATTAAATGAAATAATTGATTAATAAGCACCTAGCACTGTACCTGCCATTTCTTTTTTCCCCCCACCCACGCTTCCTCTAATGCATATATTTTCTCTAAAATTAATGTTTTCTCAATAAACATTTTACAAGTTATACGCTATCACATTATTAATTGCTTTTTGGGAAAGTAATATTTTTCCAATGCTTCAATTTTTTTTTTTTTTAACCAATGCTTCAATTTTTAAAATGAGTTTCAGGCATTACATGACACATGAAGAAATTAATGACAAAGTATTTTTATCCAATTTGTGTACGCCAATGTATCTTAGAACTATATTGTCATAAGTACATAAGGTATGCATGTACCAAGAAAGCATAATTTTGGCCATAAATTCAATTTTGATGTAAAATTAGTTAAAGGATTTAAATCTGCATGAGAAGTAATATAACTTTTCAACAATACAAAGATACAACTCTCTTTACTCACAAATAAACATACATACTGCATACAACTGTGTAAAATACATTTTGAACATTGGAGACCATTTATACCACCATATAATTCCAACTCATTAATCAATTAATTCAACAGATTTATTGACTGCCTGCTTTGTGCCAGGAAATGAGCTAAGAACTGACAAATAAGATGAACAAGACACATTCTTCTACAAAGAACCAATCACCCAGTGAAATAGAAAGACAAGGCATAAGTCAAGTAAAATATGATAAATACCATGATAGAGGGTTCAAGATTATAACTAATATTAAAAGCAGTTCTAATACTTTAGAACTGTTCTTTCCTGAAACTATCATTACTGACTTTACCTACTTAATAAAAAATTTGTCCCCTCATATTTTTACTTAGATTTATTTTTTTTTAATTTTTTTAAAAGATTTTACTTATTTGACAAATGGAGATCACAAGTAGGCAGAGAAGCAGGCAGAGAGAGAGAGAGGAGGAAGCAGGTTCCCTGCTGAGCAGAGAGCCCTATGTGGGGCTTGATCCCAGGACCCTGGGATCATGACCTGAGCCGAAGGCAGAGGCTTTAACCCACTGAGCCACCCAGGCACCCGAGAGATTTATTTAGGAGGTGTCTAAGGCTGAACAAGATTTTCTATCTTCAGGTCAAATACATTAACAATGTTAGAAGTGAAAATAAAAAATAATTTACAAGTCTCAGCCCCCATCAGTTTAAATGAAAACAGACAGTTGGTCCAGCATATGTTGATTTCTTAAAATTGAAAATCAACTTTCCCAGCAATATGTCTCAAGGGAAATAAAATGGGTGGGCTGGTTTAATTCACATATACTAAACAATGTTTACAGCTGATATTTGATTACATTCCTGAAGGGAGAAAAAAGACTGTAATGAAAGAAGTACGATTATTTTTTTCCTCAGAAACAAAGATTCCAGGGTCTGCTCAAGTCTGAGAACTTAGTTCAAATTACTGCTTTGAACATAGACAAACAAAAAGGAAAAGACATTAGGATGGAATCCTTGGAATAGCTATTAATTCTGAGTAATGAGATAATACAAGCCAAAATATTTGTATTAGTTTCACAATAATACATTTTATCACCGTTATGAAGAAACTGTTGACCCATTTCATTTTCTTAAATGAAAGAACAAGAGAGAAGGATCATTGTGAATGGGTTAATCCTGTAAGCACCTTGGCCAGAAGCATAGACCTTCCTATACTGGGTAGTTTTTACCAAGAAACCTTTCCAATTCATGCTATCATTGTCAATTACATTTAGCTTTCCAAAAATTTAAAGCTTAAAGAGGCTGTTTTAATTTAAAGGCTTCAATATAACATCTACTCTAGCAGTTCCTAAAAATTAAAGTTTTTCATTGAGAAAGCTTCTACCAGTCCATACAGAGAAAAATAAAAAAAGTTTCATACATTTGTCATTAAGCTAAATTTACCCAGTTCAAAGAATATGTTAAATTTTTTTTTTTACTCTGACAGAATTTTTACCACACTTTATTTTTAAAGATTTAATTATTTATATGAAAGAGAGAGAGAGTGAGAAAGCATGAGAGTGTGCATGGGCTGGAGGGGGAGAGAGAGAGAAAATCTGAAGCAGATACCATGGTGAGTGTGTAGCCCGCCATGCAGCTTGAGCTCATGACCCTGAGACCAGCCCTAAGCCAAAACCAAGAGCTGTTCGCTCACCAGACTGCACCACCCAGATACTCCTACTACTTTTTAAAATTTGAAATACCCATGAGGCTCTGGGCTGTCTCAGTCAGTGGCTCTTGATCTCAGGGATTTGAGTTTGAGCCCCAAACTGGGAATAAGGATTACTTAGAAAATTTAGAAATCTAAAATTAAAAAAAAAAAAAAACTTTTAAATACCTGTGACTTCATGAATTGGTAAGAATATAGTGTAGGATCTTCTAAAAAAAATTACCTTAGGATCTTTAAAAAAAATTACCTCACTTGGCAAAACAGAAGTAGGCAACCTAATATAAGCTACCACATTTTTAAAATCAGTGTTTAAAAACTCCAACACCAGAAATCACTGTTCTATATCACACATATTTACCAGTAGAATCAATAATATAATGGCTTAAGCATTTTTTCCCTCTAAGTATATTTTAATTATTTTCTTTTAAAGATTTTTTAATTTATTTGACAGACAGAGATCACAAGTAGGCAGAGAGGCAAGCAGAGAGAGAGGGGAAAGCAGGCTCCGCGCTGAGCAGAGAGCCCGATGTGTGGCCCGATCCCAGGACCCTGAGATCATGACCTGAGCCGAAGGCAGAGGCTCAACCCACTGAGTCATCCAGGCACCCCCATAGATGAAATTTTAAAAGAAAAATTATAAAACGAACCATTCTTCAGGAAAAAGGAGTAACTATTCCATTAATAATGTATTACCTTGCAGAGGCCTTAAAAAAATAAATCTGCAGAAAACAGAAAAGCATAATGAAAGATTTGTGAAGGAGAAATGGCATCAAATGTTAATTAATGCATTTTCAGATCATTATCAAAAGGTTGATGGAATTGAGGGAAAAAGAGCACAAGCCAGATCATTATTTGAAGTTATGGCAGTGTAGTACGAAGAGAATACAATAAAATCACTGACACAAAATTATTTTTATTTCAAGGCTACCCATAAAATAGAGTACCTAGAAAGCATAATTAACCTAACTATCATTAGTTAGTTGTTCTCATCACATTTGGAGAATGTCTACCATGCCCCTGGGAGAAGGTTCTCATTGAGAAAAGAGGTTACACATCTGAAAGGGGAAATAGGAGATGAGTTGCATTTTTTATGAAAATTTTTTTGTCTTGAGTTTTTCAATTAAAAATGAATACCAATGTGTATCGATATAACTTCTGTGGAAAACTGGCAGGATTTATTGAAGCTGAACTATCCATACCTTGTAAACTAACAACTCAAACAGAAATGTGTACATATTTTATCCAAAGGGCATGGACTAGAATGTTTATAGCAGCAGTATTTGTAATAGCCCTTAACCTATAAACTAGCCAAATGTTCATCAACAGTAGAATAAATAAATAAATTGTAGTCTATTCCCACAATAGCGTATGAATGACTGCACCAACTAATGTTGAAGGAAAAGCGGCCATTATAAAACAAAGTAAATATTGCATGATTCCATCTATAAAAAATACAAAAAGAGGCCAAATGATTCTATGCTGTGGGAAGTGAGGACGGTGGGCAGCCTTGAAGGGAAGGAGTGGTTACTGGAGGGGAAGATGAGAGAGGTGGGGGATGAGGAGTGGGGACTTACAAGGTTTGGTTTCTTCATCTGGGATCTGGTTACATCAGCATGCAAGTTCATGTTGCTGTATTCTTCAGCTATGTATAATTTTCTGCATGTAGGCTATTGTATTGTATTGCAGCATGTTATGCTACAACTCAAATTGCAAATAAAAATGAATTGTGAGGGGTGCTTGGGTGGCTCAGTGGGTTAAAGCCTTTGCCTTCGGCTCAGGTCATGATCCCAGGGTCCTGGGATCGAGCCCCACATAGGGCTCTCTGCTCTGCAGAGAGCCTGCTTCCTCCTCTCTCTCCCTGCCTGCCTCTCTGCCTGCTTGCGATCTGTCTGTCAAATAAATAAATATTTTTTAAAAATGAATTCTGAAAATAAATAAGTGCATTTCCAAGAGGTAAATATCTAGTAGTTTCTAAAATAATAACAATATTATGCTTTTTCTAAACCTAGAAAGCAGCCAAGTAATTTGAAAAAGAAAATATCAAAGGACATTTGGAATAAATCTAACATTTACAAAGCATTGTACCTAAAAAACCACTTTTTAGATCTTTAGCATGTCTCAGAAATATCATTACTTCCTGTAACTTTCTTACACCATACACAAAAATAAATTCAAAATGGATGAAAGACCTAAATGTGGGATACAAATCCATTAAAATGCTAGAGGAAAACACAGGCAGCAATCGCTTTGACCTCAGCTGCAGCAACTTCTTACTAGACACAACTCCAGAAGTAGGGAAACAAAAGCAAAAATGAACTACTGGGACATTATCAAGATAAAAAGCTTCTGCACAGTGAAGGAAACAAACAACAAAACTAAAAGGCAACTTATGGAATGAGAGAAGATATTTGTAAATGACATATCTTAAAAAGAGACAGTATTCAAAATCTATAAAGAACTTACCAAACTCAACACCCCAAAAAACAAATAATCCAGTGAAGACATGGTCAGAAAACATGAATAGATATTTTTTTCAAAGAAGATGTACAGATGGCTAATGAAATGTGAAAAGATGCTCAACATCACTCATCATCAGGGAAATACAAACCAAAACCATAATGAAATACCACCTCAGACCTGTCAGAATGGCTAAAATTAACAAAACAGGAAAGAACAAATATTATCAAGGATGAGGATACATGTATGTGTATGTATGTGTGTGTATATATATATATGTATATACATATATATAATAGAATATTAGCCATCAAGTCTACGGCCATACCACCCTGAACACGCTCGATCTCGTCTGATCTCGGAAGCTAAGCAGGGTCGGGCCTGGTTAGTACTTGGATGGGAGAATATTAGCCATCAAAAAGAACAAAATCTTGCCATTTGCAATGACATGGATGGAGCTAGAATGGATTATATTAAGTGATGTAAGTCAGTCAGAGAAAGACAAATACCACCTGATATCACTCATGTGTGGAATTTAAGAAACAAAGCAGATGAGCACAGGGGAAGGGGAAAAAAAAAGAATGGAAGGCAAAACATAAAGAGACTCTTAACCATAGAGAAGGAACTGAAGGTGGCTGGAGGGGAAGTGTGCAAGGGATGAGCTAGATGGGTAATGGGGATTAAGAAGGGCACTTGTTGTGATGAGCCCTGGGTGTTATATGTAAGTGATGAATCACTAAATTTTACTCCTGAAACCAATATTACACTATATGTTAACCAACTAGAATTCAAATATAAACTTAAAAGGGATAAAACAGTATCATTTTCCAGGTCTACTTAATAGGTACTTGCAGTTTTAGGAGGCTATTTATACTTCTTAGGCAAAGAAGGCAAAACTTCTTAGGCAAAAAATACAGGGTTTTTATTTTTTTTAAGACTTCATTTATTTGAAAGAGAGAGAGAGCACAAGTTGGGGGAAAGGGACAAAGGGAGAGACAGAAGTAGACTCCCCACTGAGCAGGGAATCCAATGCAGGACTTGATCCCAGAACCCCAGGATCATGACCTGAGCTGAAGGCAGATGCCTAACTGACTGAGCCACCCAGGCACCCCAGAAATCTACAGTTTTGATGAAAATATAACCTTGTTAGAAGATCAGGTTCTAATCTGTAAAAAGGATTACACTGATGACTGCTCATCCAAATACTTTTCTTCTTGGGCACATGACTAGATTTCATTTCCCAGCCTCCCTAGCAGTTAGCTGTGATAATGTGATGGGTTTCTATCCAACCTCTTTTTCTCTTTGGCTGTCTGGAATTATGTCCCTAAGATCAACCTTGGGAACCAAGCATTAAAGATGGCAAATCCTCCACCAGACTAGTTCCTAACCTACTGGATTCAGAAAGACAAAACCTGATCTTCTCTTCTGCTTGTACCATTTTATTTTTTTATTGCAAACATTACCCTACTCTAAATCATATACACTTTTAATACATTTGGGGGCTTTAAAATAAAACTGGTAAATGAGTGTTTTTATGTGTGATAGAGTGGAGTTCTCTGTCCTCCATACCCTCTTTGTACTTCTGCAGTCTCATCCCTGATGGGAAAGTAAAGGATATTTTAGCAAAAATAATGCATTAATGTTACAATAATATAAACTATAGATCTTTCTAGAAGACACTATGTCTTAGATGTATTCTAAGAAGAATAGGGTTGGGCCATGGGCTATGGATAGAAAATAAAAAGCAGGTGCTGTTTGGAATGAAAAAGTGCCTAGTGGAATAATAAAAGGATGATTTGCAAGACTTTTCTGGATTCCAGACTATCCAAAGCCTGCCATAACTAAAACAAATTATTTCTGGTAATGGCCAATAAGCACATAACCTTTCAGATATAGGGGAAAATAATGGCTGGATTCTCATTAGAGAAAAGAGAGATAATTATCTTTTAATATAAACATAAGCAAAGTTAATGACAAGAAATTGTACTTATTCAGGTTAAAAATGTAAAACATTGGATTTTATACTCTCTACAAATTATACACTCTATAACACATACATTGGATTTTATACCCTCTACAAATTTATACCCACTACAAAACATTGATTTTATACCCTCTACAAATTATACCCTCTACAATAAATACCAACCTTCACTTCTCTGGGCATAGGGACATTGCCATGAAACTCATTCATTATGCCCACAAGACCAACTCAAACATTGACCATCTTCAGAAAGTCGTCTTTTTACACAACTGTAAGTAATGACCCTGAGTAGAAGCTTAATTCTGTGCCCCTAGACAGGTGGGACCAAAGTTCCTTCATCTTCACAAACTCCTGGGACTTAGGACAACCCTAACATGTAAGGGCACTCTGTAGGCTATGGAATTGAGCACATTCTAAGCTGGTCAGCCCTTGCAGTGAACCTTGCTCTTACACAATACTTTCCAACCCAAGTGATACTGAAGACCAAGCAATGAAATTCATTACTGGTCAGGAGACTCTCTGAATGCATGAGCTGGAGTGGGGAGGAGAGACACAACAATATCTATCACTGAGAGAAGAAACAGAAAGTAAGAGTGTGAAACTCTACTCTGAAGAGTGATATGTAGATAATGAACTGGGGAAAATACCCCGCTAAGGAGAGGTAATATTTTGGCTGTATATAAAAGCTATTTCTTTGGGACGCCTGGGTAGCTCAGTTGGTTGAGCAGCTGCCTTCAACTCAGGTCATGATCCCAGCGTCCTGGGATCGAGTCCCGCATTGGGCTCCTTGCTTGGCAGGGAGCCTGCTTCTGCCTCTTTGTCTGCCTGTGCTCTCTCTAACTAATAAATAAATAAAATCTTTAAAAAAAAATTTTTTTTAAAAAAGCTATTTCTTTCTCCAAATCAGGAGAATTAAAAAAATTAGAACACGATTCTTTCTTCTAATAATACTAGCTATGAGTTGAGATAAACACTCTAATTTTCACACTTTAAAAATGAAGTTATTTTTATTTATAATCTTTTATTTTCAGGCTCTACTTACACATACATGGGATAGTAGAGAGCTGAAACATTTATCATTTAAACTAGCTCCCACAGTGAGATTCATTTATCAAGCTAGTTCAGTCCAAAGGGGAATTGGGGACTGTTATTAATCAGAGTTACCTCATTCTCTCCTTTCATTTTTGTTTCAGCTATAAATAGCCACCTATCTGTCTACTTGGTATTTTTTGCTGCCTTCAGTTTGATTTCTGCATTGTTTGATAAAGCAGGATCACTCTGAATTAAAGATTAGAGAGACTCCAGTTCAATTGTTTAAGTCATGTCCCCATGGGCCTTGAACAAATTATGCTAGACTATTTGTCTATGATACAAAGGATGTCTTGATAGTGCAAACAACAAATGACCTGTTATTAATCTGAATTTAGCTCTTTTTTGGTTTTAGATTCCTAACATAATTGTATACAGGTTAGTATCATCTGATTTTGTTTGAAAATCCTTATTTTCTTTTCTTCCTCACCATTCTTGGACACTATATAAGAACATCTATTTTTCCTATAAGCTGGATATTCTGTTAATTGCTTTTTGCATTTCATCAGCTGTTTTTCCAACACATCAAATTTAGCTATCTGGACAACCAGACTACAGCAGACTTTGCTGGTTGTATATCCAATGTCCATTCTCCTCTTCATTCTCATTTATAATGTCCACTTTTGTTTACCCCAAAACGTGCCTAGTTAAGAAATCAAGTTCTCCAGCATCTCTTGAATGTAGGCGCGAGCCTGTGGCTTTATTTCTATCATGGAGATGTAAGCTGAGGGTTCGAGGAACTCCTGGTTTCCCTGAGAAACACACCACCCCTTTCTGCTCCCCTATTCCTTTTCTCTACCATGCTTGGAATGAGGATCCAGTGCTGCAGGAGCAATAGTCACATCACATGTGATCATGAGGTGACAATCAGAGGACAGGATGGTATGCTAAGGATTGCAGAGAAGACAGAATAAAAGGAAATTATGCCTTTGATATTGTAGGATTGCTGTGTTAGCCTCAGACTGCTACCTCCAGACATCCTTTAGCATAAGACAAATAAATCCTTAGATGGTTAAATGGCTGTTTTCTGTTACTCACAGCTGAATGCATTCCTAACTGATTAAAAAAATACTCTCATCTTCTTGCAGTAAAGACTTTCTAGCATACCTGTCATATTTTTAAAATACAAGCATTCTAAAGGAGTTGATCCCAGACTATAGTAATTCCAGTAACTTTCTTCTTGCTCATGTTATTACATTAAGACACATTAACTTAGCTTTTATTGCACTGAATGCTCCCTTCACTCATTTCTTTGCCCATAAGGCATTTTGAAAGTAAATATACAGAAATTATGTATCTTAGAAATTTCAAAAAAACAGAATATGTTTAAGCCATCTAATTTAGTTCTTGATTCCTTTCCTCAACTATTAATTCTTTTGGTATAAAACACATAATTGAATGATGCCCCTAGTATTTTATGCACACTGGTTGTCATGCTAATGTGCACAGAAGGTTTTATTGAGCATGAATGGATCAAGTAAATCCCAATCCTTGCCACAGCAAATGCTGACAGCTAAATAAAATTGCTGACAACTGCCAAAATCTGTCTACATAAATGACTGCTATGCAAACATCACTACAGGTCATAGTGGATAAGTTAATTCTCTCATATTTGAGGCTGTCTTATTTTAAAATAATAATGATGTATTATTAAATTATATCTATACATTCCCTGTAATTCTCTGGTAATCCACTGAATGGTGTGAATTTCAATAAAGTTCACTGTCTTCCTTGCATATGTGATCTAACCAGGGTTTAAAAATAAGCCCATCGATTAACTCATCCTTCTCTGAAATACTGTATGTTACTTTATGCTAATACCTTTAGTGAAAATTATATATTTTTTTCTTATTGACTATTAAACTGCACATTGTATTTCAAATGTCCTTAGAGAGGGAGGGAGAGAAAGAGAGAGGGAATGAGAGAGTGCAAACAGGCAGAATTTCCCCTCTACCAAAATGTTTGTTTTCATAAGGAAATTTTCTGGATTAATTGAACAATTTAATTCACCTATTAACAAAACCCACCCTGAAGATCAAATGGAAGGAGGAATGGAAAACTCCTGACCTTTCGGATTCTAATTTCCCAATTAGCTTTGTTCCATGCTCCCCATTAAATGCTGGTTGTGATCAGCATCAGCTTTCAGATTTATGCAAAGCAGCTAAAAGCCAAAACCTGCCTTTTGACTAAGATGGCAAAGGGAGAACTAGTAGTAATTAAATAATAAAATTGGTTTACAGAGCCTTCACTTCTAATCTCCGCCATATGGACACAAACCAAGAACCTATTTATGTCAACTAAAAGACTTCATCAATTGTAATCGTTCATTATGTAAATATGACCTTTAGAGTCGTAACAGATATAATGTGAATATACCCATGAATAATTGAGAATTGACAACATTTAATATTTATTAAATGCCTTTTATACAGATTTGACTCAAGTAAGTCAATTCCATGGACCCAGTGATGGTATTCACTTAATGATTTATTCAGCCTCTAATTAAGATGAGTAATGTTCTGCATAAGGAAGTTAGAAGTTTCACAATGGAGATCTCAAGATGAATGAAACACTGTCCTTATTTTCATGTGGTAAGCTCCTTAGGGAGGAAATAATAGGTCTTTACAAAATGGAAAGGTCAACTCCACATGCGATAAGTAACTTGAGTTTGAGGTAATGGTTAGGCAGAACCTTAAGGGACGGATTTTGATATGTGGTGATATCAAGCTTACGGAGGAGCAAAATCAAAGGGCAATGAGTATTCAGAAAGTAACACTGTTGGGCAAAAATGGAAAAAAAAAAAATCCTAGGCAGGTAGGCTGGAACAAGGATTTGAAAGAACTCATCAAGGACTTTAGATGCTTTTGAGAAGATAGTGAGTCTTAATCAGGTGAGAGACAAGAATTTATTGTAAGATGCAGTATCATCAGTTTCAGTGCCTCCCCACTCCAATAAGGACACACATGAAATATGCTCTATGAAAAGGGAAGGAAGACTCGAAATTTTTTGAATTAGATTTATATATGCTTCTCTTTATGACTGCATGGGTTAGGATGTTATCTACTATGTTGAAACAAAGCTGAAATCTTACTAATCTTCTAAGCATGTGATTACAACTACTCTTTTATCAACGGCCAAAAAATTGAAATGTCAGATTATTTACCCCTGACCATTAATTTTGTCTTTGTGAGTGGAAAATCCCCATCATCACCATCTTTTCCTTCCTCTTTCTTCCCTCTTTCAGTCTTTAACTTCTTAATCATTTAAACTTTATGGGCAAATACTAAGCTTATAAAGTAAAAAGTGCCAATTCTATCAATTTTAAATGTTAAAATAAAGATTTTTAGTGACAATCACTTTCCAATCATTACAGAATCAGTAAACTTGAGTTCTGACCCACGGGGTTAAGAATTAAATGTGTAGGAATCTAAGTAGGTAAATTTTATGGATTTTCATAATCACAATCTAGGGAATTATAAACTTTTACTTAGTGAAAAGATTATATGAACCTCTGCTCCATTTCATAGCCTGATAGAAAAAAAAAAATTTCACAGGGGTAGAAGCAGAATTATAATATTCAAATTATAGATATAGATATAGATAATATTTTTTCCAGGGAGGAATATATTCCTCCTTGGATATTGGATACTGCTTTTATTTCAAATATTCTCTTTTCCGGGGGGGCACCTAGGTGGCTCAGGGGTTAAGCCTCTGCCTTTGGCTCAGGTCATAATCCCAGGGTCCTGGGATCAAGCTTAGTGTTGGGCTCTCTGCTCAGCAGGGAGCCTGCTTCCCTCTTTCTCTGCCTGCCTCTCTGCCTGCTTGTGATCTTTGTCTGTCAAATAAATAAATAAAATCTTTAAAAAGAATTCTATTTTCTGTTTCTTAAGTTATGCCTAAAACACACTTCATTGTTAAGAAAAGAATGAATATGAGAAAACAATATACATAGCATTCACAGTAACAAACTCAATGTAATAGATTTTATACTATAACTTTGGGCTTCTGAAATATGTACAGAAAATCACATACAATTTGTAAATTATTCAACTGTTCTACCTTGTTATATCTCTTTGTTCTACGAACTCACAAAAGAATTAAGTTCTTTCCAGTTAGCAGCATTCTAAATGCTGCATCCCTGAGACAGGCTCAGAAAAGGAAGGAAGATGTTTTGATTTGTGTGCTGTGGTCTCCTTGCAGCCCTGGAACATGGTAATGCACAAAATGCCCAAATACCTCATAAGCAAAGTAAAGTCCATTTTTTAAAAAAATCAGATATCTAGGTAGAAGGAAGAAAACTCTCAAGGAGAAAGTAAAAATTACTGAGGTAATTCTGCATATGAATTACACCATAGACTTCCTTTTTCTTTCTCTCTCTCCCTCTCTCCTTTTCTCTGTCTCTCCCACACTCTCTCTCCATACTCTCTTCATCTCTTCCCTTTTTAAAGAAAGCTCAAGGGGTGCCTGGGTGGCTCAGTGGGTTGAGGCCTCTGCCTTCGGCTCAGGTCGTGACCTCAGGGTCCTGGGATTGAGCTCTGCTCGGGTGCTCTGCTCAGTGGGGAGCCTACTTCCCTTCCTCTCTCTCTCTCTCTGTCTGCCTCTCTGCCTACCTGTGATCTCTGTCAAATAAATAAATAAAAATCTTTAAAAAAAAAAAGAAAGAAAGAAAGCTCAAGACGAAAAAAAGAGAAAAAAAAAGCAGAGTTTGGAAATAACGTGAGGAAGAGATAAAGAAAACTTTCTGCAGCTGACCCCAAGTCACCAAAAGTAGTCCACTCATGTTCAAAACTTGAGGAATTCTAGTCACCAATGTCTGTGATTAAATCTCAAGCTGGCTTTATAATTCCCAGTGGTAGCATGCCCATGATGTCCCCCACAGCCATGCTTATAGATGAAATCCTTAATAGAAATTGCACACTTTTTAAGTACTGTGCTCATAAAATCCCTTAAACTCCATAAATCTTACGTTGAGGTCTTGAGCTCCTTCTACTCAGAATCAGATTTGTTTGTTACCCATAGGATATTTCTTTAAAGGGCATACTTTTCAACAGTCTCTGTCTCCTAAAAAGTTTTATGAAAGACATTATTCAATTGAATGCCAATGGACTAGCTGAGATGTAGCAACTATGAAACATAAATCTTAAAAGTGAATTAGAGTACATAAAGACACTAGAAGGGGTCACCTGGGTGGCTCAGTTGGTTAAGCATCTGCCTTTGGCTCAGGTCATGATCCCAGGGTCCTGGTATCCAGCCCCACATCAGCTCCCTGCTCAACAGAGAGTCTGCTTCTCCCTCTCCCTCTGCCTGCCACTCCCCCTACTTACTTTTGCTCTCTCCCTGTCAAATAAATAAAATCTTTGAAAAAAAAAGACACTAGGAGATGAGACATGAAATGAATGTAAAGGAATAAACACTAATGTTGGTGAAGGTAATCAGAGGAAATATTTTGTTTTCTGCAATCTGCATTACAGAGTTGGGGTTCTAAATTGTTCTGCTAATATCTTAAAATACCCTCAAAAAATTTAAGATGTTAACACTTGAGGGGGATCCTTGTGTCTATATTTTAAGTCACTGGCAATAGGATCCATCAGAACATTAAACCCAGATGTTCAACAGGCTTTACAAAACAAGAAAGTAAGAATTATTCATTTTATAAATAATACTGAGATAACAAATACTGCATTGTTTACCAAAGTATATTTCAGATGGAATATATTTAGTTTTTCTCAATTTAAAAGACAAGCATACTATAAAGGAGAATACCTGTCATGGAAACAAAACTTCCTTACAACAAAAATTTCAAAACGAAAATAAAAAGCAAAAGACTTGGAATCAGTGGCTTCAAATAAAACCAAGTGTCAAATCTATGTGTGGGAGAGAAAAATACTTAAATGTAAAAGAAACAAACCATCATGAAGATCCACTAGGTAGATGCCAAAAGGATATGAGAAAATAGAATTACAAAGGGCAAACAAATGAAAAAAATACTTCTCTCTACTGAGAATAATATTGAGATAGTATTTTATGCCATCTAAAGAGGCATACATTTCAAGAAAATTATAGTATTCAGTAATGCCTAAAATGACAATATTATTGAGATATTATAACTTGATAATTTTTTTTTAAAGATTTTATTTACTTATTTGACAGACAGAGACCACAAGCAGGCAAGAGAGGCAGGCAGGAAGAGAGAAGCAGGCTCCCCATGGAGCAGAGAGCCCGATGTGGGGCTCGATCCCAGGACCCTGGGATCACGACCCGAGCCGAAAGCAGAGGCTTTAACCCACTGAGCCACCCAGGCACCCCTGATAAATTTTTTTTTAAAGCAATGTGACAAAATGTAGGGGAAATCATGAAATAAGCAATCAGTTCGAGACAAGCTAAAAGACAGGTGTATAGGAGATATTCACAGCAGCTTTTTTTTTTTAAAGATTTTATTTATTTGTTAGAATGAGAGAGAGAGAGAGAGAGAGAGAGAGCACAGGCAGACAGAGTGGCAGGCAGAGGCAGAGGGAGAAGCTGGCTCCCCGCCAAGCAAGGAGCCCAATGTGGGACTCGATCCCAGGATGCTGGGATCATGACCTGAGTGGAAGGCAGCTGCTTAACCAACTGAGCCACCCAGGCGTCCCCACAGCAGCTTTATCTATATCAGCAAATGGGTACCAGCTGGAAAATAATTATTTCATAGGTGGGTTTATCACTGTTTTTTAACTGTTTTCTTTTTCACTTCAGAAAACTAATAATCATGCTATTTTTCCTGTGATTGTGTTTTATAAATTTTACTCATACATTTAATTATAACAAGCAAATAATATCACACCACTCTTCTCTCCAATTCATGGGGATATAAAATCCCATATTTTTAATTCAAAATTTGACATTCTTATATTGTATTTCCCTATACTCTGCAAATCTGAATAACAACAAAATACAGTCTTTGGTGAATACTTTTGAACAAACAAGTCAGTGTATGTCCCATGCCTGGCTCAATTTTATCTATATGAAGTTGTGACATGTATTTAGATAAGCTTGGTCTCAAAACCTATGCACGCTTTATTTGATATGTGTTGGTATTTGGGGCACTTATGTCACATTAACTGTATCTCTTCCTTATTGAATTTTAATTATTCTACCCACAGAAGCAGTAGCATTAATGAATCTTTAATGTATAATATGAATTGGTAGAAAAACATGGCTCTGCATATTTTCTGTATAAAAATAAATGTCTCTTGAGGAGTATAGTTTTTTATTTGTTTGGTTTTTGTTTTTAGATTTTTTTATTTATTCATTTGACAGAGATCACAAGTAGGCAGAGAGGCTGGCAGAGAGAGAGAGAGAGAGAGACAGAGGAGGAAGCAGGCTCCCTGCTGAGCAGAGAGCCCAATGCAGGGCTCAATCCCATGACCCTGGGGTCATGACCCTAGCTGAAGGCAGAGGCTTTAACCCACTGAGACACCCAGGCACCCTGAGGAGTATAATTCTATCTTATTCTGCCTTTGCGAAAATGGGAGTCAAGTGAACATTAATATTTGATTCTATATAGCATATTATATGTATGGGTATTTTAGCTAACTATTTATATAGATTCATATATGGACATATACACACATTTACATGTATTCATTATGAAAATGGCAGAACCAACATAATGAGTTAAACAATGGGTCAACAGCAAGATATTTTATATTTGTTATTTTTAAATATACAAAGTTGGGCTCATTTTTAGTCTTTATCTGGATATTTGGAATTTTACCAATAAGACTAACAATATGCTTTGCCATACTGTAAAAATGTATTAACTTTAATGAAATATTATCTTTGTTTATAAAATTGTTTTTCACAATACTGTGAACTACCAGAGTGCTAGGAATTATGTATGTCAACTCTTTTATTATACAGATGTTGACAATGATAGAGAGGTGGGGCTACTTGCCCAGGTCTCACCTTTTTTTACAAAATTTCAGAGCTGGTTCTTTGTACTTTTTTGCCGTCATCAAACATATAATAGAAAAGTATTATTTTAGGGGCACCTGGGTGGCTCAGTGGGTTAAAGCCACTTAAAGCTTAACCAACTGAGCTACCCAGGCATCCTCAATATAATGTTTTAATTTTTTCCAGAATTATTAAAAATAAAGTGTTCTTTTAACAAACTACAAGAAAATAAAACTAAATTCTAACCTAATTTTAGGAAAGCTTTTCCATGGATGAAAGTAGTAAATACAGCCTAAACAAAAAATAATAGTTCTGGCAATAGTAAAAAATCTCTTTACATCAAAAATCAATGTAGGGGTACCTGGGTAGCTCAGTGGGTTAAAGCCTCTGCCTTCAGCTCAGGTCATGATCCCAGAGTCCTGGGATCGAGCCCCACATCGGGCTCCTTGCTCAGCAGGAAGCCTTCTCTGCCTGCCTCTCTGCCTACTTGTGATCTCTGTCAAATAAATAAAATCAATGTAAATAATTATATGACAAATAATAAACTGAGAAAAATATTTTTCAAAAAAACAGGATAAAGAAAGGAACAGTTAATGTCCCAATAGACAACACTAATGTGCAATTCACATAAGAATATACTGAAAATTCCTGTGCACTGATGAAAAAATTGGTAGTCTCAATATTAATCAATTGAAGCAGGTGGTATCCTTCAACCTACTAATTTGGCAAATCCTTATTAACTATAAAATATCCAATACTGGGAAGAACAGGAATATGGCAGTGTAATACACTATGAACTAATAACAGTTTTTGAAAAGCAGTTTGCAATGTCACTTAAAATATCTTCTTTAACTCTCTACGTCACACATCTGAGAATCCATTCTAATCATAAAGCAACAATTCAGAAATGATCTTCAAAGATGTTTACTTTAGGCTCAAAGATGACAATGAAATGTCCAACATTAAGTATATGTGCTGCCGAAGTGAGCACGAAATGTCCAACATTAAGAAAACGACTGAAAAAGGGTAGGAACACAGAATTATGTTGTAGTCTATGAAATAACATAGGAAAATACAAAATCATTAAAAATATTTAAATTTTAGGGGCACTTGGGTGGCTCACTGGGTTAAGCCTCTGCCTTTGGCTCAGGTCTTTGCTCAGCTGGGAGCCTGTTTCCCCCTCTGTCCCTGCCTGCCTCTCTCCATACTTGTAATCTCTGTCAAATAAATAAATAAAATCCTTAAAAAATATTTAAATTTTAATTTGAATCTTGCTTTACTGTTTAAAAGTATTAATGTAATCAAACACAGATGTTAATGTTCCCTTAAGAACATTAGCAGATGTCCAGAGAAATGCTCTACAAGAGCTATTTCTGAAAGCGGGAAGTACAATATTACTGTTGGTGTTCTGAAACTGAATAATGAATTAATTCATACAACATTTGATATTTTAATGTTTCCCATTTTTTTGTTAAGAAAATTATTAGCATGGTGGACATCCCAAATACATAATCTTCTTTGTTTTATTAAATGTCCATGTATTTAAACTATATGTAGTGATGACTAGATTATTTACCCCCTTATATTTATTAGTATAGTCATCTATTTCTTTTTTCTCTTGGTATTTTTATCCTTTTAAAAAAAAGGGTCAGGGAAAGGATGAGAGATTATTTTATAAACATTGTCCTCAGTATACTTGGCAACAATAGGCAATTCTCATAAACTTTTAAATTCATGACCCATTTATAACTTGTACAGAAACAAATAGTGGCACAGTTATGTGGAATTTAGTTTTAAGATGTTTTCCTTCCTTTTACCATCATTCAATTCTTTGAAAGAAACTTTCACATGAGGTTATGGAATCTATGAGCCACAGATACCCAAATGCAAATAGAGGCAAATACAATAGTGGAAATAAATTTGGGGTTTCCCTTTCTTTCACAGTTGAGGGGAAGATGCAAATTGATAGCTAAGGACCAAGCTACTATTGCTGTCACTGCAACCTTTGAAATTACTCAGGTAAAGATAGAGGAGCATGGTATTTTTGCCCTGGAAAAGACTTTAGAAAACAACTACCTGACACTCATCTTATATTTGAGGAAATGGAGCCAATGAGAATTTAAATAATGTGCCTGAGATCATGCAGCTAAGTGGCAGAGGAGGGAACAACCACAAAAGTCTCTAGAGTTACAGTAAATGGTGCTGTTCATTGACTTCTACATAATTGCCTCTTGGATTCAGGGCACCTAGTCTAAGTCAAAATTGGGTACCAGTGTTGCACTCCAAATCTAGGGTCAAAACAAGAGAGGAAAAAAAAAAAAAAGAAAAAACAAGAGAGGAACACAACAAGAGTTACGGAAAAATACAAGTGGCCAATGAGCAGAGATGCTGAATAAATAATAAGTTCTCTCTACTTTCCTTTCACCCACAACTCCACTTCTACAGGCTCTAGGTCACATTAAGAAAACACTGAAATTCAAATAATCTGTGTCTGGGTCTCACCCTGTCCTAGTGTGTAGCAGAAGGTCCTTTTCTGGATGCCTCTGTCCCTGGTTTTATCTTCTAGTCAGAAGTTGAGAAGATCTGAGACCTCCTTCAATTTAAGTCTTCCAAGTGGCTGGCATTTACTTATTTTCTCTTCCGTTCCTTTCTTTCCTTTCCTTTTCACTCCTCTGTCCAGGGAATAAGCTCACCTTCAAGAAATTCCTACAGTTACTATTCAAAAGCAGGAAAATTTGAGTGGATGTCCCCAACACTAGGAGTTCCTAATAACTACAGTTGTATCATGAATATTTTGATGTTTCAGAGCAATACAGCTCACTGATGGAGAATGATGAGGTACCAAATGGAAGTTGCCTTGAGAAATTTCTACTGGTTATTAGTTCTAAGTTTTACATGATTTCTTTCACTGAACCTGACTTCTTTATGGCAGGTCAGAGGAGAGAAGGAAATTCTAATTTAAAAATGGAAGCAATTACATCCCCAAAAGAACCATCTTTACATCCAGCTTTTTTTTTCCTTTCAAGCAACTTGAAGTTACATTCTTGAAACAGAATTTCTTAAGTTGATAAAATAAAGGGGAGATGACAAGTAGGAAAAGCTGGCTATGGAAAATATTTCTAACAGTATGTCACCAGAGTTTAATAGCTTACTAATAACCTTTTGGGTTTTAATGCTTTGAATGAATTCATACCCTTAATGGTTTTTTAATACAACAGAGGGATTAGAGAGTCTAGCCCTGCTGTCTTGGGAGTGCATTCTGTGTTGGGAATGGACTGCTTGGAAGAATGTGTGTAGCCCCAGTAGAATCTTCTCTCACCATAATTATTGTTGTTGTTACTGGTAATAATTATTACTATCATCTTTTTAGCACATAATACTGTATAAAGTACATATCCTACAAATTATCATGTTTAGTCACTCAAACAATCTTTCCAAACTTATGTATGTTATTTATTCCTATTTAGCAAATTAGAAAACTAAAGCTCAGAAGAATTATAAGACTTAATTCAATCTTACAGCCAACTTATAGTAAAGCCAAGCCTTGGCAACCCAACTCCAGAACTCCTATTCTTTCATCTGTTCCTGATGATGACAACTATCATTTCATATAGGCACAAAGGATTTTACATCTCCCTACCAGGTGTGGGGCTGTCAGGGATACTAAATTCAGCCCAAATGTAGGTAAATGTCCTGAAATAGACATCTCTTTTCCTTATGGAGAAACTGTGCCATCACTTGGCTTTTGAACTAAGAATCACTCTACAAAAGCCATTCTTTCTCACTGGTCTCTCAAGTCACTGAAAACATTTCTCTTTGTTTACTCCCCCAAAAAGGAATGCTATTGGGAAACATAAATATTTATTTTTAAAAGAAATAGAGCTCAACAAATGAAACAACAGACTATTTTAAATCTACCTTTCAAATATTTAAGCTATATTGATAGCTGAAGTTTATCATTTAAAGTAGTATAAAAAAAATCTTACAAGGTACTACTGCACTAAGTATAATCATTACTGTAGTAGGTGTGGAAAGTGTGGCACTCAATAAGAAAACCTTACGAGTTAGTATGTGATCAACAATTATTCTTTAATTTAGGGTTGGGGTAGCTGGCCAAAAAAGCTAGACCCTTTTCTTTACTCCTCATATCAAAATAAGTGACAGATGGATCAAAATTTAAATATAAAAAGAGAGGGCACCTGGGTAGCTCAGTGGGTTAAAACCTCTGCCTTTGGCTCAGGTCATGATCCCAGGGTCCTGGGATCAAGCCCCACATTGGGCTCTCTGCTCAACAGGGACCTTGCTTCCCTTCCTCTCTCTCTGTCTGCCTCTCTGCCTACTTGTGATGTCTGTCTGTCAAATTAATAAACAAAATTTTTAAAATATATATATATGAAGATAAATATTGATGTGTCCAGGTGGCTCAGTCAGTTAAGCATCTGCCTTTAGCTTAGGTCATGATCCCAGGGTCCTGGGATAGAGCCTTGCATCACACCAATGGGCTCCCTGCTCAGGGGGGAATCTGCTTTTCCATCTCCCTCTGCCTCTCCATCCCCCCACCCCTGCTTGTGCTATCTCTTCCTCTTTCCCTCAAATAAATAAATAAAATTTTAAAAGAGAGAAGGAGAGAGAGAGAAAAATCTTAAAAGGACAAGGATATAAAGTGAAAAGAAATCTAATGATTTTAAAATGGAGATGCGTTCCTTAACATGACATAAGAGGACCGCATGGAGGAAAGTTTGCTAAACCATGCTTTAACAAAAAAATTTTACAGACAAAAAATTAAATAACCTAATTAAAATCTGGGCAAATTACTTGAATAGACATTTTTTCAGATATAATATACAAATGTTCAACATGCATATAAATGTTGCTCAAGGGACGCCTGGGTGGCTCAGTTGGTTAAGCGGCTGCCTTCGGCTCAGGTCATCATCCCAGCATCCTGGGATCGAGTCCCACATCGGGCTCCTTGCTCAGCAGGGAGTCTGCTTCTCCCTCTGCCTCTGCCTGCCTCTCTGCCTATGCTCGCTCGCTCTCTCTCTCTCTCTAATAAATAAATAAAATCTTAAAAAAAATTTTTTTAAAGTTGCTCAACATCACTAACCATGAAAGAAATGCAACAGACACTAAAATGAGATATAATTCCACAGTCATTAGTACAGTTACTATGAAAGAAGAAAAGAAGTATTGAGGAGGGTGAGGATAAATCAGAACCCTTGCGCACTGCTGGTAGAATTGTAAAATGATACCGTCACTTAGGAAAACAGTATGGGAATTCTTCAGAAGAAATTAAAAATAGAACTCCTATATGATCCAGCAATGCCACTTCTGAATGTATACCCCAGAGAACTGAAATCAGGGTCTTGAAGAGATACTTGTACACACATGTTCACAGCAGCACTATTCATAATAGCCAATAGATGGAAGCAACCTAAACATCCATGAGCTGTTGAATAAATAAAATGTGTATATACATATAATAAAATATTATTCCAACTTAAAAAGGAAGAGAATCCTGTCACATGCTCTGCCACAAGTGACTTCTGGAAACATTACACTAAGTGGAATAAGCCAGTCACAGAAAGACTAATACTGTCTGATTCCACTTATCTGAGCTATCTAACAAACTCAAATTCATAGAAAGTAGAATGGTGACTATCAGAGGCTGGCAAAAGTAGGGTGTTGTTGCTTAATGTGTACAGTTTCAGTTTCGCAAAATGAGAAATTTCTGGAGATGTGTCCTACAGCAATGTGAATATATTTAACACTACTGAACCATACATTTAAAAATGGTCAAAAGAGTAAATTTCATGTTATGTGGTTTTGTCCACAATAAACTAAAAAAATACTTACATGTAACTTTTTAAAACTACAAAGTAAAAGAAAAAATAGACTGAGAAAGTTTTTTAAAAGATTTTATTTATATGAGAGAAAGAAAGAGAATGAGTGGGAAGAAGGGCAGAGGGAGAAGCAGACTCCCTGTGGAGCAGGGAGCCTGATGCACGACTTGATCCCAAAATCTTGGGATCGTGACCTGAGCTGAAGGCAGCCACTTAACCGACTGAGCCACCTAGGCACCCTCACTGGTAGAAATCTATCTTATAGATACACTTCAGATCTGTAACGAGAAATAAATGAAGTGATCCATGAAAATAGCTGGCAATATGCTTAATACATATAAATTACATGATAAGTGTGATCACTATTTTTATTATATTTACTTAAATATGCACATATTTTTTATTCCAGGAGGCTACACCTGACAATGGTAAGAGCAACTGCTCTGGTGAGAGCACATGCGAAGCTGTGAGCACGGAGGAACAGCATCAAGGGAATTACACACCATTATGTTTTACAGGAATTTTTACCATAAACATGTGCTACATTTGTGGTTTTAAAATGCTAATGTTAGTCACTGAGATCAAGATCAAACATTCACAAAAATACAGGGAAAACACCCATTATTCTCCTTTCCTAATTCTTACGCCTATATTTTTTTCTTCCTTTCTCTCTAAAAAGAGTCCTAGATGTAAAGGATACAAAATAAATATCATTTCCCTATTTCTCTTTTTCTCATGCCTTTCCTGAGCCTTGGGAAGAAACATCAACAAAGAATGGACATCCAGGGACCATGGCAGTCTTCCACTTAAGGGAATTTTAGTGTTCTTGGCTTCTTGCCCCACGTAGCCCTATTGCCTTAGCTCTTCCAACTGGAACCACAAGAGTTGTTGCAGTAGTCAGAAAGGACTGACTGTTCATGTGGGTGTGGCCCAGACCTCAGGCTATCTGGAGGGCTTTCTCGGGGACTCTCACAAGAAGGCCTATCCTTAGATGCTGTAAGGGGCCCAATGGTGATCCCAAATAAGATATGTCTGTATCCTAAACTCGAGAACATGTGAATATTATCCTATTTGGAAATAGGGGTTTTGTAGCTGTAATTAAATTAAGGATCTTGAGAAGATTGTCCTAGATTATCCAAGTAAGACCTAAATCTAATGACAAATGTCCTTATAGGAGACACAAAGAGGAAAACACCAAAGGAGGAGAAGGCATATGAAAACAGAGGCAAAGATTGGAGTGATGTAGGCACCAGCCAAGGGACACAGCAACCACTAGAAGCTAGTAAGGAACGAAATTGATTCTCCAGTGGAGCCTCCGTAGAGAGTACAGCTCTGCCAACAGGTTGATTTTGGACTTCTGGTCTTGAGAACTGTGAATGAATAAATTTCAGTTGTTCGAAGCCACTAAATTTGTGGTCATTTGTGATGGCAGTCTTGGAAACTAATTCAGATGCCCTTCTCTGGAGGACATTTATCTGAGGATAAATGTTTCAGTTTGTTTCAGCAATGATCCTCACTTTCATATTACTTCCTTGTGTATATTTTTGTCATTGTCTCAACAGTCATTACTTCGGGGTGGGGTGCTTAGATGAAACAACCTAACAGTGCCACAACTCTTGATGTGGTTGACCTGAACCTCATCCCACAAATCTGTAACTGTTCCAGTTGAGATTCACATACTTAACTCCCAAAGCCTTTTCTGTGTTCAAAAAAACAAACAAACAAGCAAACAAAAAACCCTATTAAAATGTTAAACTCCCTAAAAGTAACATCATATTCAAGGATGAAAGCTGTAACATTCAGGGTGCCCCTCTAAGTTACTGGATCTAAAAGGGGGTAAGGCGAAGGAAAGAAAGAGTCTAGAAAAATCCCAATAATGTATGTGAGTATTGAACACATTTCCTAGAATAGCTGGCCAAGTTCTGTAAGACATCAGACCCTCAGAAATACAAACAAATGAAAGCCAACTCTACCCTGGGCTAAATGTTAGAGGTGTCATAAAATTAATTTCAAAGCATATATCATGACTATCTCACCAAACAGCTTCCATTGAGGAAAGGGACTAAGGAAATGGAACATTGCACCTTTTCCTCATTCTTACTGTGATTGCAGCTTTAAAATGTGTAAATACAAAAAACCTTCCTACCGAAGTTCCTAGAGAAAATATTCAGAGCATGGCAAGGCAGAAGAGTTTAGCCTGGAAAGATTAGCAGATTTTTTTTTCCCCAAAAGCTCTTCAAGATAGGCAATACCTTGGAGAAATACTAGGATTAGAACCTGGCAATGAGTTCTGCAGACTCAGAAACTGAAATCTCTCAGCACATGAGAACAAACTCCTCTCTCATGAGCAAACCCATATCATATAAACTCATGGAACTGCTGAAGAGAATCCAAATACCAATTAATTTCTTTTCATTGAGCATAACAATTACTGTGCAGATTAAAATGCTCAACCATCTGACCTGGGGCTTTCTTTCTCATTAGAAAGTCCTATATAATAATGAAGACTATAATCAGAAGATGGCTTTGTGAACACAGAACAAGAAAAATATACAGAGATAAATAGGTGATCAATAAGATAGATAAATTCGAAAGGTTATTAGTAAGATTATTAACATAGTTTTAATGTCTAATATCATTCTGCTAACCAAGAGTTCCTCTTTCAAACATTTAAAAAAGCAGAGTGAACTGTTTCTTTTGTGATTGTCTTTTATGCCTACCCAAATTCTGGCCAATCCTACCTTCTTTTTTTTTTTAATTTTATTTATTTATTCATCAGAGAGAGAGGCACAGCGAGAGAGGGAACACAAGCAGGGGGAGTAAGAGAGGGAGAAGCAGGCTTCCCGCTGAGCAAGCAGCCTGATGTGGGGCTGGATCCCAGGACGCTGGGATCATGACCTGAGCCGAAGGCAGCCGCTCAACGACTGAGCCACTTGGCGCCCCTCAATCCTACCTTCTGATAGGCTTATAAATTCATCTCTTTTAAGTGTTGCATCTTGGCTCTGATAATTATAGATTTCATGTGTTAATTCACAGGAGAAAGATATTATTTCTATATATTTTTTCCCTCTGTTCTAAATGCAAACAGCATGGAACACTTTGGAGTTAATTACAACAGTATTAGTTCTCAAAAAAACACAGCAGAAGAAACACGGCAGAACATATTCTTTAAGATTTCTATACTGTAGTCCACAACTTTTGATCACTTTGCACAGTCAACATTTATTATTGCTAGGCATGACGGTGACCCAGTAGGTATAACAAGAAGCTGATGACCTTAAATTCTCGGGTGGCCCCTGGTGTAAAGCTTGACTTTGATGTGTCTAAACAAGCAAAGTATAGAATTTATGATGAGGTCTATTAGGATTGTAAAATCTTCTGAGAAGAAGCTGCCTAGAGCTTCCCTGCTTAAGAGATTTAAAAACAGGCAGATCAAAGCCTGTGTCATTGAAAGTCCTGTTGGCTGTCATGAGAAAAGGGGTAAAAATTGCAAACCCATTCAGTTGTTTCCATTACTGTAATGACTTAGAATAGACTAGGATGACGAAAGTGAAGGGTGAATAGTAGAGGATCATAATAACAGTAATCAAAGGTCATGTGCCACCGATACTGAATTTTTCTTTTGGACAACGAAGACAGTTTTATATACTTTTTTTCTGAATAGCTATGGTAACAGGTTTTATTTCTGAGTGCCAGGTTTCCTGTCTGTGGACAAAAGCATCTGAGTAATATGCCTATCCCAAACATTCATTAGGATATTGAGGATGAGTCAAAAAGCAAAACAGACAAATGCCAAAAGGTTCCATGCTAATAGTAAAAATATGTTTATTCACTGAGTTGCCAAACTGAATGTGGGGCAGGCAATAAGCAATGTTGTTACATCATAGTGCATGTCATCAGCCGAGCATGTCATACTCTCTTTAATGAATGCAGAGTTAGGATTATGTAGATAGGAAGAGAAGAGGCCAGAAATGCCTACATTTCCAGCATGCTAAAAAGGCGAGTCTGGAATAGAGTGATTTTCTTCAGGATAACCAACTCCTTAGGAGTGAGTGACATACAATTTCTAAGGGGAAAACTCTTGAGTAACAAAGATTATAATTCTGGGCTCTGTGGAACATTCCATTGACAGTATATTTCTTACAATGCTTCCCTTAAAATGCAGTCCTCTTCAAATTGACGCTCTGCCTCTTTTAAATGGGCCACTCTGTATATTCCAAATGAACTTTTTCCAGTTAAGAACTGTGTTGATGTAAATCTACGTTGGCAAGAGCGTCATCAGAGTCAGCTGGGAGTGACAGGCATGTTCTAGCCAATTCTGGCCAGTGTGTTGAAATATGCTTCCCAGGCTACAAGAGCAAATGTACAAAGCATGCCCACGTCTTCATAGGGGTGACGTGCGGATCAGCAAAGCCATGGCTCTGTCAGAACATAAAACACATACCGAGAGCATTTCTAGAAGAGAAGCCAAGGAATCAATCACAGCAAGAGCTACATAATCCTCACAGGTTAAAAGGTGCCAGGGCTCGCCCCTTCCCTTAGGGCAAGAAAAAAAAAAGTTTGTACATGTTGCTTTGCAGGGCACACTCTTAAGACACAAAAGATCCTATTTCTTAATAACAGCCAGCTAGCTCACACAATATAAATATGCAAGCAGGCAACACAAACCAACAATTCGAACTCCAAAGAGAAGGCTATGTTCTTCCCCATTTCATATTTGTTCTGTAGATAGGATCATGAAACCATTTCTGTATAAATGTTAAAATGTGGCATAATCCGGGCGCCTGGGTGGCTCAGTGGGTTAAGCCGCTGCCTTCAGCTCAGGTCATGATCCCAGGGTCCTGGGATCGAGTCCCGCATCGGGCTCTCTGCTTAGCAGGGAGCCTGCTTCTCCCCTCCCCTCCCTGCCTGACTCTCTGCCTACTTGTGTAATCTCTGTCAAATAAATAAATAAAATCTTAAAAAAAAAAAAATGTGGCATAATCCTGCTTTCTTTTGGAAATATTTTATTGCCTATACAGAAAACCTATGTATTAAATAAAATCAATATCATTATAATGACATGTATGAACCACTGGGGCAAGTATGCATATTTTTTTCAGAAATATTTTGGTTCAGGGGTGCCTGAGTGGCTCAGTGGGTAAAGCCTCTGCATTTGGCTCAGGTCATGATCCCAGGGGTCCTGGGATCAAGCCCCGCATTGGGTTCTCTGCTCAGCAGAGAGCCTGCTTCCTCCTCTCTCTCTCTCTCTTTGCCTGCCTCTCTATCTACTTGTGATCTCTGTCTGTCAAATAAATAAATAACATGTTTTAAAAAAAATATTTTGGTTCTTTAATATCTAGTTGTAACATCATGCTGCATAAGAGGAATTTTTCTACCCAGTGCATGAACAAAATGGCAAGTTCATATTAGGAAATCTACCCTAGGGCCATACATCTGGAAACTAGCAATTTCCTACTTGCCTTTCAGTATCTTCTCTCACACCTCTCATCCCTCAAGCCTAAGTGTATGGTAGGAGGTGGGAGGAACACGGCATTACTAGACAAAAATCTGGAATGAAGACAGACGAGTGGACCTGGCCATCCCAGTTCCACTGTCTCTCCCTGCCATTTCTATAAATAAGCTACAGGTGAATTAGTGAGCATCAGTTATAAAAAACAGACCCAAAAGAATGGCCGTCCCAGCTCATGAGTTTTGCTTTTCTAACTGCACAGCCTCCACTGAGATCCTTGTCTTTGACTCACACTCATCACTACAAGGACCCCAAGACTGCCAAGATATTGCTCATCACCAGTCTCTCATCCTCAGAGGCCCTGTAAACCCCCTCATCTGGTTTAAATCCCCAGCCCTCCCCCAAAACTCCAAACTCTCCACTGTAACTTCCAGTGCTCGCTCCTACTCTGTCCTCGGTAAAATCGCCTGTATTCTCAACCTCTTCTCTGTCTCCTGCACCTTATTGTGTAAACAGTACTAGCTGCCCATTGACAATGCTGCTTTACTTCAGCCCCCTGAGTGGTGCCTTCTACATTTTTGTACCATTGCCTGTATAGGAGAAATGTCTTTCTTGCTCTTCTCTGCTATTTCCAGAAAGTATCGTGACCATTTTACTATTTAGTCTGTACCATCATTATATCTCACCTGGATTCCTGCAATAATGTCTTAACTGGTTTCCCTATTTTTACCTCTTCCCCACATCTGTATTTGCCATACAGGAGCCTGGACAATTCTTAAAAAACTCAAGACAGACTATGTCCTCCCTTAGGCAGATATTCCCATTGTTAATCCTCCTTTCTTTGATATGCCACCAAGAAAAAAGATCTTCCCATTATTGTCAAATTCTTTACTCCAGTCTCAAAACACTGCATGGGGGTGCCTGGGTGGCTCAGTGGGTTAAAGCCTCTGTCTTCAGCTCAGGTCATGATCCCAGGGTCCTGGGATCGAGCCCCACATTGGGCTCTCTGCTCCGTGGGGAGCCTGCTTCCTCCTCTCTCTCTGCCTGCCTCTCTGCCTACTTGTGATCTCTGTCTGTCAAATAAATAAATAAAATCTTTAAAAACAAAAAAACACTGCATGTTCTAGCCCCCTTCAATGACTCTGACCTCATTCTCTACAACATTCCCCTCCCTCAAACACACCATCATATATCCTCCCTCAGGGCCTTTGCACTTCTCATTTCTCCCTAAAATGGTCTTCCCCTGGATAATCGTATAATCACTTCCCTTCAATCTCTGCTCAAATGTCATCTTAAAGAGTCCACCCCAAAAAGCTTATACAAAACTCTGTCCTCTAGCCCTGCTTTATTCTTCTATGCTGTACTTATCATCCTCTGACCCACTGTATGTTGCCCCCCCCCCCATTAGAATACCACTCCATAGGGGAAGAATTCTATCTTTTTGTTGTTGGTCGTGGTGTTGTTGTTCAGTGCTATATCCCTAGAAGAGTGACAGATACAGAGTAGACACTCAGAAATTATTTTTTGAATGGATGAAAGGATAGCAGGATATTCAGCTCCTGATTTTTACCCTGGTTAGCCAGTCTGGAAATAGATAAAATGTCTTCAGAGTAAGATGGTTTTCTGTATAGAGACAGTCAGAACTGCTAGATGTGTTCTAAGTATTGCATTCTCTTGCAACTTAATGAAAAGGCAGGCACAGTCCTCGTAAATAATGTGTTCTATGCATTGGAACATAAGCGCCACCAGTGGAATGGACACATCTGATTTGAATGGAAAGAAAACTGTGTATTCTGCTATTTCAGGAGGATTATCTTAGAAGGAGTAGGATATTACCTAACTGAAAATAGTGTAGATTTGTCTAATTGTACTGACTCTCACATTCTAACTATTGAGAGTGCTCAGTGCACACACTTGAAGCTTAGCAAGCTTAGCATGGGGTAATAACTCAAAATGTCACTTCCTTTTATTTGGTTGGAGTGAAGCTGTTAAGGAAGATAAAATTGATTGTGTTTCATTTAAGCCTATAAATCACTGGTGTCTTTGTTTGTTAGAGAGAGAGAGAGAGAGAAAGAGAGACAGGAAATGCTAGCTGATGTTCAAAACCTGATTCCAGCCTACCTTCCCCAGACATACTCTGAGCTGGACGCAAACTCACACAAACCCCTTGTAGTTCCCATAGAGATTCAGTTGTTCCTTTGACAAAAAAAATTCATCTCCTGCCATTTCTTCTCCTCCCATACTTCACTCCATTTCCCTCCCTACTGAAATCTCCCAGGCTTTATGCTCATATCAAATTCCTTTCTAGGCCTCATTTTTCCCTTTTAAAAATATGATAATTAGGTGAACATTGTGGGAAGGGAAAAAGAAGAGGAGAGAGAGGGAGACAAACCATTAAAATAGGGTATTCTAGGGGCGCCTGGGTGGCTCAGTGGATTAAAGCCTCTGCCTTCGGCTCAGGTGAATGATTTTATGAGTAGTTCCATTTCACAGATGAAATTAAAGGTGGCCTGTGGAGTGTAAAAGATGCATCTAAGAACTCATAGTAAGTGAGGAGCAAAGCTAGACCATACAGTACGTTTCCAGACATCTTTCTGTGTCACAAGACTGTGCTAGTTGCTAGGGACACAGTGAATGAAGCAGAACTCATTTCTCCCTTCATAAAGCTTATTCTCTAGATCAGTGGTTCTTAACTAAGCACAATTTGCACCCGCCCACTCTGGGGAATATTTGACAATGTTTGGAAGCCTTTAAGATTTTCATAATAGGATGGGATTATGGACATCTAATGGGTAGTGGTCAGGGGTGCTCCCAACATCCTACAATACACAGGATAGCCCCCATGACAAAGCATTATTTGGATCCAAATGTCAGCAGTGTCAACGTTCAGAAACCTTGCTCAAGACTCCGCTCCAGAATAAATGCTGTGAAGTATCCACAGGAATCAATACCAGATAAGGTTTGTAGAGACAGGTTTGGAAAGGATGATATAGACTTAGATGCCAAGGAGAGGAGTCTGAACTTTATCTTGCAGACCAGGGATTGGTAAACTATGGCCCAGTGGGCCAAATCCAGCCTCCTATAATTTTTTGTAACTAGTTTCATTGAGTTTACTCATCCCATTTTATGTCTTGGGCTGCTTTGACACTACAGTGGCAAAACTGAGTAGATGCCATAGAGGCCGTGGCCCATAAAGCTTGAGACATTTACTCTCTGGCCCTTTACAGAAAAACATCAGCTTACTCCCACCATAGATAGCGGGAAGAGACGGCAGAACTTTGGGGTAATTAAGGACAGCACAGGTAGCATATCCTCAGAGGGAAGGGACTGATGGCACAAAGATAGTTAGGATTTTTTTGAACTAGCCCAAACATAAGGCTGATGCTAAAGCAGATAGTGGTATCAGGAAAAAACAGAAAAGCAAGCAAGATCAGATGAACTAATCTATAGGCCTTACCAGAGAAATGGCAAAACAGAAGTCAAAAATGACTGAGAAAGCAGTGGTTCCAGGAACAGAAATAGAAAAACCAGAAGTGGGGAAACAGTGAGCTCAGTTTTTCACATTACATCTGAGGTGAGAGTAGAGCTCCTAAGTGGAAATGTCCAGAAGAGGGGCGCCAGGGTGGCTCAGTGGATTAAAGCCTCTGCCTTTGGCTCAGGTCATGATCCCTGGGTCCTGGGATAGAGCCCCACATCGGGCTCTCTGCTCAGCAGGGAGCCTGCTTCCCCCTCTCTCTCTGCCTGCCTCTCTGCCTACTTGTGATCTCTCTCTCTGTGTCAAGGAAATAAATTAAATCTTTAAAAAAAAAAAAAGAAAGAAAGAAAGAATTGTCCAGAAGAGACACACAGCTCTTGAGCCAGGCTTAAGAGTTGGGTTTTGTCATATTTTAAATGAAGCTAGCAACTGGTCCTGGGGCAGACTTCAGGTGGATGGTGGAGGGAGCACACTGAAATGAGGCCAAAGGGCTAATTACATAATGGGAGGGCACTTCAATTTAATGTGCTAGAAATGAAGTCAATGAAAGAGGAGAAGAGAGATCTCAGAGAAATAGGAGTTAAATCAGTGAATAAGACAGTTTCAAGGAGGGGTCAGCAATAGTATCAAATGCTAATATCATACTGCCATTGCTGATGCTGAGCATATCAGTAAGTGATTTTAAATGCAATGGCAAAACAGCTTTTAATTTATGCATGCACTTGTTCCACTGTGAAGAAAATCCTCAAGATGAAGGGAAGATAATGCTCCTCCTTACTTTACAGTTGGTGCACTGTTGACTTTCACTGCAACTTTCATTTTTTACTCCAAAGCATATCAGTCTTCTGGAGTCTCTATTAATAGTGTAAAAAGAGAAGGAGGTGACCAATGGAGATGTTCCTCTAAGAAAATCTGTCAAATGATGATTCCAGCATCACTTGTAGAGCTGTCCACAAATGTGACTTCTGGGGCCCCAGCTGAGATCTGCTGTGGGTGCAAGGCCGGTTCCATAGATGTGACCTGAGCATCTGTGTAAGGACCACACTCTCCAAAGGGCCCTGGGCTGGCCTGAAGGCTCTGCTTTTGCTGTCAGGAAATTCCTCACACTCCTTTGAGCAAGTATTTCTGTATTTTTACTTGACATTGGGTCTTGCAAATTACAAATCCTGTCCTATGCGGGAGTTTAAGTCTAGAATTAAATAAGTTCTTCAGAAGATTACAGAGGTCTAGAAAAATCAGACTCCACTTAGCTCAGCTTTCACTTTCATACCATTTGTATGGTGATCCTACACTCTTAAAATGTCCATGTTTGTGCTCTTTGGCTTAAAAGCTGCCATTAGCAGGTACACATTTTTCATGGACCAGTTCTATGTTTCTTTACATCTGTGTAGCTACCAGGTAGGTAGTAAGTAGAGGGTGTTGGTAAAACAGTGGTAAAACCAACACCTCACGTTCCGCTTCAGAATTGGAATTACACAGTCCAAATTCAGTGTGTTTACTTTCAACTGAGCGATTCAGATGTGAAAAGTCTGTAAGGATCAATGTCCTTCTTCCAAAAGTGGAAGTCCCAGTGGTTCAGGTATCACGGGGCTAGTGTATTATAAGGTCTAATGTTGCTCCAGGATGGTTTTTAGGCATAGGTGCTGTGGTTTAGTGAATTTTTAAATGCTGAATTAAATAATTAGAAGGTTATTTCATTTCCAAATCTCTTTCTGTCATTCTTACTAACTTAAGGAGAAAGGCTTAACTGGTCTTTCACATCTCTGTATTATGTGCTAACTACCATTTTAAACAGAGAGCAGACTTCAGGCTCAGAACCTTCAGCTGGTCCATAGAATCCTGCTACATTTGAATCTGTGCACTCTTTCTTACCTGTATTTGTTTCAGTGATCTTCTACGCATGATAAATGACACAGGTTTCCAATTTACAGTAATGTTATAAAGCTTCTTTTCTAAACATATAGACCTTTAAATAAAAATGTAAGTCCATTAAAAAAATTAAATGTAAAACAGTGCAAATGATTCACAGATGGACCTTAAACTGGGAAGGTGATACAGGAATGATCACACTATTAATGATATTGCTATTGCTATTAATAAGAAGGCTTTATTAAAGGAAGACAGGTTCTATTCAGAAGAAAGCCACATCATTCAACCTTGTGCGTCATCAGTCTCCAATTCATATATGGCTTAGTTATTACTACCCATAAATCATATGTTGTCCTCTTTGGCACTCACTCAATAGAGAGTCATAAAAAAAAATCACGCTGCAGAGAATAAAGCAAAGAAAAAAAATACTATAAACCTAAAGAAGGTAAATAAGCAGAAATGATAATCTAAGTATCCTTACCAATCGGAAAGTTGCTCACTTCCAAAGACCAACAGTACACATTCATCATATGTAAGTGTAAATATTAAATCGGGGGTGGGGGGAGAGGGGTTGGGAGAAGGTGGTGGGGTTACATTATATGTTTAAATAAAAAAAAGCTTAAATTAAAAAAAAAAAGAGGTACAAACCACCAGTTAAAAAGTAAATAAGTCATAGAGATTAAAAATATAGCATAGGGAATATAGTCAGTATGAAAAAAATATATTAAATCAGTCCTATAAGAAAATGAAAAAAAAACCACATACCCTATTAATAATAATATACAGAGGAAACCACTTTATTTTAATAATGACTAATTTGATCAGAGGGCTACTCATAAGGGTAATGGAAAGGAAATTTGGTTGGTTTGAAATTACCACAATGTAAAAATAAATATAGATTGAACTATAGAGAAAATATTTACATTAAAATAACATTTCTATGCTAAATACATTCAAAAAGGTTTCCTATTATTCAATTTTATTGTTCTGAAGATCTACTTTGGAGAACTGATGCTTAGTTTCTACCAGTTCAAAGTTTCTCTAAATTGTCATCCTAAAAAAGGAACTATAAAAGGTGTCTTTTTTTTCTTTTTTTTTTCAAATTTCTCCTCAAAATCTTGACATCTCCTTTATAAGCTTAGGTCTTGGTGTATAATTTAACCACTATGAATTCTAAGAGATAAGGATTAGTCATTAAAGCTTTACAAGCTAGTTATTCAGTAATTTCCTAAGAATCACAAATATATTTGTGTAAGTTTATTTTCTTTAGAAATACAACAGGCATAACTTACTTTCAAAGTGTAAACTAAATATTGTTAAAATGCATATACTTGACAAATTTTGATACTCTTACATACTAATTCATACATATATACTACAGTTAAATTAAACCAGTCTAGTTGTGTGCAAACCCAAAATACACACACACACACACACACACACACACACACACAGAGGCAGAAACTCATGGTGACAAAGTCCGTATAAATGGTTAATCATTGAGTTTGAAATTCCTTTCCACTAGGACACTCAAATACCACATTACCAGGACTTAAGGCTGGAAGAGTATGGATCTCCCCGGCGGTTTACCATAAGAGGCACAGTAATGGAAGGTATGTTTCTCAATTAAACAACAAATATTTACTAAATGAGTATTATACAGGTGTCACTTAGCACTCCAGATGGATACAGAGATTGCCACATTTTAGGAACTAATAGTTCAGCTATACAGGCAAATTGCACGCATGAAAAAGAGAAGATAGCAGAAGATATAAAATGACAAACAAATGGCAAGATATTGTGTTCTCAGAGCTCAAAGACAGGTATCACCAAATGAAGTCAGGCAATTTGGCCCTGTATACACTGGCTCACAAAAACCCAAAGTCAGGCCACTGATTCCCAATGTTTTCACTTCTTTTCTCTCATTAAACCTTACATTTTCAAATGATGTCCTGACACGAAGAAGACAATCTCAGAACTGTCACTTGAAAGAGGAAAGACAGCATTTATTTCTGGCCCCAGAGACAGTTCTATTCAAAAGGCAGGTATCTTGTTAAGTCAAGGGGACAGAGCCCATAACGAAGGGATCTGGCATGAAGGCTGGCAGACGAACAGAAGGAGATTGTTTTGAGGTACGATGGGCTTTGGTTCTTCTATCCGGCTATCCGGTCGTTCGCAGCCAGCCTGTGAGTCAGGCCAGCTCTGGTTACCAAGCAGTTTGCTGCTTTGTTGCTTAGTGACTTGAGCCTGCAGACCATCATTTCCAGCTGGCTCTTCTGGAACTAAATATTAATAGATTTTTTAGTTGATCTCTTTAGAGCCCAAGCCTTCCTTGCCTTTTCCTCTGAATCATTGAAAATAAAATTATTCTGATTGGCTTTGTTTTTATGTCAGTCTTATTTTATTTTAGGATTTTATTTATTTATTTGACAGACAGAGATCACAAGTAAGCAGAGAGGCAGGCAGAGGGTTAGGGGGCACAGGAGCAGGCTCCTTGCTGAGCAAAGAGCCCGACGTGGGGCTCGATCCCAGGACCCTGGGATCATGACCTGAGCTGAAGGCAGAGTCTTTAACCCATTGAGCCACCCAGGCGCCCCTGCAAGTCTTATTTTAAAAACTACTCTGGGGATGCCTGGGTGGCTCAGTTGGTTAAGCAGCTGCCTTCGGCTCAGGTCATGATCCCAGCGTCCTGGGATCGAGTCCCATATCGGGCTCCTTGCTCGGCAGGGAGCCTGCTTCTCCCTCTGCCTCTGCGTGCCACTCTGTCTGCCTGTGCTCGCTCGCTCTCTCTCCCTCTCTCTTTGACAAATAAATAAAATCTTAAAAAAAATAAAAAAAAAATAAAAACTACTCTGAATCAGAATGCTATTGACTCTGAAGCCCTCCTTCACCAAAGACATATATTTCTCCTGTACATACATTCACTTTCATCACAAAAAGAACATCTACATTCTACAAGCTACATGTGTAAATAAATAAACTGAGATTCTACACCAAGAATGAATTCTGCCCCTGCCCTTCTGTTAACTTCACCACTATTCTGGCAAAGTCACTGAACACTCATTTTTCTTTTTGCCTCAATATACTTTCAAGGTAGAATCATAAATGTGAATATGACTCTTAGCTCAAGGGGTGCTTTGCTGAAAGAATGCAGGATAGAAAGTTAGGCATACCTTTGTTCAAGTTTGAACTCAACTCACTTCATGGCTTCAGAGCTACATGATCTTGGTTATACAAAAAATTTTGTGGACCCCAGCATCTGCATATGGAAAATATAGCTAATGATACTTAAATTCAATTCTTGTTTGTTTTGAAGGTCAATGTATATAAAGAACCTGACACCGAGCTGGAGCGAAATCATTAAGGGCTATGTTATAATAAATCTAAGATTATAAGCTATGTTATTATGAACCTAAAGTTTTTATTCCAAAATGAAGTTGGATGATTCTTCTCATATCAAGAGATGATCTCATTTTGTGAATAAGTACTTCATGTGAAACAGAGAGCATTTATGCCTTTAACATGAAAGATAAAATGATTTTTTTCTATTTATATATGCAGAAGAGACTGATACATTAAAATGGTATATAATTGAAGATGCCATAAAAGAAAAATTTTAATTAGGATTTTTATTATCTATAGATTTCCATATTTCCTACCTAAAATCATAGCTTCTAGATTGTATCTTAGAGTGAATACCAACTGATTTTCATTCTGAAGGCCCTGCAGCCTTTTAATGAGTCACAGAATTATTAAAGAATTCTGCCCCTCTTTTCAGCCATGTGGCGTCTACCTCACTCACTTACAACACCAAGCTGGAACTTGTTTTGAATTACTTATCTTAAATGTACTATAGTTTGTTATCACTTTGTAAATTTAATTAGTCAATTTTTTACTTGTAAATATCAAATGCCTTTATAACCATATGACTTATAAATAGAGACACTACAATTGAAAAAGGTCGAGTAACTAAGGTCAAATATAAGTGGCCAGTGGAGCGAGAAATAGAGGGCTTCAACTCTACTAAAGTGATCACAGTTTTAAAAAAACGTGATTTCTTTTCAAAAGCAAATCCATTAAAAAAACAATGACATAATTTTGCTACACTGGTGATAATAAAACTTCTTCCTGAAACTGCTACTTGAAGAATAATTTTAGCAGCTTCTGGTCTAAGAAAAACATGAAAAGTGCTGAAGCTAATTTAATTGCCTAACCTCACAGGAACTTGTTATTTATAAGGATATGTATACAGAGAGTGACTGTGAAAATTAAAACCATAATTGAAAAATAATTTTTTAAGTAATTTTTTTTTTTAATTTTTATTTATTTGTTATAGAGAGAGAGAGAGCAAGCACAGGCAGACAGAGAGGCAGGCAGAGGCAGAGGGAGAAGCAGGCTCCCTGCCGAGCAAGGAGCCCGATGTGGGACTCGATCCCAGGACGCTGGGATCATGACCTGAGCCGAAGGCAGCCGCTTAACCAACTGAGCCACCCAGGCGTCCCTGAAAAATAATTTTAATGAACTCTAAGGTTCAATTCTTTTCTTCTCAATTCAACACTTTTGCAAAGTTTACAAAAAAGATTGTTTTTTCTGAAAGGTATATTTACCATTAGTAGCAATGGCTTCAGCTGGTGTAGATGTGCTTCATGTGTTCTCTCTTGATTTAATATAAATGTCAAAAGTCAAAGAAAGCACATACGTGTAATAAACTGCCAGGTCATTTCAGCTATTTCTTCATTTTGCCTCAGCAACCATTTGTTAAGGTTTTTTCTTTGTAATTTCTTAAATACTGCAAGCCAATTGACAACTTCTTTAAGAGGAATATCCTCCGGGGGTGTTCTGATTTGTAGGAAAGGCTAATCAATCTTTTAAAAGCTACAGACACCCTTAACTTCCAGTGCCCCCAAGATTTCCGCTGAAGATACAAAGCCAATTACACCAGGGACACAGCTATAAGACTCAGCCAAGTGACCCCACCCAACATGCCTGCAGTACTTCCTGTTGTGCTCCCCAGATAATTTCCTTAGAAACTTCCTTCCCATCTCCTGGTATCACACTATACCCACAGCTCACCTCTGGGTTCTCAGCTCCTCAGAAAACACTAGCAATGCCTGTCTCTGGATATCTGTACCATAAAGGACAGAGGAAAGATCACCTTAAAGTTACATAGGGCAAATATAGGAGAACTAGAACAAGGGAGAGAGTCCTCAAATACCATCAATAACACAGGCTTTGAAAACCTACTCATGTGCCGGTGTGTGCGTGTGTGTATGCACACTACAAACTCTCTAAATGGCTAGATTACTCCTTTATAGATAGGGAAGGGTTTTTTCCTCCCTTCTGTAACTTGAAGAAAATTTATAGCATATTTCTCTTTTAATAACCATAAAAACAAGTACAGTTGCTGAAGAAATTATGACTCAAGAAAGCAAATGTTTACTTTTAAACATGAACAGCTTTATATCTAATGCCAAAGCCAGATAAAGAGAAATCTACAATAAACAAAAATATGGCCAAAAGCACTTATCTAGCTCCCTAAAAATCTTTAGATTTCCTAAAAGTCTCCTGCAAGAGGCCTTTCAAAAATACACCTAAAGAAATTATTTTGTTAAGGATGTTACTAACTAGTTCTTCTACCTTTAAATGCTATAACTAAAAACACACATGTATACACAGAATTTGTAAGGGTAAGGCATACAACAAATATTACCTAAGATACCTACTTACCCAGAGACACCTTAATCCCTAATTTTACTTATATACCCTCTATAACACTTTTCTTCATTCACAGTGTACATTAAAAAGAAAACCTGAAAAACATAAAGATTTTCCTGACTATCTGATTTTCCTTAAGTAAACTTATATTGGAAATTATGTTTTCTTCACCAGAGATCACACTGACTTTGGAGTTTCTGACATCTAGAGGGAATCCCCTACTCAGATGAAAGCAGAATCCTGTCTATAATCACTAGACTAGAAGGAATTAAATCTTAAGTAAAAATGATAAAACAGAGTGGTAAAAAGCACAGACATAGAGGCTTCTAGTTTAACACACAGTACGAGACCAAAAAAAAAAAAAAAAAAAAAACCCAAAACCCAAAAAAGTACTGTTCAATAAACATTAGCTAGTGATGTAATTATTATGAATAATCACTGAAAGAACTGCTATCGGTTCTGAAGAAGCGGCAGATTGTTTTCATTTGGGGGAAGAGGAGGAAGCTCTAGGGTACAAAGAGATTTGAATGACATGTGGAATGGGGTAGGAAGGAGAGAGGCGTCAAGTTCTATGGTTCCACCTCAGGAATATATCTCCTCTCTGCCTTCTCCTTTTCCATAGTCATGAAACTGACACACACTTATTATTCTTACAAATTCTTGGTCTCTTTGCACATTTTCTCTTTAGCCCAATCCATTCACAAACAACTGAAAAAATAATCATCAAGTGATCCTGAAGATCCAGGCAGACCAAGGTTGGAATAATGGACATGTATTACATGTGACGAGGAAAATATTTACTTATAATGACACTCATTCAATGCCTATACCTGTACAGTACACTGTAATCTACACATACTATACTTAATAAAACCACAACACCTAAAAGATACTTTACTATTCCCAGGAAACCTGGGTAATAGGGAAAGTGAGGCATATGACAAGTAACTTGTTTAAAATCATGCAACTAGTAAATGGGAAGTCAGAATTTAAACTCAGGTAGGCTAGCTTCTGCTTAGGTGCTCTCTGTACAAGTCACACAGCACATGAAGCATTGTGTCAACTCAGTATGCTACTCTTGAAATGGGTCATGAAAATCCAAATGAATTTTGGATAAGAATAACCACAATCAACCTGGTAAATATAGCACAATAAAGGTGAAATGGGTTAGGATGTTTAGTTAAGAGAACAATTTGTTTAAGAGGAAAAAAACCTGTTAACACTGAAAATATTGATTAATGGGTGTATGAGGAATAATTGAACAATGTCCTGGCTCTCTAGCAGGTTACTCCAGGCCTCTTACCTTAACGGCTACATTAAGGAGAGAGAAGAGATTCGGGCTGTGTGGTTTTCAAAGCAGATCCTGGACCCAAGCATGACAATTACAGGGAAGGAGATTTCAACAGTATATTAGCAAGGACTTCCCAATCAATAGACTTGCCAACAAATAGAATTTCTCTGTATGACTCTCATCCAGGAAGTGTGCAGAAATGTTAAAGGGCTGGTCATCATAAATGTTATTCTGTGAATTCAACTATGGTATAAAGGGTAAAGCAGGTGGCGAAAATGTTCTGTGATTGAAATGGGCTAGCTATTCATCCAATCTGTTTGATCTTGTTCCTGGAAACAGCTGAGAATATTTCCCATCCTCCTTTGCAGTTAGATGTGACCATTGAGCTGAGTTCTAACCAAGGAATAAGTGATATGTGTACTTATAGGCCTGCCTCATAAAAACTCACACTTCCCATTCTTCCCATTCTTTTCCCCTGATTCCACTGAGCATGGTATCCTTAAAAATCATGTGTCATAAATAGTGGAGCTATAAGGTGGTAGGATTCCAGGTTGCTGAAACACCCCAGGGTAGCATACATGCTTATGAGAAGCAGCAGCAGATGAAACGATTCAGGGTGTCAATCCACTAAGATTCAGAGAGTATGTTGTAGAGCAACATGATTACCTTCCTTAAATGCCTTCCAATGGGATTTATTTTTTCAACTAGAAGGCAAATTATTTCAAACCAAAGAATAGCTCTTATTCAGTTCTGTCATCAGTATGTTCAAATTAAACACTTTCACTTCAATAAACTTAAAAATATCGGAAGGACAGGAATAACAGGCACAGTAACCAACATTCTGAGGTGAACATATAAGGCATGTATTTAAATGGATCATCATCTAATATAGGAGGAGCAAAGGATTTGAGTGTGGTAGTGGTAGCAGTTTAGGTAGCAAAAAATGTAAATACATTAAAACAGTTTGGAATTTTTTAAAAATTCTGCATAGTATTTAGTCCAAGTTATGAAAGCACAGGTAGAATAATATTTGGTTTTTTTAAAGATTTTATTTTTTTGTCAGAGAGAGAGAGAGCACAAGTAGGCAGAGAGGCAGGCAGAGGCAGAGAGAGGAGCAGGCTCCCCACTGAGCAAGGAGCCGGATGCAGGACTCCATCCCAGGACCCCGGGGATCACAACCTGAGCCAAAGGCAGCCGCTTAACTGACTGAGCCACCGGGGCATCCCTAGAATAATATTTGTTAAAAGATACCTATGGATATTACAAATTCTTAGGGATCATTGAACCAACATAAGGATGTGAGGTACTCTTTCCAACTCCTTTGCGGGATGCTTTTAGTCCACAAAAGATGGTGTTTCCTCCTGAGTTACTGAGAATGATATTATGATTTTTATTTTCTATTTCCATTGCTCTTTTGATGTCTCCCTGATCTAGCTGAGACATGATATACCAAAATAAAATATCGTCAGAAAATTGTGCTCTTGGTGTTTACCCAAACAGCACCAGAAAAGGAAGTGCCAGAAATTTCAGAAGAAAGTCTGTCTTCATGAGATTTCCTGCCTTCCTTACATCTCAACATGACTAAATAGTTCAGATAACCTTCAGATGAACTCTAGGTTGCTTCACTCAGTTGGAAATCAAGCAACCGAGCTGAGGCTTACTTATTCAACAATGAGTACAATTTAGGAAGTGTAATTTAAAAAAAGTATCTCAACCAAAAGGGACATTTGATATCAAAATTCTGGGCCTGACTCTTCATGAACCAGAGTCAGCTTTCCTCCTCTGGCACCCTACTCTGTCTGGCCTGATTCTTTATAAAATATGCATAAAACAAATTCACCCACTATAAAGAAGATAACAATATCCATGCGGAAAATAAATGAGCAGCTTTCCAGCTCGTGTCTCAAGCCATCACTCTCCCTCAGAGCATCTTCCAGAGTTTAACTATATCTTTTACCCCATACTTAACCTCTAATTTTTTCAACGATACCTTATTCAGAGAAAAGTCACTTTTCCAGAATTTCTCTAAGCTTGGATAATGCATGTTTTTTCTTACCCCCCATATGAGCATTTTATCTAAATAACATAGAAATGCCATCTAGGGGCACCTGGGTGGCTCAGTGGGTTAAGGCCTCTGCCTTAGGCTTGGGCCATGATCCCAGGGTCCTGGGATTCAGCCCCACATCGGGCTCTCTTCTCCGCAGAGAGCCTGCTTCCTCCTCTCTCTCTGCCTGCCTCTCTGCCTACTTGTGATCTCTGTCAAATAAATCAATAAAATCTTAAAAAAAAAAAAAAAAGAAAGAAATGCCATCTAGTTAAAATACTGGAGGAAATAAGAACACTTCTCCAGTGAGAGATATAGCTATTTGAAATTAAAATTCTGAGGCCAGATATTTCTTTGGGTGGAATATGTATTTCCTTTGTCATCTATTCTCATCTACGATGTTAATACAGTCCAGGGTATGGCCATGTTGCTAGTTTAGATTTTGACTCTACTTCTTGCTGCCTTTTTCCTAGAAGTCTTGATTCTGATTTATTTATTTCTTTGATTTGCTTTGCCATTTCTGGCATGATCTTTGGTTTTCTATGGAAAAAAAAGTATAAAAAAAAATCAATTTCCTAACTACCAGGTTCATTATTTTTTGTTTCAGCTGTTTTTTTATCATAATATTCATTTTACCAAAATGTACAGGTAGTGTATAGAACCTACTCCTACCTAAAATAAGCCAAATATGTATCACAGACTACCCTCCCCCCCACATACAACATCATAGCTTAGAATTGCCTCTCCTCAGGCAAAACACTATAATAAGCTTAGACAATGGTAAATTTTAATATTTGCTTTTATAAAAGCAGGAAAATACCAAGACTCATCTAAAAAACTAGGTGAAAAATACGCATAAAAATCCACCCATTATAAAAAAAAGGTAACAATATTCACAAAGAAAATAAAAATATTGACAAAACACAGAATCCAAAATCAAAGAACACAACAATATTACCAAGTAGCAGCCAGAAATTTCCTGCACAGAATTCCTAAACCCTTTCTTCTTTCCATTGGAAAGACATGTTTGAGTTTATAAATACATTAAAGTCAGTAGCAAAGGAGGGGCTTGAGGGGGCACACCATTATACACACAGGCACACACTCTCCACATACATCTCTGTTCAACTGGGTGTTATGCAGAAAGGAGAGCAAACTATGATTTTCCTCCTCTCCTTTCTGGTCCTTTCTTTCCTAGGTAGTTATAGGACCTGGAAGGGATATTAGCTTATGAAATCAAAGAAACGCCACCACATCGGTATGGGAGTAAAACTGCATTCTTATTTGACATCTGGAATCCAATTTTCCTGTAAGAACTTGCAATAGGAATTGAACTTTGGGAACCACCCACTTCAACGATTCCCAGTCTAAAGGCTTGCTGCTTTGACTGGGACATCTGTGGGATCCCTTGGTAAGGTACAAGACTTCCCATAAATCACAGGTGAGGAACGATGAGAGTCCTCCCTCCCCACCCCCAAAAGCGAAAGGGCGGGAGGCGCACAGATCACCCGGGGGTAACCGCCACCAATTTCGGTCAGCCTAGCAAACCTTACCACGTATGTGCCACCGTGAAACGCCGCTGTTTAGGGATGTTGCTGCTGAGAAGCATCCTCCGCAGGAGCCTGGGGGAATTTCTCGGAGAAATCACTGGAGAGAGCTTGGGAGAGACCGATTTCCTGGCTGGCTTGGACTTCTCCTGCTGCAACAGGTTTTCCCGCAAGGATTTCACAAGGTCCTCATTCAGCCAGGGGTTTGGACAATGCGGATTATCCACTTCAGGTACTGTTAAGGTGTCCGGGCTTGTCGTCTGCTGAGCCATTTTCCGGGTCAACTTTGTACAGTTGGCGACAATCCAGGGCAACGTGGTTCCCTGGCGTCTTTCCAGTGGCTGCTTCTCTCAGAGTCCGGGGGAAACGTCCAGAGAAGCAGGTCGGATCCAGCTGTTGTTAGTTCATTTGGTCGCCTGCCTCAGTCTCTCGGTGAAGGTGGGGCTGGGTGTAGAGGAGAAGAGCGCACTCCTCAGCGGAAGCCTGTTAAACGTCACCCCTCCTCTGCCGATCCCCTGCCAAAGATCACTGACGAGCTAGCAGGGCAGGGGAATATGGAGGGAAGCCTCTGCGTTAGCCTGGCTTTGTCAGCGCTACAAAGCAGCCTGTTAAACTATTGGAACTAATGCGCCGCAGCTGCTCCAGTGACTTCTGCTTATGTACATAAAAAGTCCTGGGGGGAGGGCTTAACCATCAGATGCCTGCTGCTTGGCTGTTTGGCTAGTCTTTCCATTTGCTTATTCCTGAATCCAAAGGAAAGAAAAACTTTGAACTTGACCTTCCTCTCCCGCAAGGGTTATTTATCTGCCGTCAGTCCCCGTTCATAAAAGAAAATTGCTAGTCCTTTGCTTTTTATAAGGGAGAATAAACAACCACTAGCTAGATAAGGAGGAATACTTCCCTGTTTGCTAAATTCAATCTGATGCACCTTATAAGACAAATCCCAAGGAAATAAAATTGACTCTTTTTTTTCTCTTATTAGGAACTAAAACAAAAGGTTTTAAAATACCACATATGGAACACATTACAGGTTGCTGTTGTGTTGTTCAACCTTGCTAATTATGGCTCTTTCATAGCATGGAACAACAGTATTTGCATCCAAGAATAGTATTTGTGATCTCTTTGGATTTAAAATGATGACCTTCTAGAGGGGGACACAGTTTTCGTAAGAGTAGTTAAAAATGATTTTGAAGTTTCAATTATTACTTATGGTATACAAAACTTTGTACAGTCAACTATAAAAGGATAAAATAAATCTAGCTTTTCATAGTTATTTCCTTATTTTTCTTTTGATGTAAGATTTTCATTTGTGATCAACATAGCTTCAACACACTCAAAGGAGGAAAAAAATAAATTATTTCTTGCCTATTTAATTTACTACTGGAAATAAATTTAAAATGTTACAACAAGGGGCGCCTGGGTGGCTCAGTGGGTTAAAGCCTCTGCCTTCCACTCAGGTCATGATCTCAGGCTCCCAGGATGGAGCCCCACACATCAGGCTCCCTGCTCACCAGGGATTTGGTTTCTTCTTTTGCCCCTCCCCCTGCTTATGCCTTGCATGCTCTCTCACTCTGTCTCTCTCAAATAAATAAACGATATCTTGAAAAAAAATTGCAGCTCTGAATTTTTTCTCTACTATATATATTAGATGGAGTATATAGATAGTATAATTTATGTGTTATATACCCTCTAATTACTTCAACTCAGTGAGGAAGATTGAAATTTGTGTGTTGATCTATTGGTATTTAGATTCCTCCAAAATGTTACTTAGTACAATCATCTTCCTTCTTCAAACTGGCTTACACACATGTCATTAGCTCTTAACAGCAGATTTATAAAATAAATACAAAGATTAATCTTCTTCATCCCAAAGAATGCTAAAACATTGTATATATGTTAGGACAAGGCTTTTTCTGAATCATACTTGTATTATATACAAGTATACAAGGGTCCTGGGATTGAGCCCCGCATTGGGCTCTCTGCTCAGTGGGGAGCCTGCTTCCCTTCCTCTCTCTCTGCCTGCTTCTGTGCCTACTTGTGATCTCGATCTCTCTGTGTTAAATAAATAAATTCTTTACTTTAAAAAAATGTTACAACAATTCAAGTAAGTAAGCAAGTGATAATAAAGCCTGTTAAATCTCATCGCATGGAGACTGGAAATGCAAGCCTTAACACTGGATGGTAAGGGAGCCCAAACTTTGCATAGAGATGTCCCCATCAGTCTAGGGATGTTACAGAGAGTTCAGGATTGAAATCAAATCACTTTTCTCAGGAACTAAGAATATTTCTTTTGTATTTTAAAAACACAATGATTTAAGAAGGAATTAAGAAATACATCCAGATAAAACAGAGAACAGAATAGTCTAATTCAACTGGGGTTTTTTTGTGTTGTTTTTTGGTTTTTGGTTTTGGTTTCTACGATTACCATTAGGTTAGTTTTTAAAGTTTTTCCCACTTTCCTCCCTCCCTCCCTAGGTATTCCACCTTAAATTTATTTATTTTTTTTTTAAGATTTTATTTATTTATTTGTTAGAGAGAGAGAGAGAGCGAGCACGGGCAGACAGAGAGGCAGGCAGAGGGAGAAGCAGGCTCCCTGCCAAGGAAGGAGCCTGATGTGGGACTCGATCCCAGGATGCCGGGATCATGACCCGAGCCAAAGGCAGCCGCTTAACCAACTGAGCCACCCAGGTGTCCCTCCACCTTAAATTTAAATTCTTTGTCTTTAAATTGTTACAGAAAAAGATATGCTGAGGTTCTGTTTACAGGAGCACAGGGTCACCACCTGGTATAACTATAACAATTTAATGAGCCATACATTCCATGACTTAATCAGAAAATCTATTCTGCAAATACTCAAATTTTTAAAGATCAAGGTGTGATTGTTCTTAAAGAATTTTCACCAGTACAAAAGGTTTTGTCACTGCTAAATGTTAAGTGGCAAACAACCTTAGTTTAAACAAGCTAAAGATGTCAATTTCTTCTTACCTTTCAGCACTAAATGAGTATCCAATTTCTGTAAAATGGGCTGAAGGACTATTGTATTAGGAGTTGTGCAAAACAGGTATGCAATGCTTGCCCTCAAAGAACTCTTAAGTTAATAGAAAAGACTGGACAATACTCAGGAGAAGGCACCAGAACATGTCGTTACCCAGTACAGAAAAAGGTATGCATAACTGATGAGGAAATGTCAAGGTGGAGTAAAGCTTGCAGATGGAGAGGATCAAAAATTAGTGGAAAGGAAGATGAAAAAGAAGTGCCTTCCAGGATAAGGAACTAGAATGTGCAAATGCAGTAAAGAAGAAATAAGCAAGTTTGTTTGGAGAAAAAATAAATAAAGCCCAGCAGTCAATAGATATAAAACCTATTCAGATTTGTAGAAATGAAAGAATTCAGGCGCGCCTGGGTGGCTCAGTGGGTTAAAGCCTCTGCCTTCGGCTCAGGTCATGATCCCAGGGTCCTGGGATGGAGCCCTACATTGGGCTCTCTGCTCAGCAGGGAGCCTGCTCCCCCTTCTCTCTGCCTGCCTCCTCTGACTACTTGTGATTTCTGTCTGTCAAATAAATAAATAAAATCTTTAAAAAAAAAAGAAATTAAAGAATAAAGTGGGGGGGGGACTCGAAACACCAGGTAACAAGTTGATATGCTCAGCCCTCAAAATATTAGAAAAATTTCCCACTGTCTAAAAACAGTTCTAATCAGCAAACATCTGTGGGCATTTATTTTGTGCTAGACACTATATGAAATGCTCTAGGATATTTAAAGATTAGCTAGATGCTGTCCACGTTGTCTGGGCATTTATTATCCTTTAAATTAACTGCAAAACAATTCACATGTCAAAGTATAGCCCAAGTACCTAATGAGAGCTGGGAAGCTGAAGATACTTAATGTCTGGTTTTAAGTAGAGAAACGTGACCAAATAAAGGAATCTGTATGACTAAGAATACTATAGGCCATAAAATGGAAAATTCATTGAGTTCCGGATATTCTAGGTTCTAGTTCTTGCTTTCAGTAACTTCATTTAAAAGGAGTAAAACATTTATAAGTTAATCTTCTCATAAGTGGCATGTCATGTAGATGCTCAGAGATTAGGTATTCTGTTGATGAGAATAACTAAGCTAAAATGGAAGATATGATAATATTATATTGAAAATTCATTAGGGGGCGCCTGGGTGGCTCAGTGGGTTAAGCCGCTGCCTTAGGCTCGGGTCATGATCTCAGGGTCCTGGGACCGAGTCCCGCATGGGGCTTTCTGCTCAGCAGGGAGCCTGCTTCCCTCTCTCTCTCTCTCTCTGCCTGCCTCTCTGCCTACTTGTGATCTCTCTCTGCCAAAAAAAAAAAAAAAAACTAAAAAAAAAAGAAAATTCATTGAGGATTGTGGTAAACAAGTTCTAAAACTGAGCAAAGGCATTCTGCAAATTTCCCATCGCTTTAGTGCTTATTAAAGGACTCCACTGTAGACGCAAAATTAGCTGCCCTTCTATAGGTTTCCATATCCTATCATTATTTGGTTAATATCCTAACATCTACAATTACCCTCCCGAATCCCCCAAATGATATATGGCATTTATGCAGCTTTTTGAAAATAAAATTAATTATGTTTTGAGAATTCTTTGCCATCCTCCCTTCAAATAATTTGGAAAACCCCATAGCATTTCAAAATCATGCTTGAAAATCACTGCCTTATGATATATAAATTGTAAAGTTCTGAAGATAACCAAAGGTGGGTGAGGTTTGGATAAACTGGTGATTTTCTTTATAATAATGCAGAGGGCCAAGGGAACTCTTTCAACAGGAATATGAAACAGTTTGCTTTCTTTTTTTTTTTTCCTTTATAACAAAATCTCTTTAAAATTAGCTGCCAGAAACTTTTCTGAAAAACACAGTACTGAAAATGACAGCCAAATAAGGCCTTTGGTTTTAACAAGTGGAAATTTGAAAGTGGGCGAAATGTTTTGATAAAAGTCACCCACGCCTAGAACAGCAGATAACATCTCTTAATTTTATAAAGGTTTTTCTAAATATCTTTTTGTGGATTTTCTAAATTTGATTTTTTAGATTATTTGGATCTTTGATAATATTTATTTAATTAATTATTCACAGGCAGCAAAACAAATAAGAAATAAGATTTGCACAGGTTCTGGAACAAAGATTGAAAACTGTGCTCTTGTCTAGGTAATATATAAGCAAGGCTGGATTTCCCTAATTTAAAGGGAGCAATAGTGCAACTAATATAGAAGGATGGATAAATTAAAATGATTAACATGTGACTATAGAATGCATTGCATGCTTCTGCTAACTGTGTTTTTTTTTTTTTTTTTTAAGATTTTATCCATTTATTTGACAGAGTAAGAGAGTATAAGCAGGCAGAGCAGCAGGGAGAAGCAGGCTCCCCACCCAGCAGGAGCCCAATGCAGGGCTCAATCCCAGGACCTGGAGGTTACGACCTGAGCCCAACACAGTGGCCCAACTCACTGAGCCACCCAGGCGCCCCTGCCAACTGTGTTTTAATTAGGTAAACAGTGTGTTAAAATGAGATTGCTTTTTAACCTGCCCATAGGATATAGTCTGTGGGAAAGTTTATATTGTCTAGTAGTTAAGAAGAGTGTGTTTAGAACCAAAAAGCTTGTTTTGAATTCCAGCTATGATACTTCTGTTACTTGAATTCTGTAGATCAGTTCCTCATCTGTGAAACTGAATTATAATAATACCTATTGCATAAGAATGCTGCAAAAATTAAGTATGTTAATACCCTTGATATAAAGAGTTTAGAAGAATGCTTGGTATACAGTAAACACCGAATAAATGCCACCTGCCACTAGATGATACCAGGAACTTAAAAAATTTACACTCAGTAGATATCACCAATGTGCCAGGTACTTTGCGTTGTATTTCATTAAATTCTTACAATAACTCTAAGAGTATTATTTCATTACCACTATTTTACAGATGAGAGCATAAGGAGGTTAAATGACTTGCCCGAAATTGGGGCCCTTGGGTGGCTCAGTCGGTTAGGTGTCCCGACTCTTGATTTTGGCTCAGGTCATGATTTCAATGTCATGATTTCAAGGTCCTGAGATCAAGCCCAGTGTCAGGCTCCCCACTCAGCAGGGAGTCTGCTTCTCTCACTCACTCTCTCCCTCTGCCCCTCCTCCTGTTCATACATTCTCTTTGTCTCTAAAATAAATAAATAGATATTTTTAAAAATTTTAACTTGTCCAAAGCCATATAGTTCAACAGTGTCAAAAAGAGATTTCATTGTCTATGAAGTACCAGGGCCTCCTATTTCAACTCTACACTAAGTCACCCCCCCCAAAAGAAAGTTGATCCAATACTTAAAATCGATGATGGATCTTTTTACTAAAAAAATTATAGAGATCTGAGTGCCCTGAGCTCTTTGTCTAGTTAACAATAACTTCTGCCCTTGGCTCCACTCAGAACACACACCATGGCAACCTGTGGAGCCTGCTAAGTCATGAAATTCTTACAAAGGCATGGTATTCTAGTAAGGGCAGCTTGAGGTGGAATTCCTGAGTGCTTTTTCATCTATATGTCTGTACTTCTTTGATACAAAGGCATTTTTATTAAAATCCATGGTAGTTTTCCAGTTTGCAAAAGCATAAATTCTCAAATTATTTCATTTTAAATTTTCATTGTGATCATTTTTCATTTAGAATTTATATAATTACAAATTCTGATAATAAAATTATATCATCCTGGGGGCACCTGGGTGGCTCAGTGGGTTAAAGCCTCTGCCTTCAGCTCAGGTCATGATCTCAGGGTCCTGGGATCAAGCCCCGCATCGGGCTCTCTGCTCAGCAGGGAGCCTGCTTCCTCCTGTCTCTCTGCCTGCCTCTCTGCCTACTTGTGATCTCTCTCTCTGTCAAATAAATAAATAAAATCTTTAAAAATAATAATAATAATAATAAAATTATATCATCCCTACACTGAAAAGCACATCTGGATGTTGTAGAACAGGGCTTTTTAAATCATCATCATCATCACTAAATTTTTACCAGATTCTGGGCTGGTTGGCACAGATTAAAAATAGTAAAATAGGGACGCCTGGGTGGCTCAGTTGGTTGAGCGGCTGCCTTCGGCTCAGGTCATGATCCCAGCGTCCTGGGGTCGAGTCCCATATCAGGCTCCTTGCTTGGCAGGGAGCCTGCTCCTCCCTCTGCCTCTGCCTGCCTCTCTGTCTGCCTGTGCTCGCTCTCTCTCTCTCTCTCTCTAACTAATAAATAAATAAAATCTTAAAAAATAAATAAATAAATAGTAAAATATCTACTTGAAAATAAGAGATACACACAACTCCTCCAACAAAGACATTAAAGGATATCAAATTAATAACAGAAAAAACAATCAGTGCCTCAAGGGTTGAGGAGTAACAAATATATATGTATCTTGGCCATGTAACTTGAAGAAGCAGCGGGAGTTGAATTTGAAAGAAGGTACATGTGGGAGAATCATTATAAAACAGTTTGGAGGAGTAGATTATCATGGAGATGAAAGAAATGTTGGATTTTTAGACTCTTTCCTATGGAAAAGTTAGTAAAATTTACTTGGGATATAAGCAAATAATAGATTTAAATTAAGATTGAATTGGTGGCAATGTGTACTATAGTTTGGGGACGTGTAAAGGCTGTTTGTTTAATAGTTCCAACTCAATATACATCTATATCGAAATGGAAAGAAAGGGGCTAATGACCCAATGTTTGGAAGGATTCGTTCACTGACTACTGACTATGAGCATTCAAGCCAATAGGGAAGTCAAAAATAGGCTGGTCATTTCTTAACCTAATCAATTATACTTTCCATCTAATTAAGTATGGTTCACCTAATTAATCATCAAAAGGCTGCTAATGTAAAACAAATCTAGAGTTTATTAAAACAAAATTCTATCTGTCTTGATTTATAGTAGAGCTATATTTTGAGCATACAATGTGAGGTTCCCAATTCAATTTAATAAAAATATTAAATGGTTTTTTTCCTAGATTAAATCTAGTTAAGCATATTTTTCCCCTAGATTAAAACTAAATGTTAGAGATACTTCTACTGAAATAGTAAACCAGTATTTCATTTAAAAGAAAAATTATTTTATAGGGTATAGCTTATACTAGCAACATTAGCACAGCATATTTATTTTATTTCTGACAAAACAGTTGCACTACAATTTTTGTAGCACTTTCCTTTCCTCCTGATCAATTCACTTATAAAAGCTGCCAATTCTGGAACAGAATTATTCTTGGTTAGTATGCTCAAATGATACACTAGAATACCAGCTCTAAATAATAGCCAAACTTCAGTAAAGGCCTTAGGTTTTGATGGGCACTAAGAATTTTTTTTTTAAGATTTTATTTATCTGTCAGAGAGTGAGCACAGGCAGACAGAGTGATGGCCACTAAGATTTTAACACATTGTAACATCCTGTATTTCTGAGTCTTTTTCAGTGGACAGACTCCAGCATTTTGCCTTCAACCTGCCGACAAAAAATCCCTGTATTCTACTATATCTGTAGTAGACCATCCCCTAGCATACTGAATGACTGAAAAATTCAGTAGCTGTAAGTGAAGAACACATATCCTCTTAGCATAAGCACTCTGCATCATGACCTAATTTGGCCTTCACAATCAAGCCACTGAGGTAGGTACTATTACCTTCATTTTATTTTATTTTTTTAAAAGATTTTATTTATTTATTTGACAGAGAGAGAGGGAGAGAGAGCAAGCAAGCACAGGCAGACAGAGTGGCAGGCAGAGGCAGAGGGAGAAGCAGGCTCCCTGTCGAGCAAGGAGCCCGATATGGGACTCGATCCCAGGACGCTGGGATCATGACCTGAGCTGAAGGCAGCCGCTTAACCAATTGAGCCACCCAGGCGTCCCTACCCTCATTTTAAAGTTGAGAAAACTCTGGCGTGGAAGTTAGACAGCTTCCTTAAAGTCATACTGAACACTCAGTAGGTTAAAGAGTTGAGATATTAAACCAGACAATCCTAGTCCAGAGACTATGCTTATAAACCACTGCTCTATAATACCTTTGCATTTAAAAAATAAAAGTTAACCAAATTAATAAAGGTTCTCTAAGAAAAATTTATTCATATAACTTGACATGCGCAAACCTAATCTCACTACAAAATATGTTTCAACAATTTTGGAAGTGAAATATTTCCAAAAAACTAACCAACGCCCGACAGCAATAGTATTTTTGAGGCTCTGACAGGTATTTCTTCGCAACCAGAAGATCTCCAAACTCCCCAAAACTGTTCATTGTATCAGATAAAAAGGACAGTGAATGCACAAAATAACTTGGGTAGATTTTCCGAGTCTTTTGCTGTTTTTGTCCACATAACAGACATGTTAGTGAACAAAATCAAAGATGTACCCCACGTTCAGAGTAATATCATACAGTAGTAGTCTATTCAAAATTTGGACACCAAGGAGCACATTTCCCCATCTCCTTTGTAGTCTCTGTACACATCCCCCACTGGCCCCATGGCATAATATGACTGGAAAGCCTCCCTCTCACCCTGACCCATAACATCTGTTTCAGTCATTTTGTTTTTTGGATAGGGTTTTCATGAGACAAAATAGTATATTTCACCGAAAGCATCCATAATTCTGGGGTTTATAATTGTAGCTGGCAATTTACTTTCTAAATCTTAACATACTTAGACAATGATCCCTCATAAGCCAATCGTATCTTTAGGGTGATAACGTTCATATCTAACCTTTTCCAACTTAGTCATTTATGTAGGATGTTTTACAAAAGGTATTACAGAAACTGTAGTTTTATTCACAATTTTGTAATCAACTAGCTAATTCACCTTGAATAATTTCATTCAGTTTCTCTGGAACTCTGTTTTCTAGTTAAAAGTCCTATAACTTTCCTAGGGTTGTATAATTTAAAAAAAAAAAAAAAAACAAGAAAAGAAAAGAAAGAGAGAAAGAAAAAAACCAGATGCATCGTTGATTTCAAGTTTTAGCTGCCATTTAAGAAAAATTGTTATCCCAAGTGCATCCCAAGGCAGTATGCTCTACCATTTGCCATGTAGTAACAGTATGTTTCCCAGGTAATGCTTTAAAAAGAGAAACAGAAAAGATATATTCAATGTTTAAGAAAATAAGAGGGACTGCACTAACAAGGTGCCTGGCTAATGCTTTTATGGCCCTGAAACTTGTGAAAATTCCTTCCCTAACTAGGTAACAAAATTTATTCTGACATCTGAGTCACAGCTTGAGAGACAGAGTGGGAGAGCAATGCCTAAGTTAATTTAATATTTGGAATCAAAGCATTGTTTTACTTCTAAAATAATGAAACTACAGAGCCACATAGACATATTAAGTGTTATATAATAAGTCAGACTTTCTAACATTTCAGGACCTAACTTATTATTGAATAAAAGAGAAACTTCTGTACTCATTTTTCATAAAGTGTGCCCCACCAAAGACTAGTTTTGCCCAAATTTAATGAGCACTGAATGGGCAAAAAACCATTTTGTGAATTAAAAAAAAAAAAAATGGGGCAGCACTGAATACAGTTAAACAGGTTTCCTTACAGTAAGATCTCTTAGTCCTTTAATATGCTACTGTGATTTATGAAAGCCAACTTGGTTGGCTCTGAATCCACCTGCATCTTCCAGCATGTTCAGAGATGGTTATTCTCAGAACCCTTACCTGGCCTTACTACAAACATCCCTCTGAACATAGCTGATAGATAATATGAACATTCCCGGGCTTCTGGTATGCTTCTGGTATTTTCTTCTTCTGAACTGCAGTCAAATACAATGCTTTCAGCAGAACCAGGAGTAATCCAGGTGCTGTCTCATACCAGTCCCTCTAGACCCCTGGTTATTGTTATGCTCCTGGACTGAGGTTGAGTCTAAGTTCACCTTCCTCTCTAATTGGTATTCCTTCCCTAGTAAAGGCAAAACTTTAGCAGAGGCTATGAAATAACTGAGCTGTGGGTCTAAATGACAACTCTGTTGATAGCATGCTAGTTAGAAGGCTGTGAACAGGCTAAGGGACCAAAGAAAGACTGGTCTACAAGCCACTGTTGGTGAGAAGGAGTGCAAAGGCAACCAAAGGCCAAACAAGTGCTTTTCAAGCTTTAAATTACTTAATAATCATGTGGAAACCATGCCAAAGACAGATTCTGATTCAGTAGCTCTGGGGTGGGGCTAGAGTTTGGATTTCCAAAGCTCCCAGGTGAAGCTACTCCTGGTCCATGGAGGCATCCTTAAAGTCTCTAGGGACAAGGGTAAGTAGAGATTGATGGAATTGAAGTCTAGCAAACGAAGGTGTTAACTTCTACCTAGGAGATGCTATTTCCAATTTTAATCCAGCCATTTGTGTAGTGCTTAAATTGGTTGTGGATTTTTTTAAGGAAGGTATTTTTATTTTTATTTTTATTTTTATTTTTTAAGTAAACTCTATCCCAACATGGGACTCAAAAGATCAAAAGTCACATGCCCTACTGATGGCATCAGACAAGTGCTCTGGTTGCTAATATTTTAATAAATAAAGGATTTTTTTAAAGATTTTATTTTATTCATTTTAACAGACAGAGATCACAAGTAGTCGGAGAGGCAGGCAGAGAGAGAGAGAGAGAGGAAGAGAAGCAGGCTTCCTGCTGAGTCTGGAGCCTGACTCGGGGCTCGATCCCAGGATGCTGGGATCATGACCTGACCCGAAGGCAGAGGCTTTAACCCACTGAGCCACCCAGGCGCCCCTAAATAAAGGATTTTTAATAATAAACATTATTGCATAACAATACCATAAACTGGGGCGCCTGGGTGGCTAAGTGGGTTAAGCCTCTGCCTTTGGCTCAGGTCACGATCCCAGAGTCCTGGGATCAAGCCCCACATCGGGCTCTCTGCTTGACAAGGAGCCTGCTTCTCCCTCTCTCTCTGCCTGCCTCTCTGCCTACTTGTGATTTCTATCTGTTAAATAAATAAATAAAGTCTTTAAAAAAATACTATGAACTATTTTTCACCCAAAGGAGCACAAACACTATTAAAGATTAAATTCTAAAAGGGAATTTTGCTATATTGGATCCATACTTTTAAGATGAGGCCAAAAAAGACTTAATAGAAGTTGAAAAACAAACTCCTGCAAGTGTGGCGAAATTCTTTGCCTGTTTCTATATTACTAATTAAAACTAAAAGGCAAACCTTATTTAAGACTTATAGATTATTTCCAGGATGTAGTTTAATTAATTTGAAAGCATTTAATTGGACAAAATACTACATGTTACATTCCATGGATATAAAGGAGATGCTGATCTTTGTGTATCTGAGGACACCATATTCATTCTTTTCTATGTTCATAGTTAGCTGCGACTTTCAGTCAAGTCTTCTGTGTGTACAGCATTTGTCAAGGACACTCATAATCAAGATTTACCCCCAAACAACTGACCTCTCTATTTATCATCTAAACAGATAATGGAGAATGTGTTTTTGCTTCCATCAACCCAATACACCTAACCCTACAGTAAGTCTATGTATAACTGTATAAGCAAGTATATGCTTTTCTTTCTGGTGCTTTCGAAGAACTTATGCTGACCTGGAAGTGCTCAAATTATGCTGAATTAATTAAATAATTATAAATTATTAGTGATAAATTATGAAGACCAACCTGAGATTTTTCCAAAATAATAATTTAATAAAATAAATGTGAATATCTATTACTACACTAATAATAACAAAAATATGCATTCTAGCTGGTTTAATAAATACCGTATATTTTGTAATTATATAAGCATTTCATAAAGCCAGACAATAATTATTTAATCCATGACAAATGAAAAATAATGCCTGACAAAGAAATCCTCGTGCTGTGCCCATGGTGAATCCACTTCATTCTGAGCCACAGTTGTGTTGTGATCCTTGTATTTTAAATGCCTAGAATATAGTGTGTTCAGCAGACATATGTTAAAGGAAGGGAAGAAAGGAATCAATGGTTTGTGTAGTTTGTTTTAGTATTTGTTGTGAGATTTTAGATAGGCAAAAAGGATGGCATGTCCATATCCATTTACACTGATCTACCCACTAAAAGTTTAAAATGTTTTAGAAATCCTATAGTTAGACATGCTTCCAATTTTACAAATGTTTTACTTTTAAATTATCCATGTAATATACAATCTATTCTCACTGCAAAAAACTTTAAAGTTACCCAGAAATCTAAAAGTCCTATAGACCACCATCCTCAAACTTGGCCCTTAGCATAGAGAACCCTGTGACCGGTTGTGTCTCTTCCCAGCCTCTGCTGTCCATTATAGGAACCACTAGTCCCATGTGGCTATTTGGTACTTGAAATGTGGCTAATGCAACTGAGTAACACAATTTTTATTTTTTACATTTTTATTAATTGAAATTTAAATAGTCTTTTCCAGCTAATGTCTACCATACTAGACAGCAAAATTCTAGACTTCCATGTGATTTCATGAATAAGTATGTGCCTAGAAGAACATATAAGACTGTTTTCTGAGGCTTTGGTTTTTGAGCAGTGTGCCGTGCTTAATGATCATTCTCATCATTCAGCAACTGTTTCTTTCCTTGAACAAAGATCTTCCCCATTATCTTTAGCTGAGGCACAGTATTCCATAGCATGGCCATTTCTCAGCTCTGTTTGCTGTTTCCATATAGATGGGCATTCAGGTATCCAGTTGTTCACTATCACGTACAAAGAACAGCCTTGCAACATCCTCCTTGGGCACACATCCCAAGAATATGTTTTTTAATAATAGATACATAGAAGCAGGATTCTCAAAAGATAAGGTATAAGCATTTTTCATTTTAATAGAACTGCCAAATTGTTCTTCAAAGTGGCTGATTCCATTTATACTCCCACCAACAGTGTTTGAGTTCCCACATTTTTTTTCCTTACACAGGATTATGCTGCCATCAATTTCCTTGCACTAACTGTCAGACCCTTTTTTTCTTCCCTCAAGAATATCTTCTATTTTTTTAGGGTGGAAGGAATTAATAACAGCATCAGTGGCCACCATTAAAATTCACAGAAGTTGGAAAATATATTTCACTTTCTTTCCAAGTCTGTGTTCAATGTTTGCTCTTTAACAATTCTAGTTGACCAAGCATTTCCCTGGCGTGTCTCTAATACGACAATATCTACACATTATAGAAGACTTTTTCAAAGGAAAAAGCATTAACTTTCTCTCTCAGTAATGTTCTGGCACTACTCAGTGAAATATGTTTTAAACTGCTTTTCCTATAATAAAGATAGATTGTGTTGCGCATTTATCCTTCTTGCCTAGACCCTGTTTTATACAACAGCATAGAATTTTCCAGTGCATGACCAGGACTCCATTACTATTTTGTGGAATTTTTTTCTTTCAGCAAAATTAATGGTCTAGATAAGGACTGAATTTGTAAATTCACCGGATCCTGGTCTGACAGTAGTGTCACTGCAGCATCCTTAGATAAATTGTTTTGTGCAATTGAAAGAGTACTTGACCAGGACTCCAGTCCTAACTCTACTACTACTACTACTTGTCCTAAGGCCTGAAGAAAGCCCCCTACTGTCTAGGTCTCAGTTTCCTTATCTGAATATGATAGTGATGAAATAGATGACCACAGAGGTCCCCTTCACTGATAAAAGGTATTATTCCTAAGAACAGATCACCCCCAAAATGTTCAATGTTAGTTGTAAAGATTGTGGTATTATTTGAACAAAGAGAAGTAAGTCATCAGAATGGTTTTATGGAAAATCATTAGACACTTATTAATATGTGAGGCCAATTACGTATGTTCGGCAAAAATATGCAATGTGTATGTTTTTCTACCTATCTGGGATGTGCATTGCATGCCATCCTACTCATTCTCCAAAAGTAAGGGCCACGTGCTTAGGAAAGATTTAGGAATCACAGAGAGAGGCAGAGGTACTGGCCACTTGGATAAATGTTTTACAGCGTTATATTCAAAAGACAGAACAGAAGAAGATTTATAGAAGTTAAGAGATTTTCATGCTAATCCCTTGCAAACTCTTGAGTACATTATTCAAGCAATTAACTATGAACCTTCTATGATGCAAGTAGTAACATACGGGATTCAAATTAGATTATTTAAAATATGTATCCTTTCCTTTCCAGAGTAGGTGACCATGAAGCTGACAGATGAGGGAATGAGTATCTGTGTCATATTGTACCTGGTTTCCTGAAGACATTTGACAAGATCTTTCAGAATATACTTGTAGGCACAATGGAGCAAAGTGGGCTAGGTGGATGGGTACACAGGGTCCTAAAATGTTGGATAATGGTCCCCAAAAGATGTGGAGTAATAGAGTCCACATAATCCTGAAGAGTGAACACTGCCATCACATGCAATGTTTAAGCATTTTAAGATACAGACTTTATGACACATATTTCATGGTTACCATATCTGACTCTAACACAAATCTAGAAGGATGGCTCAAGTGATAGATAGTAGTTTCCCAAGCCAGACTGATCATTACAATTTTCTAGGGGAAATGTTATGTAACAGAACCCCAACCTACAACTACCGAATTAGAACCAACAGCATTAGGGCCAAGAAAATTTCTCCAATGAGTCTAATAATCAGTCAAGTTTGAAAGTTACTATCCTAGATGATAAAATCAAACCCCAGGAATAAATATGCTTTAAAAGTTAAATATTTTTTAAAAAGAAAAGAAGAAAGAAAACCTTCACAGAGTAGAAGAGCAAATCGAATATTAAAATTAATGTGGAAAAATGTAAAATCTTGTAGCTCAAGTAAAAATGTCAGTTGAGATTTATGGATATTAGATTTGACAGATCTAACAGAATCAACAGAAAACAGTAATGTCATCAAAAGCTGTATTTGCAAAAGCAGATTATGGAGAGGGCAATCGTCAGGGCTGCAGCACATGGATTTGTGGCACAGATGGGCCCTGCACAGTCCCAGAGAAAGACTTCCACAAGTTCACATAGAAGTAGTAAAAACCTACCATGTTCTGACCAAACTGGGAAATTGTTGTCACTCTTAGGGGCCACTATTTTAACGAGTGTTTATTTTTTAAATGACATATATCCTAAATTTACATTAAGCACAAAAATCATAAATGTTTTTTTAATTTTTTTAATTTTTTAATTTTTTTTAATATACATACATATGTAACCAACATCCAGATCAAGATATAGAATGTGCTTTTCTCAGGCAATACTTGCCCCAGAGGTAACCACTATTTTGACCTCTCTTGCCATAAATTTGTTTTGCCTCTTCTTGAATGTCATCATATAAACAGAAACAGGCACTACATACCATTCTGCATATGGTTTCTTTCATGTAACATAATGACTATGAAAATATTCTCAGTTTGTTAACAGTAATCTCTTTTTTACAAACAGTAATCTCAGTTAACAGTAATCTCTTTTTTATTGATCTGTAACCCACTGTTTGAATATACCACAATTTATGCATCCATCCTACAACTGATAGGCATTTAGACTCTTTCCGATTTGGACTATTATAAGTCAAGCTGGAATGAGTATTCTTGCTCATATATTTTATTGGACATAAGCACTCATATTGTTGGATATATGCCCAGGAGTGGATGCATGCTTCATAGGCATGTGTATGTTTAGCATATGGCAGATAGGGCCAAACAGTTTCCAAAGTGATCTTCCCAGGTTAACTTCCTACCAGCACAGTGTGAGAGTAGATACTCCAAATCCTTGTCCACACTTGATATTTTCAGTTAATTTTAGCCACTTTGATGAAGGTATAGTACTAGCTTATTGTGGTTTTAATTGCATTTTGGTAAGTGAATAACAATGATGAGTGTTTTTCCATATGAGTTGATCAGTGGCATTATAAATGTTTAACAACCACCATCTGGGAAAAAATATACACATAAAGTGTATTATAAATTTTACTATATACAGTGCATGTAACACACAATTTACAAACAATAAAAAGTACACAATAGTCTTTAATTTGGAATTCCATAGAGCCAGTTGATTTTCACAGAATGCATTCACTGATTTTTTGCTGAACTGTTGTACATGTAACCAAACAGGGGTCACAACTCACAAAGGAGTGTAGTTCCTACATGACTGTGGGTTGACATTTTGGTTTACATTAACAAGTAAGACAAAAGTGAAGCAACAAGATGTATGCTGGAGTTCTACTCATTTGTCAATGACTAGGGCAATTTCTTTGCTGCATCAGATCAGTTTTAAATTTCTAGAAGAAAGTTTCCTCAATTTTTGTGTGTGTGTTCTTTAAGATAGAATGGCTACAGATGTGCCACACTCAATTTTAATCTGTATTATTAACATTTTTCTCCACTACTTTCTTAAGTCTGGCTTAAGTCAAGAAAACCATCAGTCCCTGATTTGAGCATTTGCTGATTTCCTTGATATAAATACCCCCATAGTCCATTTCAAGCTACCAACATGACATCATTGAACAGAGTTGGGAAGAGAACTATAGTAGCTCACCACTATATAATGTTTTTATCGTACAGATACAACAGACAAATAGGCTCAAGAGTGCAGACAATAATAAAATGTAGTAAAATAATTAGGACTGATGAGTTTGTGAATGTATTACCTTTGTTTTTAATATAATTTACTTTATTGAAGGTTTATGTAATTTAATTTTAAACAATGACATATTTAACAGTTAGCTAACCAAATTCATGAACATTTAAAAAAAATTGGTGATTATGAGCCAGTATAGGCAGACCCTAGAACACTGATGCTTACTGGCCATTTGGATAACCCTTAACTTGAAATGCGTGTTTTTTGTGATTTTCTAAAATTGGGTTGTTTTGTTGATTTGTAAAAGTTCTCCATAGTTTTCAGATATGAGGCCTTTATCTGATGTATACCGTCATAATCATTCTTAACCCTAAGTCCCAATTTTTCAGAGAGAACTTGTCAAACCCAGTATTTTGTGTGGTTAAATAAGGCCTGAAGGGGGATATTGACATCTAAAGCTTATCATGAGCTCCTGCACTCAAGCCACATACTGCTTATGTTATATGGGAAAACTTCTCAAAGAAGGTTCATCATTAATTTTTGGCATGTTTCATTATTTCACAAGTGCATAAATGACCTACTCTAGTGATTACCAACCATCCACCTACAGTGGGAACACCTATAAATATGGAATCGTATTGTCTTGAGATTGTAAAGGAATTTAAAGACCCACTGGTACTTTGTCCCTTTCACCTCATCATTATATGTTGAATGCATAATCCATGTAGCACCCTTTCTACTAAAGTGCTACAATCTATGCATTCATTTAAGAACCGGTGAATTATTAACAATTTTATTGTAACAATCATTGAGAATTTTGTGACAATGATATGCAGTAATTAAAACCAGAAATAAAAGACAATGAAATTTAAATCCAAGTTACCTAATTAAGGTTATGACCCAGCATCTCCTTTTTGTTCCATGGGTTTATACTGGCCCCTTTCACCCCAGGCAAGTCTTCTAATACTTTGGGACTTTCCCTATTCCTACTTTTCTTCTTTCCCCAACTTCACTTTGTTTCAGGGTCCTTTCCAAACTACCTTAACACCTAGACGACAGTACAAATGTGTTAATGGATTACTCCATTAGAAGAAATATAATTCATATTATCCAGGAGCTGCTAGAAACAATGCCCAAACCTATGCCCATTGGATAAAAAACAATGAGGAGAAACTCAGACACCAGAAGGGGCCTAATTTTGGTAGATCTTAATCTACAGAATTGTGGCTCTTAACCTTAATTGCATCTGGAGAATTTTATCAATTTCAGTTGGTGTCCAGGCCATGTTCCAAACCAAATAAGCAAGGATCTCAGAGTGTAGGACCCAGCATCAGCATTTTTTCAAAGCAGAGGTGATTTCAAGGCACAGCCAAGTTTAAGAGTAACCCCAGGTTGTGAAATACTGATATAAAACAGCATCTACATCTATAAATCAAGGTCATTCATTCTATGCAGTCCTGAGTACAAGTACCTCTACCTCTATTTTCTACTTCTGTGAGGAAGCACTACCCATTAATCCAAAGATAGGTTAGATCATCCTTTTCTTCCCTGGGTTACATACTCTTAGCTCTTCTGTCTTCTCTGTTCTAAGTCTTCCTCGGTCAAGCGCCTATGCCAGTTCTTAAGTCATTGTCATGTTTGAGCATAAAAATTCATTTTATATGAAAGAGAAGATATCAGTTTCTGACTAAATTGGAGCAGGATGAAATTCATACATGAGTGTTTACAAAATACAGTTTGATATATGGCCTACAAGCCATTTAAAACCTTTTTCTTGACATTGTGTGTTACATATCAAAAAGTGCAAAGGAACTTGTCTGTGCTCACAGAGGAACTAACCTAGGATTGAAACAGAATGAATGTACGTCAGAGATAAGTTAACAGCAAACCAGGGTAGGAGAGAGGGTTTCCCTCCCACAGACCACACCTCTCCAGAACAAGGAAGTACATTTTCATGATTCCCAGAAGCCACTTCCAAAATTAAAAAGTAAATAAATACATAAATATATTTTTAAAAAGGAATTGTTCCCCTTAAAAAAATTTATACTTGTAAATCAAAGTCTTAGATTCAGAACCAAAGATCAAAGTCAATACAAATGATATTCTAAATGTGCAGAAGGAGGTTCCAGATCCTTTCAGTTCTGACTAAAAGAAGAGTAGAGAGTAAAAGCTTACAGGCCCTAACAGAGGGATATAATGAAGGGCATGGCATAGGATGGGTTGAAACACGCATTTTAAAAATCTGTATAGTAGTAAACCAGGTGTCACCTTTTTCATTTATATGCTAATTTGTTTTAATGTTAATACTTTATAACATATTTGGGTTGTTATTAACATGAGGACTAAGCAATATTTGAGAGGAGCCTATTTCAAAGAACAAATATTTTACAACCTCAGTCACTGAAAATTTAAAACTACACAAATTCCATTTTTCTAGTACCAAATTAATGTCTTAATCGAAACCGACTTTAAAATAGACACACTGTTTTGGAAAACTTTGTTGACTACAAAGATATTCTTGTCTCAAACACTGGCATGATAGCTACAGTTCACAATGCCATGTACAAATATATGAGTTTGTACTTAAACCCCACTCTCTTACTTCATAAGCACAATAGGCAGTGTGTTTGAGAACTTATGGTTCAGGAGATGGAAAGACGGCATATAATCCCACAGTTCGAGTATATTTCATTTTCATTTGTGACCACAGCAAATGTCTCCTATTAGGAAATTGTTCCTAAGGATTAGCACTTCATTCACTGATTCACTCACTCAAGTGCTCAGCTAGCATTTATTGAGTACCTGCTAAGGGCCAAGTTTGGATGATATGTGTTTGGACAGGATCATGGACCTTTCCCAGTCTCCAGAAGGGACTCTGACTCACTACATTTCAGCCTAGGATGGCAAGCTACTGAAATATCCTTTCACTTTCTTGGTGTTCTTTTACGAGGATGAGGATGAGGAAAGTGCTGCTACTTTTCATGCTCAGTAAACAGACAGGTGGCTGTTTTAAGAACCAGCTTTAGACGAAATAGTTTGCAATAGCAGTTATGGGAAAGGTCAACACAACTAGCTTGTACAGGTGTTTTTATTTTTTTGAAGATTTTTTTTTTTAAGATTTTATTTATTTATTTGACAGAAAGAGAAATCATGAGTAGGCAGAGAGGCAGGCAGAGAGAGGGGGAAGCAGGCTCCCTGCTGAGCAGAGAACCCGATGAGGGGCTCGATCCCAGGACCCTGAGATCATGACCTGAGCCACCCAGGTGCCCCTTGAAGATTTTTTTTAAAAGATTTTATTTCTTTATTTGACAGAGGGAGAGATCACAAGTAGGCAGAGAAGCATGCAGGGAGAAAGAGGGGGAATCAGGCTCCCCGCTGAGCAGAGAGCCAGATGCTGGCCTTGATCCTAGAACCTGGAAATCATAACCTGAGCTGAAGGCAGACGTTTAACTGACTGAGCTACCCAGGTGCCCCCAGGTATTTTCTTTTTTAAAATTCGATATGGACTTTCTAATAAAGCAATTTTTTTAAATTGTTATCATGTACTTAATAAAGGGTATTGCCAGATTTTTGCAGTTTCTACTCTAACATTTTGCTCTGTCAAGCAAAGAATGTGGTGTACTTGTGATGCAACTCCTGTGTTTGTTGCCAATGACAACCGTTGTTTTCTTGATTAGGTTTCATGTGGTTGGTCAGGTTATGTCTTGAGAATTACATTAAGGAGAAGAGTTATGGGTTTGTTGAGTGCGAGATCTGAGCAGTAAGAATGGTGGGAGGATAGCAGTGGGAGCCTCACTGTTTCTTGTGGCAGGAGATCAGAAATGCAGGCTCCTGGGTACTCTACATGTACCTTTCCACAGCATGTGGCCTCCCTTTCCCCCACTCTGGCATCTGCTTTCTAACCTCAAGGAAAGTGCACATGTGGAAAACACCCAGCAATGAATTCTTTTTCGCAGTTTTTCACATTTCTGGGGCTTCAAGAAACCTTGAACCACAACCTCCTTCTCTCAGAATGCGTAACTGAGAACAGCTTAAATCAACTGTAATTTTCAACAGATTCCGAACCAGGATTTGGAAAGGTAAGGTGATTATTGAATTGAATTATAATAAATTCAGGCTGTGGTCCAATTTGCTTCCAGCTCTTCTCCTCCCTCTGTGGGCTAACAAGTATTTCCAAAGCCAGAGGGCATTAAGAATTCTGAAGCAGCTAATTAACAGTACTGATCCACATCATATGTAGCATGTGGGTTTCAGGCAGCTGCAAAACCTCAGCTTCCTCAGGCTATCCGAATGACGACGGAGCTCTTAGAATTGTATTTTGACATTCTGCTCCCTGCCTGTGGCTGAAAATAACCTTCTCAATAGGCACTTTAGGCCAGGATAGTACTCTGGGCATAAAAAAGTCTCCATTGCCATGACTATGAAAAAGTAAATGAACATTTCCTCATGTCCAGACTGTGACTCACAACTGGCCTGTTAATGGACAAAGGAGGCCTGAGGCATTCTCTTCACACATCTTCCAACCAAATAAAATATGACATTGGTGAGATGTTGACTTTCATAGCTTTCGATCAGTTACCTTCTTCTTTTTTTTTTTTTAATAGTTTATTTATTTATTTGTCAGAGAGGAGAGACAGAGAGAGCACACAAGCAGGCAGAGAGGCAGGCAGAGGCGGAGAGAGAAGCAGGCTCCCTGCCGAGCAAGGAGCCCATGCGAGACTCCATCCCAGGACTCTGGGATCAGGACCCGAGCCGAAGGCAGCCGCTTAACCCACTGAGCCACCCAGGCATCCCTCGATCAGTTACCTTCTAAAAGACAGATAAAACCTAGGTGAAGGAGGTTCCTGATACTACTTTTCAACTTCTTCTGTTTCTTACTATTTAAAGATCTCCTCAAGGGAAATAGAGGACCAGTCTACCACAGGTCTACTACAGGTAAATAAACAAAATCAATAATAAAAAATGTACCATTTTTCCAAAAAACCTTGGACAAGCTGAGAGGAATCTGCTATATTTCACATATATCAGAGTAGTTCTGTGTTTTATTAATAAAATAGCCTGTCCCTTGGACAAAGAAAAGTCTTATCTCTTGCCTCCAGCTCATAATCCATCCTCCAGAGTGTTATCAAAAATGTCTTTCTGAAACATCTCATTCCACTACTTGAATAACCTTGATCTTTTCCCCCTGTTTCATGGTAAATATTATGAACATTTCTCATGGTCCTTAAAGGCTTTTACTACCAGACTCACATCTTTGCAACTTCATCTCAGCGTACAAGGGAGGGTACTGTGCATTCTAAGGCTGTAGCTACAAAAATTTATCCAACATGCCATGGTTTTCCAGTCTGTTACCCCACCCACATAATCCCCTGCTGAATTCTTTGTTCTTTTTTTTTTTTAATTTTATTTATTTATTTGACAGACAGAGATTACACAAGTAGGCAGAGAGTCAGGCAGAGAGGAGAGGGGAGAAGCAGGCTCCCTGCTAAGCAGAGAGCCCGATGCGGGACTCGATCCCAGGACCCTGGGATCATGACATGAGCCGAAGGCAGCGGCTTAACCCACTGAGCCACCCAGGCGCCCTGAAATCTTTGTTCTTTTTAAGGGTATGACTTAAATCTTACTTCTTCAGAAATCCTTCCTTCTCCTACCAAAGAGTAGGAATCACACTCGTTATCATTTCTATTCATTTCTTTACCATTCATATTACAAGGACACCCTCAGGTTCTTAGCTTTTTTTTTTTTTTTCCCAGTAGGCTCTATGCCCAAAGTGGGCCAACTGAGCCAGCCAGGCACCCCTAAAATATTCTTTTCTTTAAAAAAAAATTAATCTCTGTGCCCAATGTGGGGCTCAAACTCACAACCCTGAGATCAAGAGATACATGCTCTACTCACTAAGCCAGCAAGTCATGCAGCTTTCCTTTTTATACTCAATATTTATACTGTCCTTAGGATATAGATGGAGGATGATAAATGGCTTGTTGAAGGAAGAGAATAGTGGGGGCGCCTGGGTGGCTCAGTGGGTTAAAGCCGTTGCCTTCGGCTCCGGTCATGATCCCAGGGTCATGGGATCGAGCCCCGCATCGGGCTCTCTGCTCTGCAGACAGCCTGCTTCCTCCTCTCTCTCTCTGCCTCTCTGCCTACTTGTGATCTCTATCAAATAAATAAATAAAATCTTAAAAAAAAAAAAAGAGAATAGTGGATGCATGACTGAAATTAGGTCATTGACCTAGACCATATCTAAAAGTTCTTTTAAGTCTAAAACTCATTTTATATAATTTATGCTTAATGAAGAGGTTTTGAAGTGATTACTAAGAATTACATCCATTAGCAACTGACATTAGTAGTCAGTGACATTTGAAATTACAATGAAATTACAACATGAGATTCACTGTGGCATTTAGTATCTCTCTTTTATCAAGAGGCTTTACAACACAGGATGGAAGCTCCACAGCCTGAAATATAAAAGCTGGGTCTGTAAGCAGCTAAAATTTGGTGTGATGGTTAAGAAGTTTGAGGTTCATCTTAAAGATGCATATCTACAGCCAAAAGCCATGAATGATACTAATATACTGAATGCCACAATTCAGATATGAAGTTACCCATCAATGTTAAAAACGGGCTGAACTAAGAGCATAGTAGGAGCAAGGTAGAGCACAATACTTGTTCAAAATAATAACTTATGCATGAAGCCCAATATCCTCAGCAATAGAAAAATGAGCAAATAAGTTCTAGCAGGGGACATCCATAAGATGGGTATTATAGAGTAGTTAAAAATGATAGCTTTGAAGAATGTTTAATGATTTGGCAAAAATGTTCATAGTACAATGTTTCTTTCAAGAGGAAAAAAAGGTTTGAAAGGGTTTGAAAAGATCTAATCAAAGACTATTCGCAGCAGGGTTAGTGGCTTCTTCATAGAAAGCTCTTGCTACAGTAGCAGGAGCCAGACACCAGAAACTCATCCCAGTAACGAAGCCTCAGCTATTAAATGGGAGAACCATTCTGAAAGGAACATGGTGGCTGTTACTTGAATTCATTTCCAGAGATGAATCTTTGGGCTGCAGGGAGAGCAGAGAGCAGTAAGGAAAGAGACATTGGAAAAAAAAAAAAAAAATGCCGGCAGTAGGGAGAGGGGTAGTGGTGCCTGGCTTGGTTCGGTTGGTAGAGCACTAGTCTCTTGATCTTGGGGTTTTGAGCTGGAGCCTGTCGTTGGATGGAGAGATGACATAAAAATAAAATCCTTTTAAACAAGGAGATGTTGCATACAATCTTGTATAATATCCGGAACAAAGGGGAAAAGTTTAATGTAGACACATGGCTTTATGGGGTCTGCCTAATTCCCTAGGAAGCAGCTGCAGGATGTGCAGACCCTTGGGGAGTTCTGGGAGCTGCTGGGCCTGTGGGGGGAATAGGGACTCCAGTAAAGGAACTTTTGAAATTCCCTTGTGAACTCGCAGAAATAATTAGTTGGGTTGCATAGGAAAAGCACCTCAGCAAACTTAAAGCTGATGAAATTTAAATTACTAAAGTTAATGGTAACCTCATTTATTGTCAAAGGCTGGTAAGGTCTGGCAACATTTAAGGTAAAGATTCTTCTTAAAACTCTGGGGTCCCTGCCTAGCTCAGTCGGTAGAGTGTGTGACTCTTGAGCTCTGAATTTTAAATTTGATAAGGCCCATGTTGGATGTAAAAATTACTTAAAAATAAAATCTTGGGGCGCCTGGGTGGCTCAGTGGGTTAAAGCCTCTGCCTTCGGCTCAGGTCATGATCCCAGGGTCCTGGGATCGAGCCCCGCATCAGGCTCTCTGCTCAGCAGGGAGCCTGCTTCCCTTCCTCTCTCTCTGCCTGCCTTTCTGCCTACTTATGATCTCTGTCTGTCAAATAAATAAACAAAATCTTAAAAAATAATAATAATAAAATAAAATCTTAAAAAAATTATATGGGTATAGAAGATTTACAGCGCTCATTTATCATAAGTTTGTTATAAGCAGTGATGTAGGTTTTGTAAAAAGAAAATAAAGGGGAAAAGCAACAAAACAAAATCCAAAATAAGCCCAGTGTAATTTTAGACCTCTGACCTCAACAATAAAAATACTGTCTCACAGGAGACAGTGAGTTGACTGTTCTCTAGGTTTGGAGAGGGGTTGCCTGAAGCAGACAGCCACGGTTTTAACAGGAACAGGGATGCTGAGGAGTATAGAAGTATTGCATGAGAAAAAGAGTTCCTAAAACGGGGAAGCCAAACCTAAAGAATACACTAGGAGTGGGCATGCCAGTTGTTGCAAATAGTGAAGGTCATTTCAAGGAAGAAAAATTAGCAGAAATCTCTTACTCAGAATTAAGAGCCAGAGGTGGGCAGCACAAATAGTCAGACAAACAGCTCCTTATAAAGACTGGTTTCTAAATGACCGGAGCCATCTCATGACACATCAGGCTTCCTTGAAAGGCAATATTTATTAGGTCATTCTATGTTCCCAGGAAAAAGCTATCAGATGCCTGATCAAGGCAGTCTCTGTGCTGGATAAGTGATTAGGCTTAATGACGTCCATGTTCCTTCCAGTGCTAACAAGTCAAGATTCTCTGGGTTTGGTCTCCTGAAAACAGTATGACTTAGAATTATTGTAATTTTTTGACTTCTTTAATGTCACACTGTATACTTAATTGGTCACTGTATTTTAAGCTTTATACAGGTGTAAATCTCCTCTAGGGAGTAAAAAATATACTCAAAATGGATATAAGTGATATTTTAAAACATAAATCCTTGGCTTGGTTCCATGAGTGTTTTGGATCCCAAGAGGTTTTCATATTCAGTGGCTGCCCCTTTGCCTGGTCATTCAGGATTCTGCAAAACAGGAGTCAGGGGTCAGCATCCTTCTAGAAGCAGAATGAGATATAGGTAAAATGTTACCCAGCACTGAAGTGATGTGGCTCTGAGCTCAGAGTACACAGAACTGTAAGCCTGAGAACAATCCTGTGTCTTGTGAGCTAATGTGATTATTCCATTCAGTGTGATCAATGGAAATTAAAAGGCAGGAAGAGTTCTTTATGTATTTTTTATTCACTCAGTGGGAGTACCACGGTGGGGGGGTGCGGTGAGGTGGTCCCAGAGGGAGGAACTGACTAATCATTTCTGTCTACTTTATGCGAGATCTTGGATGTGGGCACACGGGGCGTGGCCATGGCACCCTCGTGAGACGTGTGCAGGCATGGGCTCTCTGTGCTGCAGATGAGGACACAGGGCTTCACAGGCAATGGTAGTTCAGTCAAATGTAAAGCATGGATTATAATATGGCTGTGGTGAATCAAAGCTTGTCTGCTTTCAAATGACTAAACACAGCAAAAGAATGATGATAATGCTAATGAATATTTTAAAATATTATAGGGTGCCTGGGTGACTCAGTGGGTTAGGCCTCTGCCTTCAGCTCAGGTCATGCATGGCCTCAGGGTCCTGGGATTGAGCCCCACGTCGGGCTCTCTGCTTAGTGGAGAGCCTGCTTCCTTCCTCTCTCTCTGTCTGCTTCTCTGCCTACTTGTGATCTCTCTCTCTTTCTGTTGAATAAATAAAATAAAAAGTCTTAAAAAATATTTAAAATATTATATTTCAATTATTGTAGGAAGAAGACTTTCCACTACATTTTGGAATTGTTACAGTGGCCCCGAATTAAGATTAAAATGGAAAGAGTCAAGGCTGAATGCATTATTTTACCCATTTCAAAACATTTGAGATTCTGTATGAAAAGAAAGCCTTAAAAAAAACCAGCCCTCCAAGATTGAAAATAAGAGCAGATAAGCAATTTCCCAGTAAAGAAAGAGTGCTCCCAAATCATTGTAGAGTGTGTGGAAATTTCAAAGGGTAGTGAAAATGCACTCTGATGCCCAAAGTGAATAACAGGATGTGTGACTAAAGCTGCTGACCTACGACCAGCTATCTCACCTCAGAACCCAGGAGCCTCTGACGTTACTTTTCGTTTTCTTTCTCTTTCCTCTTCCTCTCTTTGTCCTGGTTTTTCATTCCACCCTCTCTGCCTTGATTCTGTTTCTTCCTCTTCCATACTCTCTGTCCTCTTTTCATCCTCCTTTATCTTTCCTTTAATTACCCTAATATGAATGTCAAATAGTTGAAAATTTATTATGTATCATGAAAAACTTCTGTTTACTACCACTCTCCAGGTTCAACTCAGGCAGGTACAGTGTGTTTCTTTCTCTGAAAGCAGTTTCACTTTTACCGTATTTTACATGGATTCTTCTGAGCTACCCTCCACGCTAACCCTCACCCCTGCTGCAAAGTGTGCATGTGGTAGGCACAAGGAGGCAAAGGGCAATGTCAATACTCCTTGTGAAAAAGAATGTGTTCCTTACCCTCATCTAAGGAATACTTCTGGGGATGCAGGCTGAGTCACTACAGTACGTCCAGCCTCACAGAATAATCCACTATGACATTTTAGAGGAACAATGTCAATAGAAGAATGGCATTCGAGAGAATTCAAATCAATCTCTTGTTTAAAAATTTTCTGTCAAGGGATGCCTGGGTGGCTCACTCAGTTTGTTAAGCAGCTGCCTTCGGCTCAGGTCATGATCCCAGCGTCCTGGGATCGAGCCCCACATCAGACTCCTTGCTCAGCAGGGAGCCTGCTTCTCCCTCTGCCTCTGCCTGCTTCTCTGTCTGCCTGTGCTCGCTTGCTCTCTCTCTAACAAATAAATAAAATCTTTAAAAAAAAAGTTTTTTTTCTGTCAAAAGACCTTAATATTTTTTAATGCACAAGCAGTCTAAATATGTTGTCCTTGGATGGAGAAAACATCAGTTGTTAAAAGCCTCAAGAACAAACACTCTACTTGATCTTAGCCAAAGGCTACAAAGCTATGAATACAATGGTGGGGTTCACAGTGCTCAGAGCCACACAAAGCCATTTTAGAGAACCTGCAATGTGAATTGTTTCTTCTCAGCTGATGGCACTGAATGCTTCCTTTAACCTCCTGATTCTTTGTTTTAGAATAAAGATATTGTGCTGTTAATTCTTAGAGAAATAGTATAAACGGTGGAGAGGCCAAGCACATGGTAACCCACCCCCAAAACATGTAGAGCATTGGCCCTCAAACTCCAGAATTATTTTACAGTATTTATATGGTCTGTAGTACTCATTTATTTACTCCTTCACGAATATTTATAATGTTTTCTCAGTCTCTGGACCTTAACCTGTAAGTATTGAATTGTAAGCAATCAAAAATTTAGCCCCTGAAATGTAGTTAAATACAAATTTAAATACTGAAAGTAAGCAAGCAAAAAATAAGTTCCTGTCTCCCTGGGAGGGAGGCAAAACCATGCATTTAGCATCACAGGACTTGGATTCAAGTCCTACTTCTGCCACTGGCTCTGAGTGAGCAGAGGCAACTCCCTGAAACCTTCTAGCTCTCTCTTTCCCTTCCTACAAAACAGGGATCACATCCACTTCCTGGATAGGAGAATAAGTTTGAGAACATAAAAAAAATACACGGGGTACTAAGACTACTCAGAAATGAAGCCCTGTCACCAAAGTATTTACAGCCCTGTAGAGGACACGGGCATGCCTCCAGGACAGAAGGAATACAAATGCAGGAGGCGTCTCAAAGAAGCAAAGATTTTCTGAAGACAGGATAATAGAAATTGGTGCTATGGTTTCAGGAGAGAGAGAAATCTTTGGTGGGGTAGTCATGATAAGGCTTCAATGGGGAGAAAAGATGGTAGAGAAAGGAAACTTAAATGAATTAAGGAGGAGCAACATGCTGGAAGGCATTATTCCCATCATATTGGTGTGGAAACTGAGGCTGAGAAGTGTTGGAGAATAACCCTGAGGCTACACTAGAACCAATTAGTGGTAACACCTACATCTATAAAGAGTTTACTCTCATTTAATTTTTAATTACAAAGTCCAGGTGAAGGGCCAAAGTAACTCCATTTTGAGGCAGTAGCCATTTTGTTGTTTACATTAAACTGTGAGTGTCCAGTCTGCTTATCAAGGCCCAAACTGCTCTGGCCACTCCCTGCAACTATAACCGCCCTGGCCCACCCTGGTAATCAGTAGAGCAACAGCAACCACAACTTTCCCGCCCTGGTACAAACAACTTTCCCGCCCTGGTACAAACAACTTTCAAAAATATCCCCTGGACAAAGTAGCCAATCCCCCATTGTTAACCGCCAGTTCTGCTTCTGTGCTTCCTGCTTGCTAAAGCGCTCGCTCCCTGAGACCAATCAGGTCATACCAAATACCCTTTTCAAATGTCAACCGATCAGTCCCACTCTACCTTGTTTGTACATGCCTATAAAAACCTTGCATTTACTCACCTCGGGGCCTCTCAGCGTCACCCCTTGCGAGTGCGCAGAGGACCGGGTTCGAACCTGCAGTAAACGACCCTTGCCGCTTGGCTTTGACTCACGTCTCTGGTGGCCTCTTTGGGGAATTCTCGTGACTCCGAGCATTACACAGGCACTTGAAAATATTAGCAAAAACATTGAAGCTAAAAGAGGGTGTGTGTGTGTTGGGGGAGTGGCACTGAATGAAGGAGGACAGCAGGAACAGTACAGGGGGCAATAAACTAACAGCATGTCCAATACATGCGACTTATTTGAGGGTCTGTGGATCAGAAGTCCAACGGACACAGAGGTTTGCATAGTGAGGGATAAAGAAACAAGAAATAAAGGAGTGTTGGGACATGGTAAATATGTGAAGAAGTTTGAAGATTTTCCATTATGAAATAAAGTCTCACTTGAAAGTCTTTCAACAGGAGAGTGATCTAATCCAGGCAGTTTTAGGAAGGCCAGTTGGGCACCATGTAAAATAACTGGAGGGGGCAAAAACATACACAAAAAAGGAAATCTACTGACAGGTGGTGGTGTGGCTCTGGCTCAGGGTACAGGAGATGAAAGGAAAGGAACCAATATGAAAGAAGAATCGAGAAAACAGAGTGACTGCTGGGAACTGGGAGTTGAAAGAGGGAGCTCTGTTAAAAAATGACTGTAGAGGGACGCCTGGGTGACTCAGTTGGTTAAGCAGCTGCCTTCGGCTCAGGTCATGATCCCAGCATCCTGGGATCGAGTCCTACATCGGGCTCCTTGCTTGACAGGGAGCCTGCTTCTCTCTCTGCCTGCCACTCTGTCTGCCTGTGCTCGCTCTCTCTCTCTCTCTCTAAAAAATAAATAAATAAAACCTTAAAAAAAAAATGACTGTAGGCTTTAAAGTTAGGTGGCAGAAGAATAAGGACCACGATAACAGAAGTGAAGTCGGTTGGGGGGTGGGTGAAGCGGATAGAGACCCCTGGGCCCCTTCCTGTCCTCTGCTCTCCATCGCTCCTGCTGCTCCTGTTGCTGAGGCAGAAGTAAAGACCAAATGGCTGTCCCATTTGGTTAAGAAAAAAAAAAAGTTCCCCGGGATGATTTAGGGCTCTCCTGAGATGCTTCCAAATGGATTATACTTCCACATAAAGGGAGCCAATCGGCCCTGAGAGGCTGTGAAAAATGTCCTGTTACCATCCCCCATCACCCATAACCATAAAAACTCACCCCTAACCCTGCTGGGTGCTCAGTCTTTGGGAATAATCCCATTGAGCCCGCTGGCAAAAATAATAATAATCTGTGCTCTCCCAGATTTCCGTGTGCCCCTTGAGTTTCCTCAGTCAGTTCAGATTTTCTGCAACATGGGATTTTGAAGGAAAGAGAAGTCTGCGAACGAACACCAAGTTAAGCTAACAATCAGGGGCAGCCAGGTGGCTGAGTCACGTAAGTGCCCACCTCTTGGTTTTGGCTCAGGTCATGATCTCAGGATCATGAGATCAAAAGGCTATTGGGGCTCCATGCTGGGCATGGAGACTACTGAAGATTCTCTATCTCCCTCTCTCTCTGCCCTTCTCTCCCACACTCACTCTCTCAGACTCCCTCTCTCCCAATGTCTAAAAAAAAAAAAAAGGAATAGTCAAATGAAATGTCCAAAAGGTAGCTGGAGTAGGACAGGGGTCTGATCACAGCCTTGGCAACTTCTGCAGGAGTTGCAGTTAATGGCGTGGGTATGATTTTCATGGAAGGGATAAACTCAAAGACAATGATACAAGAACTACTCCTTGGGAAATTTCTAATATCCTGCTGTGACAACTGAAAACTGTTCTCTAGGGGCGCCTGGGTGGCTCAGTCATTAAGCGTCTGCCTTCGGCTCAGGTCATGATCCCAGGGTCCTGGGATCGAGCCCCACATCGGGCTCTCTGCTTAGCGGGAAGCCTGGTTCTCCTTCTCCCACTTACCCTTGCGTTCCCTCTCTCACTGTGTCTCTCTATCAAATAAATAAAATCTTTAAAAAAAAAAAAAGAAAGAAAACTGTTCTCTATAAGGATGACAAAATATTGACCCTAGAATTCTCTTTTGTTGCCTTAAGTGAGACTTAGAAATGGCAACCAAGTACCTGAAGGGTCAGAATTGGTTTTATAATTTATTTCATGCTTGATAATATATGTTTAATCAATAATGTCCTCATACAAATCAGAGTTTAATCTGAGACTTGCTTTCTAACTGAGTGGTAAGATTATAAAGAATTAGTTAACTTTTACCATCTCAAACTTCACAGGCAGTTACAGATGTCCAACAACAACAATAAGACTCCAAATTTGTTCATAATCCACATTGGCTTAGGTCAGTTGCCAACTGACCTAAAGGAAAGGAATGGTCTCTCTCTCTTTTTTTTTAAAGTGATTTATTTAAAGTAATCTCTAACACCTAACAGGGGGCTTGAACTCACAACCCTGAGATCAAGAGTCACATGCTCCACCAACTGAGCCAGCCAGGAGCCTCAGGAATGGTCTTTAGCAATGTATTCCAAGTAACTTTAATGGCAAAGGAATGTTCTAGTCAAATGATTAACCCTTTGACCTGTTCATGTCATGTATGGGGATCCATATCTCCTGTCTGTTCAGCAATTAAGTTGTACAAAGGGCTTTTTTATATTACTTTTCCCCTTAGGGGCTCACTCATGTGGTGACAGAGCACAGTTGTATTTTTAAAATGTGACTATTTAGGTATACATGGTGATAATATGATTTAAATACCTATTCCAGTGGACTGTTCTAAAAATATAAGAATCCAAATAGCTCATATGTTGTGCAGGAGGTTACCATGTGGTATCTGCTGGTGTGGGGCTTTGCCTGTATCCGTACATGCACACTTACACACACAGAGTCAGGCATGCCCAGATACATATGTGCATTTGCACACACACACACCTTTAGCTATCTTTGAGGTAATTCAACAAACCCTGCATCTGGCCTCCTTTTCACTTTCAGAACCCCCAACGAATAATCTTACCTGAGGGGGAAAGGGAATGAGTCACACTGAAGTAAATATTCTTAAAGTAGAAAAGGGGCATAAATGCCTCTCCAAGATGTTCATAAAGAAGGGACAAAAGAGAAACCATTTCACTGAATTATCTGTGATGCTGGCAAAGCAAAGCATCATCTCCTGGACTTTCTAGGCAGCCTGGGGAAGATGCCTCCCTGCTCCTCTCTCCCACTTTGCAGAGCCCCATTTTTTTGAGTCTTTCCCTTAGGGCTTATGTTCCACTGACCTATAAATGTTCACTGTAATTATACTGATTTCCCCCTCCTGCTTTGTTCATCATCCTCTCTCTAGTTTTTATATTATCTTTACAACATTGTTTACAGTAAAAACAAGTGACATGTATAGTAAACCCAACAAAACATACTTAAGGTATTTCAAACAACTCTAAGTAGTGACATCCTAAAAGTTACTTAATTACTAATTTATTGTGCAGAAAAGAAAAAGAAAAGTTGAAGATGTCAGCTCTACTCCTATGCCACTATTCTTAGCTGGGAAGGCCAATAGTGAATGAAAGAACTGGGTGGGAAAAGGCAAATCATCATTGGAAAGGCTGGTCCAGACAGGAGTAGCACTGCTCCCCCAGAGCCTGCAGCAGAATCCTGAGGGACTGCAGGTGATTCCTAGAAGGGCACACCTGGCCCTCACCTATGCCCCCTTTCTACTCCTGAGAGCCTGAGACTTAGTCTCCTCAGTTGCCACACTAGGTCTCACATCCTGGGGGGGTCTGTGAAGATTAGGGGAGATTACGTGAGGTTCTCCATATGCTGTACTCCAAGAATGTTTGCTGTTAGAATTAGCTAGTGCAGTCACAGAGGCTAAAGTCAAAAGTCAATATGTTTTTATCAATGAATACTGATGAAGCACTCACAATTCAAAAGACAACACCTTCAAAAATCCAACAGAGCTTTTGCTTTCTCTGAAATTGTCACAAAAGCTCTGTAGGTGAAGACTAATAGAGACAGCTGATTAATTTCTGTCTGCATACAGAAATAGGAACAAGAAAAATTAGGAGGTTTAGAGGGAAAAGTGGAAATATTGGGTGAATTGTCTCATTTGGGGCCCCAAAGCTGGTTATGGAAAGACTCCAGGGTAGGCAAGATCACTCATTAGACATTTTATCTCTGGGGCAAATAGGAAGAAGAAGAAACACAAAGCCATCTTCCCAAAATCTTTAATGAAATGACTATAGCAAGAAAATCCTTTAAATATATTGCATCCAACCTGTTAAAATAGACTCCAAGTGTGACATAAAATATTATAGCAGTCAATCTAGTCCATCTTCCACAGAAGGGAAACTTTCATCGGGCCACACCATGGGATACCATGCTTCTACTTCCATATACTTCTCTGGTTCAGAAGCTGGTGTTATGAGTTGGACCGTGTCCCCACAACAACATATGTTGAAGTCCTAACCCTGAGTGCCTCAGAATGTGACCATATTTAGAAATACCATCTTTGGAGGTAATTGAGTTAAAATAATGTCATTAAGGTGGTTCCTAATCCAATACAATCAAAGTCCTTATAAGAGATGAGGACAGAGGGAGAAGACAATCATCTACAAATCAAGAGAAAGGCCTAGAACAGATCCTTCCTCAGTACCTTCAAAGGAAACCTGCCCCTGCCGATACTTTGAATTCAGACTTCTGGTCTCCAGAGCTGTGAGACAATAAATGTCTGTTGTTCCAAGCCACCCATCCCATGATACTTTGTTAGGGCAGCCCTAGGAAACGAATACAGCTGGCAATCAGAATTTTACTCAAATAACAGAGTAAGAAGGAGGGTTTGCTTTCTCTGGAGGAAGTTTTAGATCATAGGAGTCACTTAATCTCATAAGTTTGGGAAAAAAAATCCACTTCAAATATTGCCTGTAGTACGAAGGTCCATAGAAATCCAATTATACAAACTTACAGTCCAGACAAGGGAAAGAAATCAAATTACTATTCATGGAAAGTTAAGCAGAGTTTATGACTGGAAAAATAAACAGGGCTATAACAACTATGGAGCACTATGATTAACAACTCAGTCACCGGTTTGAGCCTCAGCTCTGCCATTTGCTGAGTGCATGACCTTCAGTAAAACTAAATATATAACATTTATTTTAATTTTAACAGTAAAACTAAGATATAAAATTTACCATTTTTAACTATATACAGCTCAGTAGTGTTACATATATTCACAGTGTTATGCAACAGACCTCCAGAAATCTTTCACCTTGCCAAATTGAAACTCTAAATCCATTCAACAACAACTGTAATTATTCCCATTTTATGTAGGAGAAAACGGAGGTTCAGAGAGATGCAAGGTCACACAGCAGATGATAGAGAGGTAATTCAGAAGCATGCAGTCTGTCTTTAACACCTATAGTCTTATTTATTTAGCTTATTTATTTATTTATTTATTATCATTAGAGAAAAATGATTCAAAATAAAAAAGCAAACATTGGCACCTTAAAAAGTGTATTCTTCTGAACACATAATAGTTATATGATTGAAAATTAAAATCACAGGGCGCCTGGGTGGCTCAGTGGGTAAAGCCTCTGCCTTCGGCTCGGGTCAGGATCCCAGGACCTGGGATGGAGCCCCGCATCCGTCTCTCTGCTCAGCGAGGAGCCTGCTTCCTCCTCTCTCTCTCTCTCTGCCTGACTCTCTGTCTACTTGTGATCTCTATCTGTCAAATAAATAAAATCTTAAAAAAAAGAAAATTAAAATCACAAATATACATGTTTTATATGTACAGTATATGTACATGTACATACAGTATATGTATGTAAATGTATACATAGATAATCATACACGCACCAATGAAGCTCTATATGCCTTACTTTGTTTTGAATCCACTGAGTTTCTCCTTTGCCTCACAGGTAAAGACTTACTATCTTATTGCATATCCTCTCAAAATATCTTCATGCAAATAAAAATGTAAATATGTACTCTTTTATCTTCTCCCATTTGTTCACAAAAATGTAGCCTCCTTTATTCCACCGTTTGTAATATCCTTTTTTCATGGAATGTTTGTGGACATTATTTCATGACTATTCATAGAAATCATATTTTTCAATTGCATGGAAGTATAATTTGTTGAGCCAGTCACTTTTTGATTGGCCTCCATGTTGTTTTCAAGTGCTCACTATTACATATTGTTTTGCAGTGAACAACTCTGTACATGAGTCATTTCAAATGTGTGGAAGTAATCTGTGGAATAAATGTGAAGAGGCAGAACTGCTGAATCAAAGGGTATATGCATTTGTGATCAGTAAATGCTGTCAAAGTCCCAATGTATTAGCCCACCAGGAAGATCTTCAGAGCTTCACCAACAAAATATGTTACCAAACTTTCAACTTTTTGCCAGTCATGTAAGTGGACACTGGTATCTTAGTGCCACTGTAATCTGCCAAAAGCTGAAGTTTTAACTGCAGAATAAAATCATACAAAGACACTGAAATGGAACGTGATTTGCTTAGAGTACTAAAGTGTCCACAGAGAAGACAGACACCATATTATAAGAATTTTATAATCTCCATGCACAAAAATGCCTAATTTCTTTGCTCTATTAAATGTTTTATTTTATTAAAGATTTTGTTTATTTGACAGAGAGAGAGAGAGAGAGATCACAAGTAGGCAGAGAGGCAGGGAGAGAGAGAGGAGGAAGCAGGCTCCCCGCTGAACAGAGAGCCAGATGCAGGGTTTGATGCCAGGACCCTGAGATCATGACCTGAGCCGAAGGCAGCGGCTTAACCCACTGAGCCACCCAGGTGCCCCTCTATTAATGTTTTAAGTACTTACCACTTCCTTTGTGGATTAAAGAATTTGACTAATATTTGTGAGTAGTAGTCTTATTCTACTTACCAGAAATGGAATCCTAGAACTTTAAAGGAGGAAGGAAAACAAAGTCAGGTTCACACATGTACATAAGAACATTTGGGGGAAGGCATTAGAACATGAAAAGTAAAGTTTATAGACTAGGACAATGGGAGTGGGTAGGAAAGAGGGGAGGTGAGAAAAAAGAGATATTGACTAGGCTATGGCTAAATGACTAGGCTATCCCTACTTCTGCTCCAGTCTAAACAGCCATCATGGGATTCCAGCATTGGTGGCCAATATCTAAAGTCACCCCCCATCCATTCCCCAAACCCCAGGCAGAATGATCTTTTAAAGTTAAAAACAAACAAACAAACACATTTTCCCTGATTTTTCCTGTGAAGGACTGAATGTGTCTGTTCTTCCAAAATTCATATATTGAAGCCCTAACATTCAATGTGATGGTATTTGGAGATAAGGTCTTTGGGAGATGATTAGGATTGGATGAGGTCATAAGGATGACACTCTCATGATGGGATTAGTGCCCATGAGATTTCTCTCTCTCCCCTCCTTCTTTTACCCATCATGTTTTCTACCCTCATCTCCCGCAGTGTGAGAAGGCAGCTCTCCAAAAGTCAGAGATTAAGTTCTCACCAGAAACCAACCATGCCAGCACTCTGGTATCAGACTTCTGGCCCCTAAACTAGGAGAAAATACCTGTTGGTTAAGCAACCCAGTCTATGGCAAGTCTATTTTGTTATGGCAACCCAAACAGACTAAGACATTTCCTGTTATATTTTCTCAAAACACTGCATACCCTTCCCTCATAGGGATTATTAGTTTAGAAATAGACATAGACATTCCTGATCTTTGATTATTCACTAGACCATCAGCTTCAACAGAAGGAATTATATTTCTCTTTGCAAGTAAATGTTCAGTAACTATTTGTTGAATGAATGAATGAATGAATGAATGCTAAGACTGGCTATATGGAATTGTGAGATCGAATATGAGTTCAATGGATAAGTCAGTTTGGTTATCTTACCCCATGTAACCACACACACCGACACACATCAACTATTTACAACCAAAAGTATATTCTAAAGGTATACTCTCTTGAAGGGGGCACTAAAAAATGAATAACCACTTTGTTCTGCTGAGCAGCTGGGTAAGTCTGGGAGTTAAAATTTCCTGGAGCAGAAGGAGAGAGGTAAAGTGCTAAATCCCATCAAGTGAGAAAAATTTTCAGCTCCAATGGGCAATTTTTGGATGAAAGATACAGAAAGTAAGGAAGAAAGAGCCAAGCAAAATGGTAGAAGACTAGCTCTTCAATCATAGAAATGACTAGGTAACTTACTTCTTAATACTACTATCTGGATACTGTTCCATTTCACATTATTTATGAATGCAAATTGCTCTTATCTCCTCCAACTGTCAATAAAGTCTGATACATACATAAATTTCATGTGTGAACAAGCGTCCTTTAAAGGGAGAGGAAAGGCTGGTGGCTGGGAAAGCGAAGGCAGAGGATCAGTACTGCCACCAGCCTCTGTAATGTGGAAAAGGGAGATCATGATGACTTCTGTGGGCTAAACCAAACTAATTCTGCTGTGGCAGAGACATGGGCCTGATGTCATCAAGAGACTGGCTCTATTGGAAATTCTTTTTTTTTTTTAAAGATATTATTTATTTATTTGAGAGACTGAGAGTGAGTGAGAGGGAGCATGAGCAGCGGGAGAGGCAAAGGAAGAGGGAAAAGCAGGCTCCCCAGTGATCAGGGAGCCTGATGTGGGGCTCTTGATCCCAGGGTCCTGGATCATGACCTGAGTCTAAGGCAGACACTTAACTGACTGAGCCACCCAGGTGCCCCCTTTTGGAAATTCGTAAAAGCTTTGGAGAAAATATAGGACTTTCCACAATTTGTACAATCGGGTTTTGAGCCAATTCTTTCTAGATCTTAGGAAACAGGGTGAACTCAGTTGACCCCATGAGGAAAAATTTCCACATCCCACAAACAACAAAAATCAGAACTGAAGTTTAACGTGGTAGCAACCAGAAACCCAGCTTCCTGTGGCCCTTGAGCAAGTTCATATCCACACACCCAGGTATCCACCCCCACTCCCACACTGAGCAGATGAGCAGTACAACTGGTCACTGTGGGGTTTGATTCAGTCTTGGAGTTTTGATAATTGCAGAGGATGATTGCAAAGAAGGATTATACAGGGACACATTTCATAAATGCTTATGTTCAACAATGACAGAACTTTAAGGAAGAAGGAACAGGTGGTAAAATTGTACAGAGATAATTCCTGGAAGATGTGAGAAGTCTGAGAGCCTGGTTCACTGAATAAAAAAAGGGATGGACTCTCATTTTTTTATTGGGTGTGTAAAGAATGAGAACCTGAAACACAGGTTTGGCTGTGAAAGCAAAGAAAGAAAACTGATTATGTTGGGAGAATCAACGGTCACTGAGGAAAAAAAGAATAGGAAATTGTTGACTTTCAGATTCTACACTTAGGTGACTAATGACAAATGTAGTAAAGCTTTGGCTGATGCTGTGCAAATAGCTGATGTGAATGAATGTTTGCTTGTTCTACCTTTGCTAGGGAAATCAGATGGCCTAAACAAAACATAGAGAAGACTTCTATTGGATTGTCCAGAGTGACACTGTCAAAGTTTGGCAATGTGACCTCAGTAGCAGACAACAATTTGGTACCAAGGGTAGTTCAGAGTACTCTGCAACTTGCTTCTAGATACAAATTCCCAACTGTTTCCCAAGCTGGCAGCAGCACAGGTCTTTAAGCCTACTATTGTGCTTCCCCAGAACACAGTGTCCAAAGAAAATCAATTTGCCATGCCGATGGACTTGTGACAATATATCATTTAAATAAAACCAGGATGAGGGGGCAAATTTGTTCAAGTAGTATCCGGAAGCAAGGGTCTGCATAGAAGGAAGAGAGGTTTAGTCATTAAAAAACAAAAAAGAAGACACTTGAATCACAAAAGTCCTTACTCTTCCCACTAGGGAAAATAGCTTCCCAGTCCATGAAATGTTTGCAATCAGAATCAAAGTCCCAGTCCTTACCTGACATTACTGACTAAAGACTACCCTCTAGTGGCACTTTCTGAGAACTGGCAAAGACAGAATTGGCAAAAGGCAGACCTCTGTAAAGAAACGTGATAAAGAAAATGCAGAGACAGAGGCAAGCATGATTGTTCTTAAATACTCTTATGATCTACTGAGGTTTCGCAGACGGTTCCAACTGCATGTTTATAGTTTTGCTGTTTACAGTCTAAATATATTACCGGTGTAGGAATATTTCTAACAATGAAAAGGTGACTGTAAAATACAAAAATCTTTTATAAAAGTGATGAAAATATAATACATATGAGAAGTGTTGTTTTTCTTCACTATCCTTCATAGCTTTCTCAAGTAGCCTCTCTCCATAGGTAGCTGGGATAGCTGGGATAGCAGAAAGAGTCAATTCAGAGTCAGAATATTTGGTTGGTTCCCAAACTTCAGGCTATTTTGCCCTAGGTTATCCATTTAACCTCTCTGAGACTCACTTTGAAAAGATATGTAATATGTAAATCGTTCTTCCAATCTCCCTGGGCTGGGGGGGGGGAGCATAACAAAATGCATATAAAAGTACTTTGTAAATTCTAAAGTACGACATAAAAGCTTCTAGTACTCTTAAAAATCTCTAGGTGAGGATGAGGTTGACGAAACTGTACTTGAGGTACTATATAAATTTATTTTTAAGCTTTTAAAAGAATCAAAATTAAAAAAACTAATCTGTTCTAGAATTGTTTGTTGACTAACCATGTTTAAGGAGGGTTGAGGGATTGAATTCCCAAGTTTATCCTGCAAATTCATATGTTCAATCAATGACTAAACTCAGAAAAACTGTCATATCTGTGTCCTGAATTTATAAGTCTAGAAATCCCATTACTTTAATATTTTTTCTCAGCAGACCAAGGTTTCTAAATTATTAAAATAGCTATAAAAAGTCATCACTAAATCTCAATCCATGCTTAATTATTCTGAGATACAAGGGCCCAGTCTTAACAAAAAATAAAATATAAGGGAGTCAACAGATTGGACATACTGATACCATCAATTATTTTCAAGAGCTATTTCCTAGGTTTACTCTAGGGATGTTTTTCATCTGGTGATATCTATCTACTAACTTCTGGGGTGAGGTAGAAATGAGTTGACTCTTTCCATAATAACCAGTAGATTAGAAAACAACTAGTTTCTAAACAGATTACATTTAAGCTATGTCCAAATAACTTCACTCGACTAAAATCAGTCTGTTTGATTTTCCAAACCAGTGGGATAGTAGACACAGGGTCATTACATTTAGAATGATATGGCATTGTGATAAATCTTAGTATTACAGCGGTACTTTTGTCTTTATGTCTAATAGTTATATAATTGGAAAACGTTCCTGGAAATTACAGAACTGTTTCAAAACGAATCATTTACTTCTAACAACCCTGTTCTAGTCATTAATTACAAGAATAACAAACTCTTTCTTGCCAAGTCCTTATGGACTTGCTAAATTGAGTCTGGAAATGCAGGACCAGCAGAATTTATTATTTTTCATCTCTAGCTTAGAGTGCGCTTATCCAAGACTCAAAATGAATTTAATGCTTTGTGCAACATGTAAATAGTAGTTCATTGTATTTTCTTGTTTATGGAAGTAAAATTCAAAAGAAAAACATCCACAAGAGGCACATAAATAAAGCGAGGATAGGAGTTTCTGAAAGTAACCCTGTGGAAAAACTGTGGCTGCTCTCCAAACTCATAAAGAGAACAAGGCAATTCAGAAGTTCTAAAACTTTTCTACCTATTAGGATGACCTGGAAGTTTTGACAATGTCTACATCCAGACCAAAGCCCCCATCAATGAAAAGAAAAACTGGGGATTGGGACTCACGCATCAGTATTTCTCAAAACTCTCTAGGAGATGACATTGGCAGCCAAGTCTGAGAAACACTTCACTGTAGTTGAAAAACACATACCTGACAGCATGAAAAGTAAGCAATGCTTTTTGTTTGTTTGTTTGTTTGTTTTAAGACTGGTCATGATACGATCATTGATTACTGTTATCACCTCACTATTCTTAAAATGGCAAGAAGCAAGCTTCACATGAGAGGTATTTAAGCAGATGAACAAAGCACATGCAAGTAAGAAGCAGGGGTGATAGGGGTTCAATCAAAGGGCCAGGAGAAAATATAACAAATGAGTTCAGCAGTGCATGTAGAATCCCTTGCTACGGACTGCGCAGAGGGACAAGCACCTGGTTCAATGTCTTTCATGTGGTGACAAATAGGTGGGGCCAGTGTGCAAGTAAAACAAGAAATGAACTATGTGTTTTCTAATGAATGATGAGCTAAGTTGCCATGTAGGGCCCAGCAAGATAATATGTGCTACTGATTCAAGGTGGCCAACATGCAGACAAAACTAAAATTCTAACGGGTTCATTCCAGGAACTCTGAAGAAACAAATGCATGTTGGGAAGAACCTCACCAGGGGAACACAGGGAAGGAACAGAAACATAACTTTATTTGCAGGCTCTAAGTTGGTGGTTCTCAAAATGTTGCCCCCTAGCCTGCAGCATCAGCATCACTTGGGAGCTTGTGAGAGAGGCACATGGTTGGACCCCACTCCAAACCCACTAAATCAGAAGCCTGCGGAAGGGGACTGGCAATGAGCTTTGACCAACACTTGAGATGATTCTGGTGCACAATGAAGTTTGATTTTGAGAATGAAATTCTCTCCGTGGTCTGGGATGTACTTGGAATATCATATAAAACTGACCATTATGTCATCTACATTCACTAAAGTGGAGACATTATAACAGTACAGGGTGATATGGTCACTGATCCTTCAACACTGACAAAATTGTTTTTGCTGGGAAACACTCAAAAAGCCATAAATCTTAGCTGATGTCTTAGAATATCAAAAACTATTTATTGACACTATACCAGCATTGAGTAAACAGTGACGTTAATGCAAATTTGCTGACTGCAGGTATGAAAAAACATGAATAATCTTATACTTTGTGTAAGGCTTATAATATTTAGGTATCTGTCATGACCATCTCCTTCTTTCTTTTTAATCCCTAGTTCTTTATTTCACTTTAAAAATGATAGAAACAGCATACAAACACAAGAATGAACTAATTAGGGCGCCTGGATGGCTCAGTGGGTTAAGCCTCCGCCTTCAGGTCAGGTCATGATCTCAGGGTCCTGGGATCGAGCCTTGCATCAGGCCCACATCAGGCTCTGCTCATCGGAGAGCCTGCTTCCCCCTCTCTCTCTGCCTGCCTCTCTGCCTACTTGTGATTTCTCTCTCTGTGTGTCAAATAAATAAATAAAATCTTAAAAAAAAAAAAAAGAATGAACTAATTACACATGCAACAACATGGAGAGATCTCACATACATAATGTTGACCTAGGAAAGCCAGACAAAGGAGTAAGTAGAGCATGACTGCATCTACATAAAGCTTAAAAACAGGGGGAAACCTGTTTTTTAGTATTAGAAGTCTAATAGTGAGTATCTGGGAAGTTAGTAACCAGAAGGAAGCTCTAAGGAGGTTTCTGGGGTGCTAACAACATTCTGTTTCTCTCTCTCTCTTTTTTTTTTTTTTTAAAGATTTTATGTATTTATTTGACAGGAAGAAGGGAAGCAGGCTCCCCGCCGAGCAGAGAACCCGATACTGGGCTCCATCCCAGGACGCTGGGATCATGACCTGAGCCGAAAGCAGAGGCTTTAACCCACCGAGCCACCCAGGCGCCCCCAACATTCTGTTTCTTGATCTGGGTGCAAGTGACCCCAATGAGAGCACCTTAGGAAAAATCACTGATCTCTACACTTAATGTGTATCTATGTATACTTTGATAAAAAGTTTAAAAACCTAAGAACAGAATTTAAAGAAGTTAGGATGTCTTCCCTTCCCTTTAGCATTTTATTTTATTTTATTTATTTATTTTGACAGAGAGAGATCACAAGTAGGCAGAGAGGCAGGCAGAGAGAGAAGGGGAAGCAGGCTCCCCGCCGAGCAGAGAGCCCAATGTGGGGCTCGATCCCAGGACCCCAAAATCATGACCTGAGCTGAAGGCAGAAGCTTTAACCCACTGAGCCACTCAGGCGCCCCTCCCTTTAGCATTTAAAGATGTGTTGGATGTTGGGGTGATGTTGGGGAAGTCAGTGACACTTCATCCACTGCAGTGAGCGAAGCTGGGGTCCCTGGACTCAGAGTCCCCAGAGGAGGACATGGGAATGATCAGGTGCTAGTGACACTGGACAGTTCATTCTGGCCTCAATGTGCACTAAGTCAGGACAAGACAAATCCCAAGAGGAGGTAAGGTTCCAACAGTGCCCTAAATAATCATGTGGTGGTCTATACCTCTGAGCATATATGTCCCCCTGGTCTGAGTCACATTTCTATGGAGCCGCTGCCACCATGTCCCGCTGTGGCCCAGATCTTGATTTAATGCTTCCTTGGCCCTGTCCTCCACTTTCTCCCCGCTGCCCTTTTCCTCCTTCTTTTCTCCATCCTTCTCATCAAAACCTACCTATTTTATTATCTTGGAAACATCCATACTGGCCAGTTCATTAAACTGGTAGTCTTCAACCCTGGTTCCATGTTAGTGTCCTAAAACACGGATATCTGGACAGCTGCAGACCAAATACACAGGAACCTATGGATATGTCCCCACTGTGAGTACTTTATAAGCTCCTTGAGTGATATCAAAGGGCAGGTCAGAGTTGAGAAGCTCTAAGCTGGCTTATGGAGTTGACAGACATCATTTATGCATCACTCCTCCCTACAGCCCTATCTGGGTTTTCTTGCAACCTGCAGAGCTTAAAAAAAGGAGTGACTGATTCTATATATCGTCCTCAGGTCCATGGAGCACAGGTTCCCCGAGCTGGGCTGCAGCCACATAAAGCTGACCAACTCTGTGGTCACAGACTTCCCCAGACACAACCTGGGCCTTCTTCTGGGGACTTCGTTCATACTGCAGCAAACCCACCACCAATGTCCCCACTCACAGTAAGGAATGCCTGCCAAAAACAATACTTTTTTAAACAAATAAGGTGTCAAGGCATCTACTGAAGAGTTAATGGTGTGGTCATTGTCCTAATGGGTTTTTAATGATGTGTAAAGTTCTCAGCCAATAAATCAACAAGATTGAAAATTCTGTAGAAGTATTTCATTAGTTTGAAATTATATCTTCTCTGACTCACATTATTGTTCTGTAATCTCAAACTCAAGACGCTTGAGTATGAGAAAGATGTCTACTACAATTCTTACTTCCTTTTTAGCTGCTGCTTGGAGCTAAGTGGAGAAAATGTTTTTCCTTGATTTTATTTTTGGAAAGATTATGAAGGTAGGAGGAGGGATAAGCAAAGCAGGGGCTTCCCACTTCAGTTGCCCTGACTGTCCCAGGTGCCTCTAGAGTGATATCGTCCTAATGGGAACCAACAAGCCCTTTCTGGCCAGTATTGCAAGATGAACGCTCCATGGCACTGGGGCCTAAGACCAGGGGTCAAGATCTGAGTCACCTGTGTTCAGTTCCCACCTTAGACCAGGCAAAAAAGCCTTTCCCTCAGAGCCTTAAAAGGCATTCTGGGCCCCTTCTCCAGCCCTGCTCCTTCTCTGGGAGAAGGCATCTGTGGGACTTGGGCATATACCCACATCCTCCATTTACAGTGACCTGGGAACTGAAAGCTTATAATTGTCTATCAAATGGCCCAAGGTAGCCAACAGGGCCCATGTGTTCCCATTCCCCCCATCTGCCCTCTAGGGGACAGACATGTCACTCCTCGGCCTAAAAAGTAGTGGCTTGGGGGTGAAGTTGAATGGTATTTGCTGGAACTTAGGCATGTGTACTGGCATGTCCCCATAACACACACAGGACTGGCTCATGGTTCCAGATGGAGACAGATGGAAAGAGAAGAGTGGGTGAGCCACAGCTCCTTCCCTCAGCAGTGAGACTTAAAAATGCTAAATTTGAACCTAGCCTTCCAAGCTATTACAGAGGCAAATTTGTCAAAGGAGGAGGATAAACTTTTGACACTGAGGTAGGGGGTAGAACCTAAATATTAAGGTTCGACATTTGAACTTAACCTTCCAGGTCATAAAATAGGCTTACTTGTCAAGGAAGGAGGTGTGAGCTTTCCTAACAGTCTGTTAGTATGACTTACAAGTTTGAAATATTTGACACGTGGTAGGTAGTCCTCCATCTGTATTCTTATTTCACAATCTCACAAATTTCAAAAGTAGCTGTGTTCAAGGCCCGTACCCTAGCTAGACCTGGAAAACCCAGATGTCTCAGATTGGGCTGGTGAATTTGAAACTTAACAAGTTCCTCTGTGGTGCTGCACCTACAATTCCTTTGCCAACCCTAACCCTAGACCCTCTTCTCCTCTTTCAGGTTTTACACTGTAAGTCCATATGCTGACAAAGCAGTGGCCTGTAATTCGCATGCAAGCAGTGAAAGCAGTAAAGGATTACAGAATTTAATGGAGTATGAAGCACGTACCAAGTCCAACTCTTTTAGGAGACAGGCATACTGAGCCGCAAGGCCTATTGCCTCCATTCTGATTTTTCTCGTGCAGAGTCATGGTGTGGAAGAGCCAGGACAGTCCTCTCAACAGCCACTCTGAGTTCAGACCATTTTCCCTTCATCGATACCATTCTCAGTTTTCAGAGGGGCTATTCTTGCCTATAGGTTCCTGAGTCTTATTCTCTGACCTAGTATCTATTTTCCTTTTCTAACTGTCTCTACTCCTCAATGAGTGGAATATTTACCATACAACTCTCTCACCCAGAGGCACGTGAACTCTTTTAGCTGATGAGAAGCACTTCTCGTTTGCACAGAGCCTGTAAACACACTGTCAGCACTTTAGGATCACCTGAGGATCATTAAAAAATTCCCAAGCTTGGGCCCCATTCCAACCAATTAAATCCCGATCTCACTATGCTGGATGATGTATGTGTGTGACCAAATTACAGTGAACAGGTGAGTTTTCAATATTTTGCTCACATATCAAAAATGTCTTAGAACGCTTTCCCCACAAATACTCAGAGACTTTGGCCATTCCTCTAGTATTTTTTGTTTGTTTGTTTGTTTGGCATTAAGCAAACTCTGTCCATTTCATTAATGCCTGCAAATGCTGACCACTGGAGAGACATTCTACCAAAATCCACTTCAAGGACTTCTAGTAAAGAAGCCTATGGCCAAGGACAGGTAGCACCAACATGACATTTCAGAGCTTTAAATGAAGGTTGAATGTACTTCAACCCCCAAGACCCTCTTGGCTAACAAAGTATTAGGAGAGTACTCTTTTTTTTTTTTTTTTTTTTGAGGAGGAGCACTATTACGACAAATTCTAATAACATAACCAGTCCACACTGTAATTTTAAAATTTAATGGGTACATATAGTTCATGGAAGACAAAAAGCTGTACTTGAAATTCAAATACAGTGACTTAGTAGAAAGTTGGATATTACCTACCAATGACATCATTCTCCCCCAATTAAGAAGGAAGAGGGGCTGAGATGATTGTATCAGTTACATAGTGTACAAGTGGCTGCTATTCCAGCGACTTCGTAAGAGCACCATAATTTTCAAAATCAGTAAGGAAAACACACATGTAAACTAAACCAAACCAAGTGAGACAAATCCACGAAATTGGAATTTAAGAGCCTTTATTATTTCTTTTTTTTTTAAGATTTTATTTATTTATTTGACAGAGATCACAAGTAGGCAGAGAGGCAGGCAGAGAGAGAGGAAGGGAAGCAGGCTCCCCGCTGAGCAGAGAGCCCTATGTGGGGCTCGATCCCAGGACCCCAGGATCATGACCTGAGCCGAAGGCCGAGGCTTTAACCCACTGAGCCACCCAGGCACCCCAAGCCTTTATTATTTCTAAGCAATAAAACACCCATGTAGCTAATTATATAAGAATTATTAAATCTGATCCTTAAATTGTTGGAGAAATTTTCAAGTATAAATTTCATAGTAAAGAAGAAAAATCAAGAGGATGGAGATAATAAAGAGAAGAATAAATAAGAAAATAAAATCAAGAGAATGGACATAGTGTCACAATAAACCATAACACTTGGCAATTTTACCCTGTGTAATTTCTATTTTCTCAAATTCACTAGAAAGGAGTACTTTTAGGGTATGGTATTACTTGCCTGTATTGTTACAATGTGCTCAAGAAGTTGAACATATATCTCAGAGGTACGTCTCCACACTATGCAGATGGGGCTTATGCTGGATTTTGCATCAAGGCCAATTTTAGTCATTCAACTATTGAAAAGAAATGCATTTTTCTCCCCCACTAAGGAAAGGACAAAATACAGTTCTACCAAGAGGACTGCTTTGTACAGGTCTGTTCCACCACAGACTTAGTTTTAGAGTCCGAGAACTGGGTTTATTATTTCCTGTAAACTGTTAACCTGTATCCTGGGGGGACTGTGAGCCCCTTTCTGCCTGAAGGGCATATGGGAACTCCTTGATTGTGCCAGTCTATTATTTATTATGATAAGGATAACTGACACCAGAGACAATGATACATACTGAATAAACATTGTAAACTGCTTGGAAGGAGAGAAAAGGGCTTCCCAGAAGTCATGTGAATCCACAGGTGATTATTATGCTTTAGAAACTGAAAGATAATGTCAATTATCCATGGCATGGTTAAGGTTCAAAAACACCCTCTTCCACATGGCTGCTGAGCAATCCTCTCAGTGGCCATAAGGTGGCGCTCCCTTCTTAGACATATCAAAGTGTAAGGTCGGTGAACCCTAGCTCCACAGAGAACCAGAACAAGTCTAACATAAAAACGTCTTTCAATGAGATTAGTCGATTTTCACAGAATTACTGACAATTACCCATTAAATGCATGAGCAGTAGAGTTCACAAATGTAGACAGTTGCTGGCATTCATAAAATGGGATACAGAACAGAAAGATTTCCTGCATATTTTCTTATTTGAATTTATTTCCTTAGTCACTACAAGGTAATTAACACATATTGATTTTCTCCTTAATGTGTTAAGGGCTACACTGAATTAAAAATGAGGACTCCTATCTGGAACTTGTAATGAAAAGGTGGGTCAGTAGAGACTGAAAACCTCTGGGGCATCCCCGTGTTCTGGCTCAGCTCTTCAAGTGGGTGGAGCAGGCTGTCGAGCCCACCCCTTGAGTGCCACATCACCAATCCCCGCTTTCCTGTCTTCCCCTCAGGTCACTGCAGTCTCAGACCATCTGGTCTACAGAGCCTCCAACCTTCTGGCCATCTCCCTCCTTCCTTTTTTATTCTCATCAGCTTTCCTGTCTCATTTAAATAATAAAATAATGAGAATTTAAATGCTTATTTGCACCTTAAAAAAACAGTACATTTTTCATTTGTATATGCTTGTGGGTATGGGCAACAGTGGAAAAATCAAGAATGATTTCTGTGTTTACTGACCTTAAACAAATAAGATAAACATATCCTGAGCAAAAGCAAATGGACTCACTGTTCATGTGGCCTCTCTTCCTGAATACACAATGGGACAGAAACTGATGTGAGAAAGAATTTGGAGAAAGGCTAAAGGGGCTAAAGTAGAGGCTGCAATATGTGAAGTGAAGCTGGAGGCCTGGGGACAGAGAACCAAGACAAAAAAGAAGAAAGAAGGAAAATGAGAGGCGAGGGGAGCTGAAAGGCAGGGAAATAAATATGAATCTGGTCCAGAATGTCCTGAAAACGTTGAACTGTTGAACAGAACAGATGATGTGAAGCATGGTTTCCCCTGCAGAATTTTCAATAGAAAGCCACCTAAACTTTCATCCTTTCCATGTTCTCTCCTCCCTAGTTAGCAACCAACCTACTTTTGTTCTTTTTGTTCACAACCACTTCTGATCAATTGATTTCTGCTGGAGCTTCATATACCCCAAATACGCAAACCTACAGTAGAGTTATTATGTCTCGCTTCAGCTGTGTCCTCAGTAGTAACTGTAATGACCCACAGAGAATTCTCTCTCACATTACCAAAGGGGATGTCTCAAAACTCTGTCACTTTTTTTAAAGCATTCTGACACAGCTAGACCTATCCCCTCGCCATTAGATGAATCTGCAACCTACTTTCCTGACCTCAGCCACTCTCTGTGAGCTCATATTTCCAGAAAGCAGTCATCCCTATCCCTTTCTCCCCACAAGAGGAGTCTCCTCTTATCTCAGGGGAAATTACCAGCTGTAAGAGGCCACAGAACAGAATTAAATCTGTGCAACTTTAGACTCAACAGGTTTGGGTTTGGATCTTGATGTTCCCAGTACCTGATTATGGGTCCCTGGACAAGAGACGCAATTTTTCCAAGACTCTGTTTTTCCATCTGTAAACTTTGCTGTCATAGACAACCTCTCTGCAATATTTTAGGGATTGCTGAGGTGTTTTCTGTGAACGCACTTTCCATATTACTTAGCAATATTATAAACTCACTCAGATGCCTACCGTTGACTTTCAAATCAAAGAAATCTAAGCCCAGAAAGTACACTAGTTTTCCAAGTCGCCAGAGTTGGGATGAGGGTAAGGAGAGTGACTAGGCTAGGCATGATCTGTGGCCTCACCTTTTCCCATGCCCCGCCCCGTCCCTGTAATAGTACCATTTCCTTCTCATTTGTGGTTCTTTATCTTCTCCTGAGTCCAGACGCAAACTTTCCGCAGGATTCCATCCTCAGCCTTCTCTTCTCCCCCTGCATGCCCATTCTTGTATAATTCCCTGCACTATGACCATTTCTGGCTTGGCGATGAATGTGAGGTTAATGTCTCCAGCCTGAAACATGCTTCCTCTCCTTCCTAAGTGATATCAAGATATATCTGAGGATAGTCATAACCCCGTTTTCTTTTTTATTTTTTTTTACAGATTTTATTTATTTATTTGACAGAGATCACAAGCAGGCAGAGCAGCAGGCAGAGAGACAGGAGGAAGCAGGCTCCCCGGTGAGCAGAGAGCCCAATGCGGGGCTCGATCCCAGGACCCTGGAATCATGACCCAAGCTGAAGGCAGAGGCTTTAACCCACTGAGCCACCCAGGTGCCCCCATAACCCTGTTTTTAAATTCACAGACTCAGTGCCAAGCCTTTAGGAGACCCTCTAATTTAATAAATAAAGCCATTTTTTAAAGAATCTAGTTTATAAAGAAAAGCGTTTCTGCTGACAGCGGAATATAGTTATCTGTTAACCCTCTGCCTGAAGCACAAGCTGTTAATATTTTGCAGACTTTTTGGTAGCAGCCCTGAATGGCTCCCTTTGGCAATAATATATGCAGTAGAAAAGAGATCAAAAGACAAGCATTGAATCTGGCTGAAGGGAAGGAAAACCAGTACCCAGATTTCTGCCAGGTCAGCTTCTACGTTCCATTTAAACTAGGACATAAAGTAATAGTTCCAGATTCCAATGCCAAAAGGCCTACAGATCTCCCCCACACTTGTGAGGTTTGTTGCTAAGATTTTCTATTCTTTGTTTCCAGGCACTTAATCTCCATTACAGAGGGGATCATTTTCTGAACATTTCCTTCCTACTCAATGCCCGTCTGCTTGGGTGCTCAGTTGCTCTGTTAATGAAAACTGTCATTCTTGTCTTCCTAAGAACCATTAGAGAGTTTTGGCAAAGTTTGCTAAGCAAGTCAGCTTTGCATTTGTTCAGGCCTCTCCTATAGTAATGCCTCCAATAAGTGTTGTTGTCTCTTTGTCACATAGCTTCGAGGCACTGACTCCTCCCATAAGACTGGTGAAGTACATGTCTGTGTGTACAGACTATATATGATAATGATTACCCATCACTAACTTGAATGGTTTGCTCCCCAACTAATTTCCGTTCACTATCCAACTTGCACATGCATGTGTACACACGTGCATACGTGCACACACACACACACACACATACACACACAAATGGATGCACATTTAATTGGTTACTTTTTGCCCAGGGAATGAAAATCCATCTTAATAAGAATTCAATACTGTATACTTATGTCTGTGAACAGAAAAATATGAAAAGAATTCCTAAGAAAATAAGTTATTTTCAAGTCTTTCAGCTTTCCTTTTTCCAGACAATAGTAAGACATTAGACTAAAGAGTCAGCCAAGGAGAAAACACAAAAGCAATGTGCAAATACTCTGGGCCTGTTGAAGGAAACTCTTCAATAAAATCAAATTGTAGATTTCTCCAGTTTGTCAGTGCTTGGCACATCACTGGGCAAGGCAATCTGTTCTCCTTGTCTGAAATACAACCCTCTAGTTACCTCTCCGTATGGCTGCAGCCACCATCTTAGCCTCAAGGTGGCAGTGTCGGCCCCTTAATGTAGGTAAGGCAACGCTGAAATATTTATAAATCAACTCTCAAAATCTGAAATAGAACAAAATGGAAAAATAACTTAAAGTAACATAAAACTAGATATTCTAGCCCCAAATTAATATAAGGTAGACACATCGCCTAGGAACAGCAGGTGATTTAGTTACCAGACTCAGAAAAAAGTAAATGCGAGACTTCTGAGAAATGTTTCTCCTTTTCTGGGTCTATTCTTTACTTCGTCCTTCTTCCTTCACGACACTAGGGAATGGCAAATTATAGACCTATGGGCCAAACCCAGCCTGTTTTCTGTTTTTGTGAATAAAGTTACATTGGAACACAGCCATGCTCATTTGTTTGTATATATTGTCAATGGAGGCTCTCATTTGGCATCTGAGTGGAGTAGTTGCTACAGAGACCGTGTGTCCTAGGAAGTGCAAATTATTTGCTATCAGGCCTTGACAGAACAAGTTGGACAACTCCTGCCCTGAATCGATAGTAATTTTCAAAGTGGGACGCAGAGGTGACAAACGTGAATAGAAGGAAATTCTATTGGGCAGCCAGGAGGAATGCCAGCTTCTTAAAGCATATATCTGCAATATGATGAAATTACCATCTGCTAGCCATTGCTACTGAGTCACATTCAGGCAAATGGTAGCAATAAAAGAAACCTCAGATGCACAGCCTGTGACTATAACATATCAGACATGCACCTTGCGGGGATGTAAGCACTGTTTTTTGGCTCCGCTTCCAGCTGAGAGTTGTATCAATGAAAGAAAAACCCAGATTTCTTGCTACATAGGGTGGGGGGAGGGTGCGGGGGCTTGGGCTTGGCTTCAGGCATGGTGCTTTAGGCTCTCCACTGGGGACAGCCTGCACTTTACAATGTTGGAAAGCCTGTGTTTGTTCAGAGATGTAATTCCCAGTCTGATCATAAGAGTTCAAAGTGTAAAATGTGCTAAGGAGGAAGGAAAATGTTCAGATAAATGGGGGAAACAGAAGGCTTTGTGACAGAGAGAGGGAAAATAACAATGAGAAGCACTGAAGACATCGGCATTAGCAGGAGACAGAATGGAGAAGGTGACTGCGAATGACATATGCATGCTGATCAAGGACATATGTTTACATAGAGTCTGGCTAATGACACAGATATGAGATTTTAGCCCAATAACACTGTATCTATCAAGGAAATAAACACCCATCAGGAAACTCTGAACATGGGGGAAGAGTGTACTAGAGGAGTGATGTAAGGATGAAGAATAACACAAAAAAACAGAGATAGTAGGGGCAAGTCACCTTCCAGGAAAGTGAGTGAAACTTAGCAGGCACTCAAGCTATGGGAAAAGGAGAGCTGACAGCTGCACAGGGGACTCGATCAGGAAAATCTTATGCTTTCCAAAAAAGTGGGAAAGATCCATCTCTGTAACTGCATCACAAATGAATATGGTATTGGTCCCCTAAAACACTGCAGAACTAATTATCAAGTGGTTTTTGAACATGAGAGGGGAAAGCAAGCTCTGGGGAACCACTGTAGTTCACAAGGATTCCTGAGTACTCAGTGCCCAGTGTGGCACAGCAGTTCAGTGTGTAGGCTCTGGGGCTGGCCTGCTGGGGTCTGAGCTGGCTCTGCCCCTTCCTTGCCATGTGATCCTAGGCACGTTACTTACCTACTCTCTTCCTTAGTTTTTTCAGTTGTCAAGTAAGAATAATAGCACCCTGGAAATGGGATTATGGTAAGGATGAAATAAGTGAAGACATATAAAGGAATTAGAACAGGGCCTGGCTCAGATTGGTGCTATGTGATCATCAGCTGTTATTGATACACCTGTCAGACCAGGGCCAGGGGCCAGCAGAATGCCAAGGATATGGATGAAATCAAAGTTCAACAAAGCATTTCAAAGGCTCACCTGTTGTACCTGAAAAGGTAGTCTGAATGATACCACAGATAAATAGATCCTGGTTGCATAACTGCTAATTTCACTTCAGCTCGAAAAAACCTCTCTCATTTTAAGACTTGTGATTGTCTTCAGCCCTTCCTTGTTCACCATTTCTTTATCAACAAGACAGGAAATTATTTTATTGTGAAAATTGTAAATACTGTGAAATATGCCAAGTATACAAAACAACTTTCAACATTTTAGAACTGACAAAATATGGAAATGTCATACCTAAAACACCAGTGATTTCTTTCATACTGAACACATTCAAACAAAGACTCAGAGCCCTCTTAGTGAAGCAATTGCAGAGTGTCATACAAAGCTTGTGTTGAGACAAACCTCAAACATTCTATTCACTCTTAGATTCAGCCAGTGTTTATTAGGTATTTAATATACATTAAGAGCTATCCTAGGTACTTGGAATTCATTTGTGGATAATTTGTGGAACCTACATCAGGTAGGATCCTTGCTAACCAGAAGGTTCTATGAATCATGAAATCCTGGTTTCATTTTTAGATCTGCCACTTCCTACATAAACTTGCTAACCCCCTACTTTTTTCTCATCTGTAAGATGATGATAATAAGATCCTCCTTTTGCAGCATGATGTAGGCTCATTCATATGGTCAACAAGTATTCATTACTTTGGGCTAGGCTGAAGAAAATGAATGAGACAAGATCTAGCCCCTGGAACTTCTATCTCTTATTATCAGGTAGGTAAAATCAAGTAGTTAACATTAATATTAATATTTAGATATAAATGAAAGCTGTGATTAGTATATCCAGATATGAACATGATTTTGTGAGTCTTTGGTAGGCTTCTTGGGGATAGATTTTGGCTGCTACCTACACCATATGCCAACATTAAAGTCAGCTACTACTAGTATGTACATAGATACACTCACAGAGGCAGGGGGGAAACCCCAGCATTTCCACAAAACCTAGAAGAATTTTCTTCCCAGGAAGTATCCAGTTTTGTTACCAAACACTCTCCCCTCCTACATGGAGGCCTGAGGCATGTGAGTGGGAGAAGTTACTCTCCAAGTCACTGGAACCTGAACATGTATATTTTGAAATGAATTTCCAAATGGGTATTCCTAAATGCACAACAACCAGAACAAGAAGCAAACTGAAGCTTAATCCCTACTAGTGGGGCCAACCTGGATTGGCAGGGAGCAACTTCTTTGTGGTGGGGGGTGGGTAGATGACCAGAGCACTAGTCCTTCCTCAACTGTGAACCTCTTCTCTCCAACCTGCTCTCTGGTACCAACCAAAGCCAAGTCCTCAGTTCTCAGGTGTATTTCACAGTTGGCAGCCTGGGGTGCCACTCCACCTGCTTCTGCCCCCTCCAAGGAGAGGCTGTGGAAGGTTACAAGCAGAGTACCTACATGGTCAGCTAAAGGAGCCATGGATTTACTCAGAAGTGAAAAGTGGGATCTATAAACTTGGGAGACAATGTGAGATTGGTTCTTCCTCTCCCTCATTTAGGCCACATAGATTTTCCAGTAGAGTAGGGAGAAGAGGAATCCTTTCATTCTTTATTCATCTAACACACTGAGAACGTACCATGTTTGGAGCAGTGTCCTAGGTATGAGGAACACAACAAGGAATAATCCAAATTCCTACTACTAGTGATGAGGGCAGGTCTGGGAAGACACACAATAAATATACCATTATGTGTTAAATATCAACTGGGTCAATATGAGGGACTGAATTGTGTCCCTACCTCAATTCATATAATGAAGCCCTAAGCCATGATACAACTGCATTTGGAGATGAGCCCTTTAGGAGGTAAAGGTTAAATGGGGTCATAAAGACTAACTCCTAATCCAACAGATAGGTAATCTGATAGCACCCCTTCCCTAGCCAGTGCATACATGGAGAAAAGGCCTTATGAGCACAGAGTGAGAAGACTGGCATCTCCAAGCCAGGAAAAGCACTCTCACCAGGACCTGACCATGCTGTACTCTATTCTTGGACTTGCAGCCTCCAGAACCATGGGAAAATATTTACCTATTGTTTCAGCCACCCAGTGTGTGGCAGGCCAAACAGACAAAGACAGTCAGACAAGTGGTAACAGCTCAGTATTAAAACCAAGCAGAGTAAAAGCACAGAGAGAGATGATGGAGAAGTGGTCATGGGGGTCCTATGAGGAGTAGACACTGAGTGGAGAGCTAAATGAAGCTAAGATTCATTCAAAAACAGCCTCTTGTCTCAGGTTTATGAATGTTAACAATCAGGGTAAGATGGGACTCATCTTTAGAAGGAAATACACTGCCCCCAACATTTTTTGGGGGGTGTGACTGATGGTTGCCTAGCTGTATGAGCTCAGACAAAGCCCTTAAAACCCATGCCTCAGTTTCCTGGGCTGTGAAAGGAATAATATTTATCTGAATCTCACTGGGTTGTTGGGAGGTTTATATGAGCTAATAGTACATGTAAAACACGTAGACCAATCCCTGACACATAGTTAGTGCTCAATAAACACTACCAATTATGATTACTATCACTATTACTGCTATCGTTACCATTTTAACAATTACTGTTATTATTACTGGAAAGCCATTGGCAGAATATTAGAAAACAAATTTCAGCAATGGCATCTTTCAATTATATTCTCCCTGAGCATCCTAGCTTAGATGATTTCTGGGAAATTAACTTTGTCTTTCTCTCCCATTTCCACCAGAGAAGCAAAACCAGTGATTAGTGATCATCTTTTGTGAACTAGGAAGTCCTCTGCATATTTTCAAGTCCCTCAGTGACAAAGACTTTCTCCTGATGCAACAAATTCTTTCTGCTCATCGATGCCAGAACATTTGGGAACCTGTTCTGGCACTCTCTTTCATAGATCAGGGTGTAGTAAAACCTCCTTTATAGAACCAGAAACTGTTGGCAAGATGAAGATGCCCCTTCAGCTCCCTTTCAGGAAGAACAAGAAAGAAAAGATGGGGAAAAAGTGAACAAGAAACAAAAGGACAGGAACTGGAATAAAGAAATAACTGAAAAGAAAGAGGTGAATGTGGGGAGACTGCAAAGGGCGTTGAAATTTACCGTTCACTACCATTGCTGAACAAGCAATCAAAATGGAACTGGAGAAAGGGGTTATATGGGCAGATATTGTCCATCTGAATCCATTTTTGCCTCATATTGGTAGGTATTTAAAGAAATAACTTTGTGCAGAGTTTGAGGACATTAAAATATGTAAAGGATATTTACAAATGTTTTCATCTAGACTTTGCTTTTATGGGGGCATTTTTACAATTACAAAAAGTGAAGTGAAATTATTTTGAACCCGCCAGATTGTAAGTTGCCTAAAGACAGAATGTGTGCATATAGGTTTCTTTTGAGTGTTCTCTCATTAATACCAGTTGGAAATTGAGTGCACATTTGGTCAATAGGTGGTCCTCTGCAGTTCTCTGGCAACTTTTTGCCTGTTTTCTTCTGAAGGACTCCAAATCCATAGTTTTCACAGGTTTCTGCTTTTTAAATTTTTCTCCTATTGTTCTAGAAAATTAGTTTATTTTTAATATATTGTCATCAGAATTTTGTACAACACAATGCTGCCTGTTAAATAGGCCTATTACTCATAACTACTGACTTTTATTCTTACATTTCAGAGTTATTCTTCTTGACTGTTTATACTATCCTGTGAAAGCCATGTGATCTACACATCACTTTATTTTGTTTTTTGAGGGGAAAATTATGATGTTAGGCAGTAGTTCTGACTATAAAATCTTTCTCACTAATGATGATTACATTGTGAGTCAAAGTAAAACCTGAAGGGAAAAAATATATATATTTTTAAAGATTTATTTATTTAGAGAGACAGAGACAGCATGTGGGGAGGGAGGGGCAGAGGGAGAACAAGAGGGAATCTCCAGCAAACTACCCACTCTGCTGGGAGCCGGACACCAAGCTCAATCTCACAACCCTGAGATCATGACCTGAAACAAAATCAAGAGTTGGATGTTTAATCGACAGAGCCACGCAGGCGCTCCAAAGATTTTTTTTTTTAAGATTTTATTTATTTATTTATTTATTTGACAGACAGAGACCACAAGAGACAGTCGGAGAGAGAGGCGGAAGCAGGCTCCCCGCAGAGCAGAGAGCCCGTTGTGGGCTGATCCCAGGACCCCGAGATCATGATCCGAGCTGAAGGCAGAGGCCTTAACCCACTGAGCCATCCAGGCGCCCCCCCACCCCGCCACAAGATTATTTTTAAGTAAGATCTCTTAGCGAGAATATCTGGACAGTAGCTAGCATTCCCCTCCATAGCTATAAAATTAGGGTGGAAGAGAAGATAGTAAAAAAAGAACCAGGAATTAGAAAGTTTTGAGATAAGGGCATGCAAATCAGAACTGTAGGAGAATGTGCTGATTCTGAGGCAATTTCCCTAGAGACATCAGTAGTCCTTTAAAACAACCATTAGAGGGCGCCTGGGTGGCTCAGTGGGTTAATGCCTCTGCCTTCGGCTCAGGTTATGATCTCAGGGTCCTGGGATCTAGTCCCACATAGGGCTCTCTGCTCAGCAGGGAGCCTGCTTCCTCCTCTCCCTCTGCCTGCCTCTCTGCCTACTTGTGATCTCTGTCTGTCAAATAAATAAATAAAATCTTAAAAAAAATAAAACAACCATTAGATTTATAATCAGCAGATATGTGTCCATTGTCTGCTACTGCCAAAAACTAGGGGTTTTACCTTTAATACTCATTTGACCTTGAACAGTATCTTGGCCTGTCAGACTGGCAATGGCCTTGTGTGTAAAGTGACAAGAATGTGGGTATCTCATAGGGGATGGTAAGGGTGCTGTGGGCATGTGCTTTGCGAACAATGAATTAATATTAACATATTTTCCACTGTTTTTATCTGTATTTCATGTTCTGGGCTTTTCCCATTTTTTAAAAATCTTCAGTACAATGTTACTATCTTTTAGTGTGTGTGTCATGGGATCACTGCCCTCTTCTTCATTTAGTATCAGTAATACTCACCCCAATATATGTATATACTGGGGTGATATATATATCACCCCAGTATATGTATATATATATATATATATATATGAGATCTTATTCAAGGGATTAACATTGAAATATTAAGTTTAAATTTGTGTTTAATGTCTCAGTGAGAATTATGTACTTTTACAATTGGTTAGAGCTTAAAATAATTTACAAAACATGCTAAAAACATCTAAGCTGCCTTTTTCCAGAAGTGAATCTGATTTTTAGCAAAGAAAGTAAATGAAAAGAAGAGTTTGGTTAAATTATAAAATTTTAACTTATCTTAATGTATATATTTAATATATAAAATTTTAATTTATATATATAATATAGAACTCTCATATCATATTAAGTCACTTATTGATGCATAAAAAGATAACTCTACCTTGAATCCATCATGGATTGCTCATTTATTTATTAAAAATTCTTACTTTTAAACCAAGACATCTATGATATATTTGCATATAATAAATATTATATATGTCATATATAAAATTTATGGATTATCTCATTAAATTCTATTATATTACTGTATTTTTGGATCTATATAATTCTGAAAAAGTAAACTAACATAACAATATGACTGTATATTTTATTTTATTTTTCTTTATGACTGTATTTTAAATAAAGTTTTCTTACATTTCTAGTAAGTTTTATTTTACAGTTTTTGTTTGCTTTCTTTTGTAGTTTTTTTTTTAAAGATTTTATTTATTTGACAGACAGAGATCACACAAGTAGGCAGAGAGGCAGGCAGAGAGGAGAGGGGAGAAGCAGGCTCCCCGCCGAGCAGAGAGCCCGATGCGGGACTTGATCCCACGACTCCGGGATCATGACCCGAGCCGAAGGCAGTGACTTAACCCACTGAGCCACCCAGGCATCCCTTCTTTTGTAGTTTTAATTGCTATATTGTTTACCACATATACATTTCAGGATAATTTTAATTTCACCAATTGTATCCAGGAGTATGTCGGATAGTGTTTAACAACTGGCTCTGGGGGAGAGGAGCCCTGATGTGTATCATTTGCTGTTTTCCATGGTGTAAATAACCACACTATGGTGAATTTCCAGGTGTCTTACAACATGGGCTTGGGAATAAGTACTAACAACAGGCTCTTATATGCCAGTTCCAGCCATCTCCTGAACATTAGGAATTTTACCATTTTTCATCATTTCCTTCATCTTGTTGGTGTTTAAGCTTTACATTCCACCTTATCTAACAATAGATAGATAACCCTGCATTATTTTCATTTACATTCACTTTCTATGTCTTTACCTATCTATTTCCAATCTACATAAATAAATTTTAAGTATGTTCTTGTGATTTTAAAGCAATTTCTGTTTTGGAGTGACAGATTTTCTACTTATCCCTAATCCAATCTGTTTTGAGTAGGAAAAATTGGTCCATTCATATACAGCATAACATTATTTGTTATTTATATATTATTAAAACTTTATACCCAAAGAATTAGGGGTAGGGAAACCCACATTTATGAACACCCAAGTAAATACAACTTCCCCTATTGAAACAAACATATTTTTATGATCTTGATGACCAGAATTACTGCAATAAATTTCCTACTTTTGTATACTCATTGCACACTCAGATGACAGAGAGATAATAGACATCACTTTATATTGAGGGTAATGATTTCATATCACAATTTTTATTGTACTAGACTTTGCTAGATTTCGTTTATATTTTATATCACCTCCTCCTTTTTTAAAAAAAATAAAGTGATGCTTTGGTATGTCTGGCTGGCTCAATCAGTTAGTATCTGACTCTTGGTTTCAGCTCAGGTCAGAATCTCAGGGTTTTGAGTTGGAGCCCAGAGTTGGGTTCCAAGCTCAGCCTGGAATCTGTCTGGGAGTATTTCCTGCTCACCCTCTGCCCGTCCCCCGACACAAATGTTCACTCTCTCTCTCTTTAAAAAAAAAAAATTGGGACGCCTGGGTGGCTCAGTTGGTTAAGCGGCTGCCTTCGGCTCAGGTCATGATCCCAGCGTCCTGGGATCGAGTCCCACATCGGGCTCCTTGCTTGGCAGGGAGCTTGCTTCTACCTCTGCCTCTGCCTGCCTCTCTGTCTGCCTGTGCTCTCTCTCTCTCTCTCTAACAACAACAACAACAACAACAACAAAAATCTTTGAAGCAGCACCTGGGTGTCTCAGTAGGTTAAGCATCTGCTTTTGGCTCAAGTCATGATCCTGGGGTCCTGGGATCAAACCCACACCAGGCTCCCTGCTTAGCAGGGAATCTGTTTCTCCTTCTGTTCCTCTACCACCCACTCGTGTTCTCTCTCGTTCATTCTCTCTCTTAAATAAATAAAATCTTTAAAAATAAATTAAAAATAAATAAATAAAATAAAAATCTTTAAAGAAAAACAATAAAGTGGTGTCTCAGGTGTTAAAAAAAATGTGAGAGTAAAAAAGAGAGGAAAAGAGTAGACTATGGATAAAACGCTGAGCTTTAGCATATTTACTAGCCAAGCCAATGTGCCGTTGACAGTGTGGCTCTTAATTAGACTGATTTGCTGTCACCCTGACTCAAAGAGTCTTCCTCCAAACAAGACACTTTACAAGCACTACTGAAACCATAGCTGGCCCGACTGTGAGCGAAAAGCAATCCGTGCATAAGAGGGCTCTCAGTTTCTGCTACCAGGCCGAGGTCATGCAGGCTTTGGGTGAATGTTCCTCAACCGACTGCTTGGCAGCTGCAAGCAACACAGTCAAGGACCAGCAGCTGTCTCAGACCCTGGCCAGCTCACACTGTCATCATGGTCCCAAAGGGGCTGTACAACAGGGTGCATAGAGAGCTCTTTCCTCAGCTGGAGAGGGACTGCTGAAATCCTGGCTTTTCTAATAACCCTGTTTCCTAATAGCTTTGTCACTTAAAACAGTCCTGCCTTTTGTTTACAGAACGGACAGCTGTACTTACAAACCAGGGTTTCAAGGAAACATGCTTTGATTTTCTTTACCTATAAACCTACTGTGATTTCCACGCTTCTAGAAACAGAAGCCTCCTCAGAGTTGCGCTGTCCATGCTTAGGCGCTTCTCAACCCAGGGCTCTTAGAGCTTTCCAAGAGTTTTGTCTGTCATCTAAGACTAATAAAATTAGACTCTTGTCTCTCACACCCTTATTTAATGTCTTCCTGTATAATTCTCTAATGTAGATTCTAGCCATTGGCCGATAAAGCAATTTATGATTTCCTGCCTTTTTTCTCATTCTTTGAAAAACAACATGAACAATGATGCTTTTAGTTTATCTTCAACTGCATGCAAAAAGCAAAACTGGAGAGGACAGAGGCTTGCCCCGCAAAGCCTCAGCTGAGAGGAGTTTATGACTCCTCATTTTCCCCAGAGGACACTTTTTTTTTTTTTTTACAGAGAGAGAGATCACAAGTAAGCAGAGAGGCAGGTAGAGAGGAGGAAGCAGGCTCCCTGCTGAGCAGAGAGCCTGATGCAGGGCTCAATCCCAGGACCCTGAGATCATGACCTGAGTCAAAGGCAGAGGCTTAACCCACTGAGCCACCCAGGCACCCCCCAGAGGACACTTTTAAAAGCCTTAAGCAGCTTCATGAACTCCTGTCCATCACACAACACTAGAACCTTCTGTGCATACTTCTCTGACCCTACGTCATGACCGTGTTACTTATTTTCACTCCAGGGAAAATGAACATTAGCAACTTTGGGGGTAGAAGTTTGTGGAATCTACCCACTCTTAGATGAAGGGATGTTTCAGTAAGAAACTGATGGTACAGAAAAATGTCAGTATCTAGACCTTTAGGTACAATATGCTAAAACACAAATTAACATGAAACATGATAGCTTAAAGTAGCATAAGCTGCCTCTCACATTTATACCTCTTGCTCTAATTTCTCCACCAAACTCCAAACTTACACAGACAACCCCTAACCTTACTTTCTAATAGGAATGTCAGTCCTTAACATGGGGGAAAACAGAATACCTATGCCTTTCCCAGTCTGTTTTTCTATAAATTTCCCTATCTTGGTAAATGGCATCACCACCTACACCTCAAGCCAAAAACCCAGGAGTAACCCCTCCTCCATCTCTATCCTTCCCCTCTCTTATCCAAACCATCAGCAATATTCCAAAAGATGAAAGGCACAAGTGCGTTTTAAATATTTGTCAACTTTTTGGCATCCACCCCTGCTACCCCCAGTCCCTGCCACCAACATCTTTTGCCAGTACTATCGAGATGACCTCCAGTCTTCCTGTTTCCCTTCTTGTCCCTGTGTATGTGAGCCCCCTTAAAGCAGAGAACGAGGTCTTTCCAACAATGTAAATCAGTTCATGCCATTCTGCCAAGAACCCTTCTGTGATTTCCCATTGCACTTCAAATATACCTACCCCATCTCATTTCCAGATCTGTTAGCTCCTTGAGGAATTGGTCTCTGCCTACCTTTCTGACCTCATCTCACCCCACTCTCTCTGGCTCCTTACTATTTAACCCTACGGGACATCTGTGTTTAGAATATGGCAAGCTATTCCTTGGGACCTTTACTATTTCTCCACCTAGAATGTTGCTTTTCCCACAGAAGTTCACCTGGTTGGCTCCTGCCTACCATCCATATGTCAGTAAAAATTGTTTTTCAGGAAAGCCTTCCTTAGCTGATTGATTTAATGCAGTGTCTGCCACTCTCCACTGCATCACCCAAGGTTTATTTACTTTATAGCACTTATCACTCTGAGAAACCACTCTGTTCACTTATTTGTGAGGCAGTTTATTTTTTCACTCTTCCCTCGAGAGAGCAGCACTGTTCAATAGGAAGTCTAGCCACTGATGCAATCATAAAAGTCTTAGTGGTTACATTATAAAAGCAAAAGAAAAAATATCCATTCAATGTTATATTTATTTAACCAATTACAACCAAAATATTAGCATTTCAACATGTAATCGATATTTTTTTTTTGAGAGAGGGAGAGTAGTGGGGGGGAGGGACAGAAGAAGAAGGAGAGAGAATCCTTAAGAGGCTCCATGCCCAGTGCAGAGGCTGATGCAGGGATCAATCTCACAACCCTGACATCATGACCTGAGCCAAAATCGAGAGTCAGACACTTAACCAACTAAGTCACCCAGGTGCCCCAATATTAAAAATTATTGAGATATTTATCATTCTATTATTTCATACAAAGTCTTTGAAATCTAGTATGAACATTACTTTTCCAGGACATCTCTATTAGGACTAGCCACCTTTCAAGTGCTTGTAGCCATATGTGACTGATGGTGACTGTACTGGACAGGGCAGCTCTAGCAAATAAGTTTCATATGAGTAGAGACCTTGCCTGTTATGTTCACCGCCACACTTCTTGTATTTATAGACAGAATCATGTCTGACACATAGTAGGCACTCAAGAAACATTTCATGAGTACGACAGTAGTTAAAAGACTTTTGAGATCTCAGTGGACTTCTTCACTAAAGACTGAATACATGATTTTTATGTATAATTTCTGGGGTTTCAAATGTGCTAAACAGGGATGCCTGGGTGGCTCATTTGGTTGGGTGTTGGCCTTCAGCTCAGGTCATGATCCAAGGGTCCTGTGACCGAGCCCCATGTCGGGCTCCTTGCTCAGCAGTGAGCCTGCTTCTCCTTCTGCCTGCCTCTCTCTCTCTCTCTGACAAGTAAATAAATAAAATCTTAAATAAAATAAATAAAATAAAATGTACTCAATAAATTAGTTTCCATGAGTGAAAAAAAGTACTATTTTTGAAAAGATTTTATTTATTTGAGGGAGAGAGAGAGAGCATGAGGGAGAAGGTCAGAAGGGAGGCAGACTCCCCACAGATCTGGGAGCCCAATGCAGGACTTGCTCCTGGGACTCTGGGATTATCACCTGACCGGGAGGCAGTCACTTAACCAACTGAGCCACCAGGTGCCCCAAAAGGACTAACTTAATAATGTAAACAGAGATTCATGGGAAAAAGTTCTCCTTTTTTTTTTTTTGCATTCTCTATAGTCTCTATGATATTGCTCAGCTCCCAGCCGTGGCACCTACTAAACCTATAAAGTGTTCTCTCTCTGCCATTTCACTAGAATATTCTGCTCATGTTTCACATCTCGGTTCAAATTCTCAGTATGGGAATTGGGAAGCAGGTCTCCTTCAGGCATCCTTGAACACACCTTCATTTGGAATTTCACTGCACTTTGGATGGTCCTCTGATATAACATTGAATCTATTCTTAAAATAGAGGTGTCATACTTTGTCTTGATTCTTTGAGGAGACTTCTGACCTCATTCCCAGGTTGCTAACAGTAATATGTTAGACCTCTCCATGGGAAGGTGATTAATCTACCTGATTGGCCTGATGGAAAAAGTCTGACATACGTGGGTCCATGTGTGTTAATTGGGTGCAACTCATGTATCTCAGCTGTCTGAACTCAGAGGGGAGAGGAATGTGCTGGCTCTCCAGAGATCTCCACAAGTGATGCACTGGTTAGAAAATGGTACATAGATGAAATGATTAGATAAGGATCAAAATGTCATCTTTGTTGTTGATAAACCTGGATTGGATATTGCGAGCAAATTAAGATCAGGTCTGGGTTGACCCAGCCTGCCTGGCAGAATCATCTCAGTGTCTGCCTTCCCATAGGGCTCTCTGCTTGAAAACGACAGAGTGAAAATAAACGCGGAAGGCTCTATCCCCTCTGTTTGCTGATGGCACAGTACCCAGGCAGGGGATCTGTAGGGTGGCATGAAAACCTGGGCTTCTCTAACTAGAACAGTTCCTCAGAGTTAGATAGAAACAGAGGACAGACCTTCTGTGTGTTAAGGTGACCCCCAAGCACAAACTCTTGCCCATGGCAGCCATACATACTTGATGAGGGAGCTATGGGAGCTGTGTGCTTGGGTGGGTATATGCTTGGGTGGGTACATGCTTGGATTGCGTGCTGCATCCTCTGATGACATGAAGATACTTTACCTCATCTATCTCGTATCCTGTATCCTTCTATGAAGCTAAGCAAATTTCGTATTTGGTGAAAGTCTGTCTTGTGAGTTTGATAACCTGAATCTGTAACAGCCATTATATCAGGGCAGAGACCACAGCCAGAATCAGGCTTTCTAATACTTTCTTTCAAGTGTTTGTCCTGAGACATAGCAGCTGCAAGGGGCTACTTGAATAGGACACTTATTCATTTGCTTTACAATAAAAGGAAACTTCCCTTTTGTACATCAGAAAGCCAGGAGAGTGAGGACAAAGAGAACAAGATCACCTGTGCTCAGGGCCTAGTCCATGAGGAGGGGAGGTCATGACAATGAGAAATGAGAACACAGAGAATAAGACCATGTGTGCCATTGGTTTCTAATGTATAATTTCACCCAACTGGAAGACTTGAACCAATGAATGTCAAATCCTTACCATTTTACCAAATTGATAAGTCAATTTTTTTCTTAAGAAATAGATGTGACTCAGGGATGGAAACAATTTGTGTTTCCCTGAAGAAATCTAAAAGAAAGAAAACAAAAAACTCCCAACGTTTTGCAAGTATGTCTCTCTCTACCACACAGCTCACTCCTTAAAGTCTAGGACTTTGTTCACCCATGTGGCCATAGCTATTGGCCAATTGCCAAGGACTCAAGGAATAATATCAATGAATAAATGAATGAAAAATTAATGTCTAACTAATCCTAAACCTTCAATATCTACACTATACAAATCTTTTTTTTTTTTCTTTTAAGTTTTAGACTTTACCAAAGTTTACAGTAGGGAGTCATGCAAAAACTATGTATAATATGAGATTTATATTGCATCTTCCCTCAGAAGACTGCCAAATTGTGTACATGAAAAACACTCTTACATAGTTAATATCATCCATGTTCTTACTGATCTCTAATGCCAGAAATACACTCAGTATTGAAAAACTGCAAACACTTTGAAAAAGTACCAAAGACCAAAGCGCTATCTCAATTCTTATAATTTCACACAAAAGCCAAATGCTTTGGGAATCATAAAGACCAATTTCTTCAATGCACTTAAGATGGAAGTCAATTCTAACCAGGGAGTAGAGGCTAGGAAAATGGGAAATGGATAGAAAAAGACTTCTTTGTTTTGTTTTGTTTTTCAAACAGAAAAAGGAAAACAGGGACGCCTGGGTGGCTCAGTTGGTTAAGCGGCTGCCTTCGGCTCAGGTCATGATCCCAGCATCCTAGGATCGAGTCCCACATCGGGCTCCTTGCTCGGCAGGGAGCCTGCTTCTCCTTCTGCCTCTGCCTGCCTCTCTGTCTGCCTGTGCTTACTCTCTCTCTCTCTCTAATAAATAAATAAATAAAATCTTTAAAAAAAAAAGAGAAAAAGGAAAACAATCACAAAAGGAAAAGCTATTGTCAGATAAGTGGCAAATACAAGTAGATAATAGAGAAATTATTTGAATAATCTGACCATTATGACATCTCAAAGCTTTTCCTGACATTATACTTAGAAAAATACTATTTAACAGGAATTGTTTATAGGAGTATCATAGATAGCAAGGGAGAAGGTGAATGGATACAAGCCTAAATAAAGAAACATCTAGAATGTTACTCAATTCAAACTTTTGGGGATATGGTTAATTCCCCATCTAGGTTTAAGATAAATTATGTGACTGTAACTTTGAACTTATGGACACATAAAAGATTTCAATAGCCTCTGTGCCTTTTTTTTTTTTTTAAGATTTTATTTATTTATTTAACAGAGAGAGGCATTGAGAGAAGGAACACAAACAGAGGGGAGCTGAAGAGGGAGAGCAGGCTCTCCGCTGAGCAAGGAGCCTGACACAGGGCTCAATACCAGGACACTGGGATCATGACTGCAGAAGGCAGACGCTTAGCGACGGAGCCACCCATGTACTCCAACTTCTCTGCTTGAACACATTTTTAGCCTATTTTTTAAAAAGGGTTGCTATTTGCTGAGACAGACCCAAGGCACACTAGGTAAAAAGGTAAGGGGGGTGTTAAGCAATAGTAATTAGGCTGGTTGCATATTCACCTGACTTAAAGCTAGACACTTATCCTGTAAGAAGGACAACAAATGGGTCAATAAATAAAGGTAATTTATGAGCCGGATTTTCCGAATGCATATAACTACTCAGATTTTGGTAAGAATGACTTCAAAAGAATGATTTCAGGATTCTTGAAGAAGTACTCTATTGCAGCAGTCTGAAAGTGTTAAAATTTTAGCAACATTAAAACATGCTTTTATCTAATCACATGATACTAAAATTAATCTTCAGTATTTCTAAATTGCACTTTTCAGTTCAACTGCACAACATATTGCTGACTAACTCAGCCATCTAGTATTTGTTTTACACATTTCACAATTCTAATTTTTAAGGCCCAGCAGAAGAATGCTAGTATAGAACCAGAAAATACTCATTAGGAAAAAATCCCATAGAAAGATCAGCAGGGCACCTGGGTGGCTCAATCAGTTAAGCAACTGCCTCGGGTCATGATCTGGGGTCCTGGGATAGAACCCCACATAGAGATCCCTGCTCAGAGGCAGGGAAGTGGGCAGTTCTTCTCCTCCCCACTCATGCTCTCTGTTCCTATCTCTGTCTCTCTCTCTCAAATAAATAAATGAAATCTTAAAAAAAAGAAAGAAAGAAGACCAGGGACAGAAAGGGTGTCAGGTCAGTGTATGGTCTTATTCTGAAAGGCGGTGAGTGCTCCTGAAGAGGCATTACAGAAAGGATAGGCAGCTGAATACACAAATAACTCAATCTAAATTTGACTGCCACAAAATTTTTTTTAATAATGCAACTGAAAAATAATATCATAAAAGCTCACATTAAACTGTACATATGAAAAACACATTAAAATAAAAATTAGGTTCTTCGAATTATCTCTGCCATTTCCACTTGTATTAGGAGAGTTAATTGAGGTCTTAATGTATCTGTTAACTTATTACTTCCACATAATGTTTACAGAGATTAGGGGAAACTATATACTTTATGGAAAACATAAATGCTTGCTTGATAGTAGAGGGTTGGCAGGAGGAAAGGGGGGAAAACGAATGGAAAGGAAGAGGAAAAAGGAACAAAGAAAATACAAAAATAATATGAAGTGAAATAAAAAAAGAAAATATGGTGAATAGCTTTTTTTTAAAAAGTTTTATTTATTTGACAGACAGAGATCACAAGTAGGCAGAGAGGCAGGCAGAGAGAGAGGGGGAAGCAGGCTCCCCGCTGAGCAGAGGACCTGACATGGGCGGGGCTCGATCCCAGGACCCTGGGATCACAACCCAAGTCGAAGGCAGAGGCCCCAACCCACTGAGCCACCCAGGCGCCCCGGTGAATAGCTTTTTAAAGATCTAAAGCACTTTCAAAATCTAAAGGAAAAGAGAGATCTGGAAAAAAAAAGAATCTGGGAGTAGAGCAAAATGGAGCACAAAAATACTGGCATGAAAATGTGAAACTATAAATCTAAAATCACAACTTCCAGATATATGTAAATGAAAACATTTTACTTTATTTTTTTAATAAAGAGCTAACAATCTAGGAAACAATAAGACTCTAAAGATAATTAAAAGGAAACAGGGAGTAGGAAACACATTTGGTGGTGCTTTTGAAGTGTTTCAATGACTTAGAGAAGATGAATAAATTTTAATGATGTAACCATGCCTCAAAAGAGTTGGGGGATTCTCTTTAAGATTTGTCTTCAAAGTCTGTTGTGTTATTTTAATTTTTTTTTTAAAAAGAGATTATTTATTTATTTGACAGACAGAGATCACAGAGAAGCAAGCAGAGAGAGGAGGAAGCAGGTTCCCTGCTGAGCAGAGAGCCCGATGCGGGACTCAATCCCAGGACCCCGAGATCATGACCTGAGCCGAAGGTAGAGGCTCAACCCACTGAGCCACCCAGGCACCCCTGTTGTGTTATTTTTATATGTCTGGTTCTTTCATTTAGGACCAGTTCCTACCACTGGTCATCAAGCTGGAGGAGCTTCAGGTTGGCAGGCACTGACCAACCTCAGCAAGAGGTTAGCTTAACCCCAAATGATATCCTGTGAGAGAATGCTTAGTATGGAATCCAGAGAAGAGAATTATATGAAGGCTGCATCCCCTGAAACCAAGTAGATAAAGCACTAAATATCACATGTGGGGTAAAATGCAAGTTATACCTATAAAAGGGTTGGTAAACACCTTCATTTCAAGCACCAATTCTGATTCATTTATCATGGCTGTCTGCAACACTTTGAGAAAGATTACTAGGCCTACTCTCAGATCAGAGAAAAACATACTGGAATAAATGCATTTATAATGTGGTAGTAGGAATCATATGTATTTGACATATATTTGTCACTCCTGATTTAACAAATGTCTACAGAGATTTTCTTCCATGGAGCAGCCAGCCCTAAAGCAAATGTAGAAGAGATGAAGCATACAGCCACAGAAAGACATTCTATGCACAAATATAGCTACACATACACACAGATATTATACATTATACACATATACAAAAATAATCCTAACAAGGAACAAAAGATATAGTAACAGGAAAACATTATTTTGACAATGGTATGTATTGGATTATGTAACTGTTTGGTTAAAAAAGTCAAGTTCTTGAGGCTCCTGGGTGGCTCAGTGAGTTAAAGCCTCTGCCTTCGGCTTGGGTCATGATCCCAGGGTCCTGGGATCAAGCCCCACATAGGGCTCTCTGTTTGGCGGGGAGCCTGTTTCCCCCTTTCTCTCTGCCTGCCTCTCTGCCTAATTGTGATCTCTGTCAAATAAATAAATAAAATCTTAAAAAAAAATCAAGTTCTTTATTCAATAGTCAACTATTGGGAGATTCGATTTTTCAACATTAAAAGAATAACAGGGAAAAGTTCTTTTTTTAAAAAAGATTTTATGTATTCTTTCTTTATTTTTTATTATAGTTGTTTATATATTATTTTTATATTTATTTTTATGTATTTATGTATAAATATATTTATTTATTTATTTATTCCTTATTATATTTATTTATTCAGAGAGAGACACAGCGAGAGAGAGAACACAAATAGGGTGAGTGGGAGAGGGAGAAGCAGACTCCCCGCTGAGCAGAGAGCCCGATGTGGGGCTCGATCCCAGGACCCTGGGATCATGACCCAAGCCGAAGGCAGATGCGTAATGACTGAGCCACCCAGGCACCCCAGAAAAATTCATTTTATATATACTCAATTATGTAAATTATATAACATTTACCCAATTATATGGATTACTTCCTCATTCTCTTCATGATTAATTGTCTCTGAAGCCACAATGGGGGGGGGGTGTTGGGAGGGACTGGTGGCCTCTGGTTATATCACGACTGTTTTTCCCACATTCGAGCAGCATCAGCTTCTAGTTTGTCAGGGATCCCACAAAGAAAGAAAAGTAACTCTAACTCTGTAAGAAATCGTGAGGTTCTGGTTAACCACAAAACTAATGGCTTTGTTCTGATGCACATTTCATTGAAAAAGAATCCAAAACCGTCAGTTATAGGTATGAAGATCTAGTCAGTGCCTATGTTAAGATGTCACAAAGCCCTTCACAAAATTGCTATTATAATCTAATTACACAATTATCCCTTAATTGCTCAATATTTGATGATTCTATTTAAGTGGTTTTCAATTTTATTTTTGCTTTCCTTATTAATTAAAAAGAAATAGGACAAAGAGGCTACTAATAAACCTAGTATCACACACATCTAATGGACATAATATGCAACTAAAATTCATCTTCTCTCATTAAAATACCCTGGAAAGATGTTTTGCTTTTATAATTTAAAAAACTCTTTTAGTGTTTGTTTCTTTTTAAAATCCTGAGGTAAAATGATATATCTATGTATCTGTATCTATATCTACATCTACATATGTGAAATGTTCATGATGATCCAGCAATGCCACTTCTGGTGATACATCCAAAGGAAATGAAAGCAGGATATTGAGGAAATATCTATCTGCACTCCCATGTTCACTGCAGCATTATTCACAGTTGCCAAGATATAGAAACAACCTTAGTGTGCATCAATGTAGGAATGGATAAAGACATCATTTTACAAACACACACACACACATGCACACATGCAAGTGCACACACACACACACTGAAGTATTATTCGGCCATGAGAAAGATGGAAATCTTGCCTTCGATGACAAAATAGATGAGCCTTGGAAGCATTATGCTAAGTGAAATAAGTTAGAGAAAAACAAATACTGTATGATGTCACTTGTACATGGAATCTTAATAAGCTGAACTCCTAGAAATAGAGAGTAGAATGGTGGTTTTCAGGGGCTCGGGGACAGGAGAAATGGGTATAATGTTTAAGGGTACAAACCTAAAACTCATAAACAAATAAGTGCTGGAGATCTAATGCACAGCATAGTGATTACAGACAACAATACTATATTATAACCTTTCAAGATACTAAGAGACTAGATCTTAATTGTTCCCATCAGAAAAAATGATAACTACGGGATGTAGAGGTGTTAGCTACAATACAGTGGTAATCTTATTGTAATATATAAATGTATCAAATCAATGCATTGGACACCTTAAAATTATGCACTGTTAAGTGGGAATTATACCTCAATAGAAACAAAGTTATAAAGAAAGACCAATGGGGTGCCTGGGTGGTGGGGTCAGTTACGCATCGGACTCTGGTTTGGGCTCAGATCATGATCTCAGGGTTATGGAATCAAGCCCCGAGTTGGTCTCCACACTCAGCAGGGTGTCTGCTTCAGGATTCACTCCCTCTGCCCCTCCCCTGCTCATGCATTGTCTCCCTCTCTCTCTCCTAAAATAAATAAATCTTTAAAAAAAATAAAGAAAGGAAACTTAAAACAATAAAATAAATAAAAACAAAGACTGTGAACTCCCCATTCCCTAGCATAGGATCAAGCACAGAGAAGAAAATTAAAGTCTAGGGACACCTGGGTAGCTCAGTGGGTTAGGCCTCTGCCTTCAGCTCAGGTCATGATCTCAGGATCCTGGGATTGAGCCCATCATCGGGCTCTCTGCTCAGTAGGGAGTCTGCTTCCTCCTCTCTCTCTGCCTGCCTCTCTGCCTACTTGTGATCTCTGTCTGTCAAATAAATAAATAAAATCTTTTAAAAAAATAAAGCAATGGGAAAGCAAGTTTAGATTTTCAAAATTTGTGATTTCTAAAAAGTCCAGGAAACAAGCATTGAAAAACAAGTATATTCATTCCAAGCTGACCTTCATCACCATCTGATAAAACAATGTCTGCAACTTAAAAAAAAAATGTGTATCTCTCATATGAGACACTTTGGGGAAAGAATGAGGGGTAAAATTTATTTACAATTAGATATCACTGTTGTTACCATCATTACCATCATCATTTTCTGAGAGCATGCCAAACATCTACACATTTCATAAACAGCCAGCTGCTGGCCTTTGGGTATTAACAAATTAGAATAATCCACACTGACAAATAAATAAAGAATATGTAGAGAACTGAAAAACATCACCTACATGCTCAAAAATAAGCAAAGAACATATCTGGATTTCATGTATGAGTAGAGCATTAACAAAAGAGAGTTCAGCAAATTGCTTATTCTGATGGGTTCAGATCACCCACAAACATTTTTTTCTTTTCTAAACAGAAATTTTTAAAAAATCTCTCAGTAATCCTTCAAAATGAAAGAGTATTCAAATGTCATTTTAATGGTTAAGAAACCCTCCTTGTAATACCATTTAATTAGGGCACACAAAGCAAGAAGCTATAGAAGTCCTTTTGAAAAGAGCTTTTCTTTGGGGACAGCAATAGTTTGACTAGAAGCCTCAGTATAGTAATACTGCTCCATAATTTACTTAAAGAAGGAGAATTAGTTTCTGAAATGGAATAAGAAAAGGTCAGAAACAAAAATAATCTATTTTCTTAAGAGAATGGTTAGAAGTGACACTTTACTTAAAAACTATTGTGTCTTGCCAAGAAAACACTAGAACAGAAAAATAGAACTTTTTAGCTTTGGGGAGAAAAACTCCCAGGATCAATAAAATGTGAAAGTAAGTAAGTGAAGATAGAATAGTCAGGATGAGGGCAGACCTATGGTTGTCCTAGTGATCATAAAAGCTAGGAAGATGAGATGAACAATATCACTGCCCTTCCAGGCTTGGTGGCCAAAGTCAGAACTTTCTGGGAGAACTGGTTACTTTTAGTAATGATAACATACCACCATTAGTAACTTGTATTAATGTTTCATGCACCAGGCTCTGTGCCCAGGGTTATACCATCCATCATCTCATGTTATCATAGCACCAATCTGATGCAGCCAAATGATAAGTATTACAATCCCCCTTTTAAGTACGGGAACACTGAGGTTAAAGCTGTCATGCAGCTTGACCTTGATCATGTCCTAAGCACTAGAGCCCAAATTTGAACTCACCTTTGTCTGACTCTAAAGCACTTAGCTCCACTCTACATAGCACTTTCTTAAGGTTTCACATTCTATGAGCCATCTATTATCTTAAAAATGAACTCTTCAGAAGCAGTGCAAGAAGAAAGCACAGGTTGCCTAGCAGTCAGTCTCAAGGGAAAAGTAATCTCCACAGAGCCGATGTAGCAGCAAACAGCAAAGTAGATCAGATGAAAAGAAGGGTCTTCATTATGAAGTCTTTGACTCTGTTAACATAAGTGAACACAGGAAAGAGTACAAATGAGACAAACCAAAATGGATGAAAAACAGCAGCGTAGGCAAAGCAAAATGACAACAGCAGCCATTCATAAAGAAAAGATGTATCAACATGAATTTCAAGCGCCAGGTAGCTCAGAGTGATGGTAACCTACCTAATCTAGAGAGGGTACCACTGGAAAAGATCACTGATCTGGCAGGAAAAAGTAAGGGACCCCAAGATCAAACAACATGAACAAGCTGCAGGACAAAGCCTGAGGTCAGCTCTGGCCATTAATGGCTACTGCTCAAAGAGAAATTCCTGAACCCTCACAGACCTAAAGGAATATGTTTTAGTGCTATTTTGAGGATTACTTGTATGGGATTCTGCCAGGTTTCCAATTCCGGATACCACTGCCCTGGGTTCCATATGGAAACTCGGGCTTAGTATTCGCTCCTTTGAAAGATGTTGAGATCATGGAGGAAAGAAATTAGGAAATGAGGAGGAGAGGCAAGATGGCAGAGAAGTAGGAGGCTCTGTTTCAACAGGTCCCATAAAGTGAGCTAAATATCTACCAGAACACTCTGAACATCCATGAAATCAGCCTGAGATGTAGGATTATACATTTCTGGATCTCTACGGGGGAAGAAGACACCAGTGGAGAGGTAAAGCTGAGTGGAAACGCTCAGACTGATATCGGAAGATAAACAGAAGGGGGAGGGAGCCACCAGAGGCATCCCGTTGGAAAGTAATACCCCAGTATGAAAGTACCCCTTACACCATCACTCAGCTGGGCACACTCCTGCCTGGCATGAGGGAGTCTGGTGGGCACTCTCTAAAACCACAACCTTTTGCACTCTGTGCACACTGTGACCGGGGTCTGAATCCTACTGCCCGCCTGCACCTAAGAGAGCTCCACGTGGGCACTAGCCAGTGGTCTTTAGGACCAGCCGAGGGTCTGGACACTCCTAGCCCAGGCCTGAAGGATCTCAGCGTGATCTCTGGTCAGGACCCCTTGGTGGTGACCTGCGCAACCGTGAGGTCTGGACCCCAGACGGCAGTCCTGGCAAAGGCAGCCACCAGAAACGGTCTCCCTGCACCAATTTTAGTGGCATGGAGGTGCAGAGACAAGCAGGCACTTCAGGTAACCCCTGTGATGGTCGCTGGGGGCGTGCACTGTCTGTGGAAGGTTGCACAGTTCAGCAGAGTTTGCAGAGGGGGAGTCTGTGTGTTCTGGACTACCCAGAGGGGAACAGACTGAGGCTTCTCTCTGAGGCAGAGGTCTGGGTACAGTTTTGCTTTCCACTAAACTTCCGAAAAGCGGCTAAAAGCCTCAGAAGAACAAAAACCTCCAGAGAACAAAACCCTGAAAAACCGGTTTCCATGGAGCTCAGCCCCTTGACTGGGGCAGGAAGACTCAACCTAAGCAAGACTGACTGAAAAACAACATGGCAGGCTCCTCCTCCAGAAAGCCAATCAAAAAAAATGAAAGGACAACCACCACAGGGTTCCAAAAAAAACTGTAAAACCCCAACATCAAGGGAAAAAATATACTGCCCTAAAGCCTATATATTTCATAGATACAACTTTTTAAAAATCTTTTTAAGACTTTTATTATTTATTTATTTGACAGAGAGACAGAAATCACAAGTAGGCAGAGAGGCAGGCAGAGAGAGAGAGGGAGAAGCAAGCTTCCCACTGAGCAGAGAGCCAAACATAGGGCTCAGTCCCAGGACCCTGAGATCATGACCCAAGCTGAAAGCAGAGGCTTAACCCACTGAGCCACCCCAGTGCTCCTCATAGATAAAACTTTTATTTTTATTCGTTCTCACTATTCTTGTTCTTTTTAATTTTTCTAACCTACTTACCATTACAACTAGAGTTTTAATACAACATATTCCATACTAAACTTTTAACTTGATCTTTTTTCATACATACACCTGAGTTTTTCTTTTTCTTTTATCTTTCTTAATATACATATAAATATAAGCTTCAAGGTAATCCCCTTTCCCTAATCAATACTACCCCTGTATATAAACCAGTTTTAATATCCCTTCATCTCTGAAAAGTTGAGTCCTTTAACAAAGATATTAAGATACACCCAGGAAGAATTAAAATAAACGTTCTTGCTCACATTGAGGATTTATAACCACCCTCCCATCTTTTTCTCTTGTCAGTGTTTCTGTGTATTTGTTTTTGTTCTGGTATTATATAAATCTTACCCTTGGGTTTCATTTTGGTTGGGTTCTTTTTTTTTTTCTGGTCATTTACTTTTGTCGGTCTTTTTGTTTGTCTGTTTTTGTTTGTATACCTTATAAATCTTACTTTTGGGGCTCATTCTAGCTGGGCCTTCTCTTTTCTCTCTCTTTTTTCTTTCTCTTTGGTGGTGATTTCTGATTGCTCTGAAGCCTTCCAGTGTGCACCTTGCCTGGACTGTGGTTGATATATTCATCTATAGAGCCCCTCAACCACTTCACACCAAAATGCCTAGGAGGAGGAACACCCAACAGAGGAAAAATTCAGAGACTGTGCCCTCTCCTCCAAACTACTGGACATGGACATAAACAGTATGTCGGAAAGGGAATTCAGGGTAACAATTACCCAGGCAATGGCTAAGTTGGAGAAAACCATTAGTGACAACATAGAATCTCTAAGGGCAGAAGTGAAAGCCACTGGGGAAAAAGTTAAATATGCTATCAATGAGAACCAATCTAATCTAAATACGCTAACAGCTAGGGTAACTGAGGCAGAAGATGGAATTAGTGATCTAGAGGACAAACTGATAGAGAAAAGGATCAGGAGGAAGCATAGGAGAAACAGTTTAGAAGCCATGAAAACAGAATTAGGGAAATAAATGATACCATGAAAGATTCCAACGTCAGAATTATTGTGATCCCTGAGGGGGTGTGAAAAGACAGAAGACATCTGGATGTCTTCTTTGCAGAAATGTCTGTTCATGTCCTCTGCCCATTTCTTGATTGGATTATTTGTTCTTTGGGTGTTGAGTTTGCTAAGCTCTTTGTAGATTTTGGATACTAGCCCTTTATCTGATATGTCGTTTGCAAATATCTCCTCCCATTCTGTCAGTTGTCTTTTGGTTTTGTTGACTGTTTCCTTTGCTGTGCAAAAGCTTTTGATCTTGATGAAGTCCTAATAGTTCATTTTTTCCCTTGCTTCCCTTGCCTTTGGCGTTGTTCCTAGGAAGAAGTTGCTGCAGCTGAGTTCGAAGAGGTTGCTGCCTGTGTTCTCCTCAAGGATTTTGATGGATTCCTTTCTCACGTTGAGGTCCTTCATCCATTTTGAGTCTATTTTCATGTGTGGTGTAAGGAAATGGTCCAATTTCATTTTTCTGCATGCGGCCGTCCAATTTTCCCAACACCATTTGTTGGAGAGGCTGTCTTTTTTCCATTGGATATTCTTTCCTGCTTTGTCGAAGATTAGTTGACCAACAGGCACATGAAAAAGTGCTCCACATCACTGGGCATCAGGGAAATACAAATCAAAACCACAATGAGATACCACCTCACACCAGTCAGAATGGCTAAAATTAACAAGTCAGGAAATGACAGATGCTGGCGAGGATGTGGAGAAAGGGGCAGCCTCCTACACTGTTGGTGGGAATGCAAGCTGGTGCAACCACTCTGGAAAACAGCATGGAGATTCCTCAAAAAATTGAAAATAGAGCTACCTTATGACCCAGCAATTGCATTACTGGGTATTTACCCTAAAGATACAAATGTAGGGGGACGCCTGGGTGGCTCAGTTGGTTGAGCAGCTGCCTTCGGCTCAGGTCATGATCCCAGCGTCCTGGGATCAAGTCCCACATCGGGCTCCTTGCTCGGCAGGGAGCCTGCTTCTCCACCTGCCTCTCTGTCTGCCCGTGCTTGCTCTCTCTCTCTCTCTCTGACAAATAAATAAATAAAATCTTTAAAAAAAAAAAAGATACAAACGTAGGGATCCGAAGGGGTACGTGTACCTGAATGTTTATAGCAGCAATGTCCACAATAGCCAAGTTATGGAAAGAACCTAGATGTCCATCAACAGATGAAGGGATAAAGAAGATGTGGTATATATATACAATGGAATACTATGCAACCATCAAAAGAAATGAAATCTTACCATTTGTGACAACATGGATGGAACTAGAGCGTATTATGCTTAGCGAAATAAGTCAATTGGAGAGAGACAACTATCACATGATCTCCCTGATATGAGGAAGTGGAGATGCAATGGGGGTGGGGGTTAAGGTGGTAGGAAAAGAAAAAATGAAACAAGATGGGATCGGGAGGGAAACAAACCAAAAGAGACTCTTAATGTCATAAAACAAACTGAGGGGGGTGGGGGGGAGAGGGTGGTGGGGTTACATTATATGTTTAAATAAAAAAGCTTAAAGAAAAAAAAAGACAGAAGACAACTGAGGGTTGCTGGGGGAAGGGGGGTAGGGAGAGGGCGGTTGGGTTATGGACATTGGAGAGGGTATGTGCTATGGTGAGTGCTGTGAAGTGTATAAACCTGGTGATTCACAGACCTGTACCCCTGGAGCTAATAATACATTATATGTTAATTTTTTAAAAAGTCTATGGCAAAAAATAAAATAGAATTAAAATTTAAAAAAAAAAAGAGAAAAGACCAGAAGACTAGAAGATATAGTTGGACAAATTCTGGATGAAAATTTTCCCAGTCTGGGGAGTGGAACCAGTGTTCATGTCCTAGAGGTAGAAAAAACATCCCCCAAGCTCAACGAATCTAGAAAGACCTCGGGACACTTGATTGTGAGACTGATGAATCATAATGGTAGACAAGAGCTTCTGAGGGCAGTTAGAAGGAAGAGATTCCTTACGTACAGAGGAAGGTCCATCAGAATAACGTCAGACCTGTCCACAGAAACCTGGCAAGACATATTTAGGGCCCTAGATGAGAAGAACATGCAACCAAGAATATTTTATCCAGGAAGGATAATTCAAAATGGATGACATTCAACATGGATGGAGAGATAAAGAGCTTCCAAGACCGGCAAGGTTTAAAAGAGTATGTGACCACCAAGCTGGCACTACAAGAAGTATTAAGGGGGGTTCTATAAAAGAAGAAAGAATCCAAGAGTGACATAGAACAGAAATTTATAGAGACAATCTATAGAAACAAGGACTTCACAGGCAACATGATGTCAATAAAAACCTTTCAATAATCACTCTCAATGTGAACAGCCTAAACACTCCCATAAAATGGCACAAGGTTTCAGACTGGATAAAATGAAGGACCTGTCCATATGCTGTCTACAAGAGACCTATCTGGAACCTAAAGATACATCCAGATTGAAAGGGAAAGGATGGAGAAGCATCTTTCATGCCAAGGGACTCAAAAGAAAGCTGGGGTAGTGATTCTCATATCGGATAAATTAGATTTTAAACTAAAGACTATAATCAGAGGCAAAGAAGGACACTACATTTTTTAAGGGTCTATCCACCAAGAAGATCTAACAATTGTAAATATTTTTGCCCCCAATACAGGAGCAGCCAGCTACATAAGCCAACTGTTAATCAAGATAAGGAGTCATACTGATATGAATACATTAATAGTAGGGGATCTTAACATGCCACTTTCAGTAATAGACAGATCATCCAAGCAGAAAATCAATAAAGAAAAAAAGAGCATTAAATGATACATTGGACCAGATGGACCTTATAGATACACACAGAACATTCCACCCTAGAGCAACAGAACACTCAGTCTTCTTGAGCGCACATGGAACTTTCTCCAGAATAGACCACATAGTGGGTAACAAACCAGGGCTCAGCTGATACCAAAAGACTGAGATTATTCACTGCATATTCTCAGACCACAATGCTTTGAAACTGGAACTCAACCACAAGAAAAAGTTTGGAAGGAATTCAAACACTTGGAAGCTAAAGACCACCATGCTTAAGAATGTTTGGATCAACCAGGAAATCAAAGAAGAGCTTAAACAATTCATGGAAACCAATGAGAACGAAGACACTTCGGTCCAAAACCTATGGGATATAGCAAAGGCAGTCCTAAGGGGGAAATACATAGCCATTCAAGCTTCATTAAAAAAACTGAAAAAATTCAGAATATACAGCTCTCTTTACACCTTAAATAACTGGAAAATCAACAACAAATTAAGCAAACCCCATGCACAAGAAGGGAAATAATCAAGATTAGAGCAGAGATCAATGAGATAGAAACTAGAGATACAGTAGAACACATCAATGAAACCAGAAGCTTGTTTTCTGAAAGAATCAATAAGATCAATAAACTACTGGCCAAACTAATCCAAAACAGAAGAGAGAGAGGACACAAATCAATAAAATTATGAATGAAAAGGGAGAGATCACGACTAACACCAACAAAATAGAAACAACCATCAGAAATTATTATCAACAGTCATATGCAATAACTTAAGCAGCCTAGATGAAATGGATGCATTCCTGGATACCTAGAAACTTCCAAAACTGAATCAGGTGGAAATCGACAACCTGAATAGACCAATATCTAGTAATGAGATTGAAGCAGTGATCAAAAACTTCCCAAAAAACAAGAGCCCTTTAAAAAAAATCTTTTTTTTAAAGATTTTATTTGTTTATTTGACAGGCAGAGATCACAAGTAGGCAGAGAGAGAGGGGGAAGCAGGCTCCCCGCTGAGCAGAGAGCCCGACACAGGGCTCGATCCCAGGACCCTGAGATCATGACCCGAGCCGAAGGCAGAGGCTTAACCCACTGAGCCACCCAGGTGCCCCAACAAATAAAATCTTAAAAAAAATATTATCCACCATGACCGGGTGGGGTTTATCCCTGGGATGCAAGGGTGGCTCAACATTCACAAATCAATCAATGTGATAGAACAAATCAGTAAGAGAAGAGAGAAAAACCACATGGTCCTCTCAATTAATGCAGAAAAAGCATTTGACAAAATTCAGCATCCATTCCTCATTAAAATGCTTCAAAGTATAGGGACAGAAGGAACATTCCTGAACTTCATAAAATCTATCTATGAAAAACCCACAGCAAATATCATCTTCAATGGGAAAAAGCTCACAGCCTTCCCACTGAGATCAGGAACATGACAAGGATGCCTACTCTCACCACACTTGTTCAACATAGTATTAGAAGTCCTAGCCACAGCAGTCAGACAACAACGAGAAATAAAAGGTATTCAAATTGGAAAAGAAGTCAAACTCTCTCTCTTCGCAGATGACATGATACTTTATATGGAAAACCCAATATGGAAAACCCAAAGGACTCCACCCCCAAACTACTAGAACTCATACAGCAATTCAGTAATGTGGCAGGATACAAAATCAATGTACAGAAATCAGTTGCTTTCGTATACACTAACAATGAAAATATAGAAAGGAAAATTAGAGAATCGATTCCATTTACTATGGCACCAAGAACCATAAGATACCTACAAATACACCTAACCAAAGAGGTAACAGATCTGTACTCAAGGAACTACAGAACACTTATGAAAGAAACTGAAGAAGACCCAAAAAGATGGAAAAGCATTCCATGCTCATGGATTGGAAGAATAAATATTATTAAAATGTCTATACTGCCTAGAGCAATCTATACTTTCAATGTCATCCTAATCAAAATTCCACTGGCATTTTTCAAAAAGCTGTAACAAACAATCCTAATATGTGTGGAACCAGAAGAGACTCCAAATTGCTAAGGAAATGTTGAAAAAGAAAAACAAAACTGGGCGCATCACGCTGCCTGATTTAAAGCTTTACTACAAAGCTGTGATCATCAAGACAGCATAGTACTGGCACAAAAACAGATACATAGACCAGTGGAACAGAGTAGATATGGACCCTCAACTCTATAGTCAAATAATCTCGACAAAGCAGGAAAAAATATATAGTGGAAAAAAGACAGTTTCTTCAATAAATGGTGTCAGGAAAATTGGACAGCTATGTATAGAAGAATGAAACTTGACCACTCTCTTACACCATACACAAAGATAAACTTGAAATGGATAAAAGACCTCAATGTAAGACAGGAATCTACCAAAATCCTAGAGGAGAACATAGGCAGTAACCTCTTTCACATCGGCCACAGCAACTTCTTTCAACATGTCTCCAAAGGAAAAGGAAAGAAAAGCGAAAATGAACTTTTGGGACTTCATAAGATCAAAAGCTTCTGCACAGAAAAGGAAACAGTCAACAAAACAAAGAGGCAACGCATGGAATGGGAGAAGATATTTGTAAACGACACTACAAACAAAGGGCTGATATCCAAGATCTATAAAGAACTCCTCAAACTCAACACTGAAAAAAACCAGATAATCACATTAAAAAATGGGCAGAAGACATGAACAGACACTTCTCCAAAGAAGACATACAAATGGCTAATAGACATGTGAAAAGATGTTCATAATCATTAGCCATTAGGGAGATTCCAATCAAAACCACATTGAGATACCACCTTACACCTGTCAGAATGGCCAAAATCAACAATACAGTAAACAACAAGTTTTGGAGAGGATGTGAAGAAAGGGGAACCCTCCTACACTGTTGGTGGGAATGCAAGTTGGTGCAGCCACTTTGGAAAACAGTGTGGAGATTCCTTAAGAAATGAAGAATAGAGCTACTCTATGACCCTGCAATTGCACTACTACCCAAGTATTTACCCCAGAGATATAGATGTAGTGAAAAGAAGGGCCATCTCTACCCCAATGTTCATAGCAGCAATGACCACGGTCGCCAAACTGTGGAAAGAGCCAAGATGCCCTTCAATAGGTGAATGGATAAAGAAGATATGGTCCATATACACTATGGAGTATTATGCCTCCATCAGAAAGGATGAATACCCAACTTTTGTATCAACATGAATGGGACTGAAGGAGATTATGCTGAGTGAAATAAGTCAAGCAGAGAGAGTCAATTATCATATGGTTTCACTTATGGAGCATAAGGAATAACATGGAGGACACTGGTAGAAGGAAAGGAGAAGTGAGTTGGGAGAAATCAGAGGGGGAGACAAACCATGAGAGACTGTGTCTTCTGAGAAAATTACTGAGGGTTTTGGAGGGGAGGGCAGTAGGTAGTTGGGCGAACCTGGTGGTGGGTATTAAGGAGGGTACGTATTGCATGGAGCACTGGGTGTGGCACATAAACAATGAATCTTGGAACACTGAAAAAAAAATAAAATTAAATTGAAAAAAAAGAAATTAGGAAATGAGTCATGATTAAAACACTTAAAAGAAAACTGATGACATCAGGATTCAAGAATCAAAAGCATCACAAGTGTCAGTAGTTTCAGCCCCCATCTGTAAGTCTGTATGCTGCCTAAAGTAGCAATGGTCAATCCTTTCCAGTCAAGAATCCCCACTGCTCCTATAGAATATGTATAGACATATCCTATAGTATATGTACATACTATATATGTAGGAGATAAATGTATTTGTATATAATTAATTAGTTTTTCAATAAACTTAGCAATAATTCTAAAATTGCTATTACAAAACCAGACTTGAAATATCAAAAAACTAAAAGTTCATGTAAAGATGGTTTCTTGTCTCATTTTTAATGTTTGATAATTTGTATTTCTATAAATATAAACCTGACTAGAATCCCAATATACAGAACAGAGAAAAACAGGTCCATTCTCATTGTAGCAGAGGTGGGAGCCTGAAGGAAAGTAAGGATGAGGTTGATCTGATGGAGGGGTCAGTGCATGTCTTGACAAGTAAAGGAGCAGTCTCAGGGTGAAGTGGCATACTTAAACTGGAAAACGGAAGTGACTACTCAAGAATGGGCTGTGTGAGCTAGTGATTCTGGAAGTCGAGCAGTTTTGCATTATGACAGTTAAAGCAAGGCTAAGAGTATGTAGGCCACTGTGGAGAGTTAAGGTGCTTTGTGTAAAGGCCTCAGGAAACCAAGTGATTCAGATAACTAACAGGCTGGAGAGTAGAGTGAATGAATTTGTAAAGGGAGACAGACTAATGTGGAAGATTCTAGAAAGGCAGTAAATGAAAGGACAAGAGTGAATAAGGGCAGTCAGCTTAGCATCAGCTGCTAAGGAAGAGAGGGAAGAATAATGTTGAAATGACAATGGAGGAGAAAGAGGACACCCACTCGGTCTCCTAACCCTGAAGTGAGTAGGATATGAAAGAGTAATAGCAGTCACCACAGAGATCTGGAGGGGGCAGGTAGTTTTAGCTGAGCCAAATTCCAAATAAGTTTCAAATGTCAAAGAAGGAAGTTCAGAGAGAATTTTCTGAGAAGCCACTGGGGACATAGGAAGCTGACTCATCTTAAAGAACACATTTTCCCTGGAATTACTGAACAGTGACAGCATTTCTACTTCAGGCATTGTCCAGGGTCAATTTGAAATTAACAGTCAGCTCAGACTCCATCATTCAGAAGTCTTGGTCAATATAGACAGGGTGGTGGGGATTATGGTGGTGGTAGTGGTGGTTATGGGGGGGGTGGGTGTGCATGGTTGTCAGGGTTGTAGGAGAGGAGGTCAGAAGCAGTTTTCTGGAAAAATCACTTGGAAGGATTACAAAAATTGCCATATCCAAGCCTTAAACATAGATATCAACATTGTATGTGATAGATATAGGCAATCTTATTCCCTCTTTTCTGTGTCAATTGATATTCCAAGTTAATTATTTAAATCAAAAGAGACAGATGGCAGACCTGTAAGGTAGCAAGCATGAAATAACTTTACATTGGTTCTTAACTGACAAGAAACTAGCAAGTGTTTATAATTTTTTTTTGAGGGGGGGACAAACAATAAATAGTTCGTCATGACAAAGTTCTATACTGGGTGCCTGGATGGCTCAGTTGGTTAACTGTTCAACTCGATTTTGGCTCAGGTCATAATCTCAGGGTCATGAGATCAACCCCCATATAAGGGCTTAAGATTTTCTCTCTCCCTCTTCCTCTGCCTCTCCCTTTCCCCCCTTCAAATAAAATAAATAAAATTAAAAGTTCTATATCAACATGATTTGGAGACTGTCCTATAGAATTAAATGCTTATAATACCAAATTGCAGTTCTCTGAAATAATCAAATATATATTCAGTCACTCTCTTTGTATAAACAAACACACCCTGCTCTGTGTAAACAAATCTATTACAAAAGGAACCCAAGGAACAAAACTAGACCATAAGAACCGTGAAAGTGACAACTTTATTGAATGCCTGTTGTACTTGACTTATTTTTTTTTAAGATTTTTTAAAAAAATTATTTATTTATTAGAGAGAGAGAGAGCGAGCACAGGCAGACAGAGTGGCAGGCAGAGGCAGAGGGAGAAGCAGGCTCCCTGCCAAGCAAGGAGCCCAATGTGGGACTCAATCCCAGGACGCTGGGATCATGACCTGAGCCGAAGGCAGCTGCTTAACCAACTGAGCCACCCAGGCGTCCCTGACTTGACTTATTATCAACAGATAATGCTATGTTCCCCATCTCCACTTCCCATCTTATCCTCCAAAAGCAAGAGGCCCTGTAGGAAGGGAGCATGTCCTTGTTGTATGCTATTAGAAAACATCATCTTCTGGACAGTACTGACATTTTTACATATATAAATTGATAACAACAGCTGCACCAGAACAACCACATTAGTGAAAGCTTAAAAATGATATCATTTTACAGGGAACTACTGGGAATGGAATGATTACATTTCAGTCTGACATCTGATCATGCAAAGTTGTAAATGGAATTCAGCGGCTGTGTGGACTACTGGAGAAGATCAATGCACCAACCTGTGAAACATTATCCTCTATAATCTCCAAATTCAAAGGCTAAACATTCATTTGTCATGCTTCGTGCTCTCTGATCACACACTTTAAGCAAAGAAAGTGTTGACTAAGCAATGTTCCCCAGTAAGGCCTGTGAAAATCAAATACATTTGTGAACTGTAAATACAATTTCATAGGTTAATAGTCACTAATAATAGCTAGTAATCAATGAACAGCCTGTTACGTAAACAGGCCCCTTTGAATTTTTAAAAATGGTGGGGTTCTCCTCACAAATACTTTAAAGGCAGTCATCTTTTGGGAAAAAATTTTTATACTTTTACCATCTATCATCTCAAAACTCTTTCAGTTGTCCCTTTCCAGTTTCTAGTTAAAAACCTCCTTTCAGAAAAAGATCCAGCAATACTAATACACACACAGATGGTTCTTGCGTTTTAAATGGCACAAGGAACCAGTATCAAGAAATAATATAAGGCAATTTAGTTCAAAGAAATAGTGCTGTTTTGGGGGATGAGGGTCTTTGGAGCCACACTGGCTTAGGTTTGAGCATTTGCTTTGCTCATACCTGGATGTGGGTTCTTGAAAAATAACCTAACCTCCTGACCTTCAATTTCTTCATCTGTTAAATGAGGGTAATAATTTCCAGAACAACATTAACTTAGGTGAGGACACTTTGCATATTGGACAAGGACCCCTCTCTGGGTAGGTACATCCCCTGAGATATTTGGATTGGCAGGAGGAGCAGCTTGGATTTGAGCCCCACTCTCTCTCAGCTACATGCATTTTTTCAGTGCACCAATGGCACTGTGTACATGACAGTTACCTAACTGGGCTGTTAAGATGAATATAGAAATGGTGTTCATGGACATTACTTATCACAGGGTCCATGTTCTGGGCATTATCATTTTTTCAAAGCTATTTTCTTGTATTACTCCCAGCTTCTGTTTGATCGCTGTATCCATATAATATGAACATGTGCACACATACACACTTAATGAATAAGTTGGATAATAAGTAATAAACTTATATTAACAATTAATTAGTAAATGACTAATTGACTCGAAATCTTGAGACTCTGTGAGGCAAGTTATTTCCCACTTAAATCATCAGAGTAATTTTGCACGTATGTGATGTGTATCAGACCAGAGAATGCATTGTGTTGCCTACTGTGTTTAGGAATAAACTTGGTAGAAAATTTCATGAGGAACAAATAGTGTAGTTTATCTATCACTCTGTGTTTATGAACAGAAAGAAAAGCAATAAACTAAGGTTATGCATTTACCAGGCTAGATCTCTACCCCAGGAATTGTCTGTCTTAGCTATGCTTACAATGTAATCAGTCTTTCTACAGTGAGATGGTGTACTGTTCCCTTCACTATGAAGACAGTTCAGTTTGAGGCCACAATGACATAACATTTATCATCACAGGAAGAAGTGGAACATCCATGGTCCTGCCTATGGACAGAATGCTATAGGGTTCAAAAGGGTTTCCAGGTAGAGACCGTCACCTGCTTTATATTTGACTCATTTTTCCCTGGGTGTCGTGCAGATCTGACAGTGAATAGTTTTGGTATGAGAGAAAGAAAGAGAGGGGTGGAGGGAAGAGGGGAAAGAGGAGAGAGGACCGAAGAGAGAGAAGAGTGAAAAATTCCAAATGGCAAACCTGCTTGGATTCTTTGTAGTGCACACACTTTCACATGGCTAAGTGTTCCTTCCTGGGAGAACATGAACACCGTTATTTCACAGTGTACTCCGAAGGAGAAAATAAAATAAGTTTAGGTACCTACTAATAAATGAACACCAACAAACTCACACATACACAATTATAATTAGTTCAGTGGCATGGAGACCTGAGGACTTCAAGGTAAAAATCCACCAAGTTTAGGAAATGCAAGATTATTACAATGCCAGGTTTTGAACCGCTGAAAACAATTTCAATACTAATTTAAAGTTGCAGTCATTCTATCATGTGTATCCTACTGAACTCAGAGAGAATTTCTCTGTATTCTTCTCTCAAGGCTTCACAGGATGAAAATCAAGACATGCACGTTATTTTTCTTCCTCTCAACAAGTTCCTTGACACTACTATCAATATTTTTGCAGTGTAATTGTAAAAATTACTACTATCAATATTTTTACAATGCAATACCCTATGCCATAAAAATCAGATGTAAAAATCAAGTGTTTCTAATGACAAGAAAAATATCAGGTTGAGAAATGATGGCCCTTCATATAATATCATTGGCATTCAGATCCCATTTACACATGGTAAGTGGGAATTTATTGTCCCAGTTGGCTCTGTCAGGATTCTGTCAAACAAATGACCAGCTGACTGCCCTCAGGATGGAGAGAAAACCCTGGTAAAATTAACCTTGCAGAGGGGAACGATGTCACCAAACTCTCTCCTCAGCTCAGCTCATAAAAATAAAATATATTTCAAATAAGAAGGATTATGGGAGAGGCATGTTCCTCTAAACTATATTTGTACTATTGTTTCCTCTAGTCATTTGTTTGGATAATTGGCTTTTCTGAATTCAAAAGCTGGAATCACAATGAATGACCCTCTGTTGAAAGCTTTAGCAAATGCATTAATTACATTTAAATTGCAAACTGTTCCACTTTTCCAAGCTTGATAATGCCCCTCTTTCTCAGTCATGGATCTGAAACGGGGCTCCACTCACTTAGAAGAGCTATTTTGTATCTTCAGCATCTCACCTATGACTTTGCAGATATTTACTTTATGTCCATCCCTGTTCCAAGTAGCTATGGCAAAAGACACAGGTTCAAATAGTATTGTGTGGGGGAGAGAAGAAAGTCACCTGGTCTAAAGACCTCCTCTGGTGCTGGCCAGTTCTCTAGAAGTCAATTAGCTCAGCAGGCAATGGCAAACCTGCTTACCACAAAATGTTCCATCTGGTGCTGCACTGAAGCATTCTTTTATTTATTTATTTTTTAACAACTGAAGCATTTCATTTTTACCTACAATTTCAGAAAACTACATAAGTAACACTCCATAGGATAATGAGTCTAGGTCAATGAATATTTTTTTTGATAATGTTGAAGAGATGTAGAAAGAAGTGTATTCAGTCATTCCTTAACTGATATTATAAGTCACATGTTTATGAATTTTCATTTGTCCCAGCATGTCCTGTAATCCTACAAATTAAAAGAGATTCTTTCTCATTGCAAAGGAGACAAACAATATGCTTTCTATGCAAAGGCTCCTTAGTCGACTTGCTTTTAAATATACACAGTTCATCAGCCACTTGAAGTCGACAGTCACAGCAAGGACTTAAATGTTAACAAAATAAATTCTTCCCCCATCCCTGTTCTGGGCTGTCCTTACCCATCACCCTCTCCTGAGAAACCGTATCCCCCACAGGAAAGGCAGTGTTGGCAGCAAGTACACTCTGCAGCAGTGCCATGGGGCATGGAGCTGGTAACCACCTATCTCAGGGGTGTGGTCACACAAGCAAGTTGCTTATCACTTACGCAAAGGTCCATAGTGATTATCATCTGGAGTATGTTTATGAGCATTGTGGTTAGGCACTCCTGCTCAGAGTAAACAGTTGTTTTGCCACCAACTATGTGGGTGAGTTATTCTAGAAAGAAATGTAGAAACAATAATAGTGAGGAAAACATATCCATTACCCAAGGCTGCTACAGAGTTGAAATTCAGTGGTATCTGCAAAGTTAGAGCCCTTCTCCCTAGGTCATATCACACCTCTGCCACTTTCCATTGTGTGATCATGACCATGTCACCAAACATCTCTGCTTTAGATTCCTCATCCATAAAAAGTATGTAAATATGTAAATATAAGTATAATATAAATATAAGTAAATATAAATATAAAGTATATATACTTTAGAGTATATATACTCTCTCTCTCTCTCTCTCTCTCTCTCTCTCTATATATATATATATATATATATTTTTTTTTTTTTTTTTGTCAGCAGTCTGCGTAGTTGAGCCTGAATTGGAGCCCAGGTTGTGCGGGAGGAGAAGAGGGCCTTTGAGAGGACCCAATGGTAAGGAGAAAGGACAGTGGTGTGACACAGCCCCCCACACCCTCCCTGGGTGTCATCCACACCGCTTCCTTGGCTGCTCTAGCTATCTGCCCTGAGCAGAAGGGCTGACGCCAAGTCGGGAGAACCTGGGAAATCTGGGTCCTCCCCCAGGAGGTAAGCAGGGTCCCCTGTGTATAGGGGTGAAGTGCTTCCAGGGTCCTGTATGGGCAGAGCCTAGAAGGGCCTAGAAGGTGGTTCCTGGCTGGCCCGGAGAGCAGTGCAAGTGTAAGCTGCTCCCCAGCATGCAGGCCCCTTGGATTCCGAACCCATTGGGCTGAGGCAGCCTTCGCCCCTGTTAGACATGGGAAAACAGGGCCAAAGGGGTCGGGCACTTGCCCAGGGCCACGGAGCCTAACTGCAGACCCCAGGCTCTGTATAAAATATAAAGTAAATATAAATATGTAAATATAAGTATATAAATGTAAATATGCATATATGTACATATAATAAAAGGGAGGAGGGAATAATAATACCTCCTGGGGTTGTGGAGATTATGAGTAAATACATACAAATGCTTAAAACAGTGCCTTGTACATAGTCCAATCTAAGTATTGGCCACTTCTGTCAACATCATCATCACCATCATTATAACAATCAGCAGCAGCTTGCTGTAACACTTAGGACATTATTTTTTTTTAATTTTTATTTTTATTTAAACATATAATGTAACCCCCCCACCGTCTCCCAACCCCCCTCCCCCCCACCCCCTTCAGTTTGTTTTATGACATTAAGAGTCTCTTTTGGTTTGTCTCCCTCCTGATCCCATCTTGTTTCATTTATTCTTTTCCTACCCCCTTAAGCCCCACCACTGTTACATCTCCACTTCCTCATATCAGGGACATTATTTTTTATGTGACTGTTCTAAATGACATACCTTATATGTGATATTACTGTTTTCCTAACTTATCTGTATCTCCTAATTTTTTTGCAATGAATACATATTTATTTGGAGTTAGGGAAAAGTAATTAGAAAATAATAGTTTAAATTATTTTGGAGCTAAGAAATAAACACAGAAAGGTATAATGAATATTTTCTCTCCAGGATGTGAATATGTGGATCAAGAATCAAAGCATATTATAACCAGATTAGGAGGCAGAGTGTAAACAACAGAATTTTTTAAAGATTAGTTATTTGAGAGAGAGAGAGGGAGCAGAAGGGGCAGACGGAGAAGGAGACAGGATCTCAAGCAGACCCCACTCGGAGCTCCAGGCAGGGCTGGATCTCACCACCTGGAGCTTGATCCCAGGACCCTGAGATCATGACCTGAGTTGAAACCAAGCATCAGTGGTTTAACCAACTGTACCAACCAGGAGTGCTCCAAGGGAATTGGTTTTAAGTCTTACCTCTACCTTACCTTGCCTGTCTTCACCCTGATGTTTCACTCAGTACTTTGCCACAGTCCCACCACTTGAGACAGAGAAATGGAGAGAGACAGACGCACCCAAAACAGGGTTGACTAAATAGATTTTGCTTAGTGTTTCATGTTGACCTGGGGAAAAGGAGTGACATCGGGCACATCCACAGTAAAATTCCCATTGTATATCCTGGTTTCTCTATAGTTTCTCACCTGCTCACAGGCATCTTGCCACTCCCACTGATCTTCCCTTTACACAGACTCTCAAGGACTCATCTATCCTCTGTAGTCTCAATTGTTCTCTTCCACCCATAAGGCATTCCAAGAAGCAAACAGGAGTGTCCTCTTTGTCAGGTACACACTCTTGGGAAGATTAAGAAGATGTTACAAATAAAGACTCTTTTAACTTGATTTCTTTGGTAATCCATCTTTCTGGACATAGGTTCTTTACTTTTTTTTTTTTTAATGAAACATAATTTACACATAGTGGAATACACTGGTCTTAAGTATATGGGTTTTTAAATAAATTTTTGAAGATTTTTATTTATTTATTTCAGAGAAAAGCCGAGACAGTGCAAACATGAGGTGGGGAGGGGCAGAGAGAGAAGTAGACTCCCTGCTGAGCAGGGAGCCCAATGCGAGGCTGGATCCCAGGTCCCTGGGATCATGATCTGAGCTGAGGGCAGATATGCAACCAACTGAGCCACCCAGGCACCCACTTAAGTGTACAATTTCATCAATTTTGACAAATGAAGATACAAGTATAACTCATAACTCTAGCAGGACATAGAACATTTCCATCATTCCAGAAATTCCCTATGTAGGACCCAGGTTCTTAATATGCAAAATGAGTATTGAACAATGATTTGAACTAACTAGAAGGACTTCTGGGAGAACCACAAGAAATGCTCTTCACATTAAGCACCTTGCTGTCCACTGAATAAGTGTTAGTAAGCACCATAATCAGAAAGGGAGAGATGGCTGGGAGCAAGAGAGCAGGCTGTTAGAGGCATTTTAGAAGAAAAGAAGCAAGGATGGAAGGTAGTGTCAGGAATGCACACAGCCTATTCCTTAAGCAACACACAAAGAAATCAGACCTGAGCAGAGTACAGAAGGCATGTCAGATCTCCAGGGCTGTGAAGCAGGGTACCAGCCACATTCCAGGAAAACTCATTGCTGTCATCAGAGGCTGCATTCTCTTTGCACAACAGAGACCACTGGAAGAACAGGCCATGTCTACATGGCCTGTCCTTGGAAGGTGGCTCCAGGCCAGCTAGATGACAGTGGACAGTGGTGAGCAGAGGAAGCCATGTCCTGACATAGCACTAGCAGATGCATGATTTCTCCTAAAAAGGGAACTGCCCGTACCACCCCCACTCTTCTCCCTAGTCAGGCAAACATCCTGATATTTTATAAGTCTGTCTGGTAAAGTGTACAAAGTAGCAGCTAGATGAAACCTAGCAAGATATTAGAATCCAGAATACCAGAGCTTTAGGCTATACTTAAATTCCCACACTCTACGAACTCTGGGATATCCTTAAGACACTATCTCCCTGTTAGTGGCACCCCCAGTCTGTTCACTGGATAAATAATTGACCCTTGTTCTACCACACTTTTTAGCATCTATTGGGTGCAAGACACTGCACCAGGTTGGATGTGGTAAAGAGCAAGACCCCTGCCCATCTACACCCTCAGCCATGAAATGAGGAGTCTTCAGAGGAAGCTTGCCTCCTGACTTCAAGGTGACTCAGTGACCTCATACACACTCTCAGTGCAGAGTGGGGAGTGGAGAGGCACAGAGACAGTACCCCTCTCCTCATCTATGCATCTTAGCCTCTCTTCTCCTCTGGGCCTCCGTCAGGCACTCTACTAAGCACTTAGGGATTCAAAGGCCATTTACAGCTCACAAACTCCTACGCTTTAGACTAGATACTATGTTATCATTCTTATCGGATAGATGAAGAGACTGAGTCACTGAGAAGTTAAATAGCTTGCTGAAGGTCACAGGCTATTAGCAGGTGCTCTGGCAGTCTGGCCTTCATGGCCGATGAACATCACTGCCATGCTAGATGGCCTCTCAAATATAAAGTAGCTTCATGCCCCCCAAAACTTGAGACTCCTGTGTCATTTATTCAGATCCTCTCCCCTCTCAGTATACCTTATTTTGAAATATAATTGATTTTTATACCTGACTCTTGTTCTACCTTCTACCTCCACTAAGCCAAGGCCATCATGTTCTCACAGTATGGGAAATGGTCGGGACAGGCCTCCCTGCCTCCTGAGGCCCTTTCTGTGGCAAACTATCTTGGGACAGATTCACACTCTTGCTTTTCTGCATTATGCTCACCACCCCCACACACATACACACACCTGACTCCAAAACATTTAGCTGTAATGCAAGACTTCCTTCACCGAGGGTCATTTAAATCTCCCAAATTACTCCCTATAACTTCAGTATGTGAGTCCTGGTTCTTATTTACCGAACACATACTTACTGAGAAACTACTATGTGCTAGGTACTAAGCCATAGTCTCTCTAATTCTACTTCCTGTTCAAGGTCTACCCAAGTCCAACTATCTGCTTCTTCTGAAATTACTGTAGCACTTGGAATCCACACTACCTATTTCAGCCTCTAATTGCTCTAGTGTTGACATTTAATTTTCTCAATTGGACTTGAAGTTTCTCGCAAGAAAGAGATATACCACGTGCATCTAAATCTTCAATCCACCAATTAGAATGTATGGTATACTAGGGCTGGATGTGTGTGTCTGTTTTGTTCATGATGAATCCAGGTACCCAGAGTCTGCCTGTTACATGGTAGGTACTCAGGAAACATTTGCTGAATGATGAATGAATCTCCCCCTGTACTTGGGAGGATGCTGAACATATGTGCTTTAAATCCATACCTAAATAGTTGAGTGTTTAACACTACCTAATCCTTTCAGAACATGTGAAAAAATGAACAATCCTGGAAGGGTTAAAAAAAAAAAAAACTTAAACAGCTTTTGCACTCAAGGATATACTAACAGCTTCTAGAGTTCCCATGTAGTTGTGGCAAGAATAGATAGAACACTACAGCTCCTCACAAATGAAAGTTGATCAATTTTTTGAAAAATAAAAATAATTAACATAATGAACTCATTATTTATACAATGCATTAGCCATAGCTTATCGATAGTATGCATTGCTCATTGATATTTTCTGCTTGCTAGGATTCAGTTAATTTTATTACTTTGATGTTACTCTCACTGCTTAGTAATAGCAACAGTGTTTTAATCTTTAAAGATAGTAGTATGTCATTTACATACTTTAATTAGAATGTAAGAATCATAATATTTGAGAGTTGGAAGGATTCACTCAATAGTAGATGTATACGAGATTTATTTTGAAAGTTTTTTGTTTTCCTTTGTTTTTAAGTAGGATCTTACAAAAAATTCAATGTATAAAGAGGTAAAAATAGAATTGTTCTGGTTGACACAGGGAGAAGAACGGGAGAGCATCCAGAACCTTACCTGCTCACCTTCCTGTTCACACTCCCGCACCCCAGGTACACCCCCTCTGCTGCTGCAAAACCAGTATGTTATGTAGGACACAGCTTGAATTACACCTGACCAAGGCTAGCCCCTTACTTAAGATAGAAGAAAGGAGATTCAGAGAGGGTTACAAGACCTGTCAAATACCATTTAGTTGGGCAGCAGTGGAGGGATTCCTGACCTCAGGTGAGGGGTGCTTCTACCACACTGAACCGCCTCGACACCAAGGTCATTACTGACAAAAGCTACTCTACCTAAATCCTTCCAGGCATTTTCCTACCTCCGCAATGGAGGTCTGCTTCTCTTCTACAAGGTTGGCATTGATGCCTCTTACTAGTTCCCCTTGGTTTGTAAGTCCAGTTTTTAGGAAGTGTCAGATTATCAGCTGGTTAAGCAATTTCTTTCCATGGCCCCTAATTGCTTCCAGCTGTCTTTCTGAAACTTCTGTCATGAAAGTAGTTAGATTTGCACTTATAGAGGTGTTCTGGTAAACTCTGTAGTGCTTATAGAGTGCCTTTCACCTCAAAAGCCACTGTCTACAGGGTGATTTTCATGGCTGAAAGCTGTGGGCAAACATTCACATATGTCGATCCATTTATAAAGTGGCTTCATTTAAAGATCCATGACTTTAAAACACTACCTTCACAAATGGATATCTATTCTTTTTATTATTACTATACATTTACACAGACACACATCATTAATTCTTTATTGACATCCTGTTTTATTTTATCTCGTTTTAATGCTAGTTGTGAATGTCATCATAAAACTGTCTTCCAGAATGCCTACTGATAGGGAAGAGGAAAGGGATGAAACAAAACTCAGTGCCATATGGGAGAGGAGAGTCCTGAGGAGCCCCGCTGCCTGAGCGACCAAACAGCAGATGCAAGTGTGCAGGCTGAACACTGAGCCAGTGTAAGGACTGCACTCACATGCTGCCTTGGAGAGCATCGGTGCTCACAGCTCAGCATTAAAATGGAATACAAGTAGGCACCAGGGCTGTCAGCTCTGAGGCCTGACTCGCACAGTTCAGAGAAAAACCCAAAGCTGCTGGAGGAAAGGCAGTTAGGGTTCCCAGAAGGTGGAAAACCAACATTTAATTGGCTCATACTAAGTTAAGTACCAAGAACTTCTTTTCATCCCCAACTCCTGCGCGGGTGGAGTTATCGATTACTATAATCTTTTCTGTTTTGAGGAGTTAGACTTCATTCTGTTCTTATCGTTCAGTTTTGCTTTGGGAGGCAAGCTCTCAAGAAATGCATTTACAGGCCCATTCAGATTATCTCATTTCAATGACTGACTGAATTTAAATATGTAATTTAGGCTTCCCCAAGCTGGGTTGCTTTGGACCATATATTATTTTTCATATGGTGGAAGTGTGATGTGAATCATTTTAATAACTCCTTGAATCACATCCACCTACTCCCTCCCCTATGCAAGTAATATGCAGGCCATGTGAGCAGTGCTCAACAAAAAATGAACAGGAAATATCAGTGAGGCCCAGAAGTATAACATGGCTTCCCAAAAAGTCACATAATGTTGGCCTGCATTAATAGAAAGACAGTGCCCATTATAGAAAGAGGTTATAAATTTGACTTCTCCAGGCAGATGATATGTGCAACTACGCATTCAGTTTTTGTCTAGACACATTTTAAGACGACACTCAAATAAAACCATTTAGAATACAATCTGAATTCTTGCTTTGGGCTCCATGACCTCCATGACCTCCATGACGGTTTCCCTCTGTACTTTATCAGGCTCATTCCCCAAAACTCTCCTCTGAATGTGTTTTTTTGTTTTGTTTCTAGAGCAAGCTTGGCTCATTCTACTAAAAGCCATTCACTTATGTCCACTGCTTCAAAAGCTCCTCTGCACACCCGTTATTTCTCATCATTTAGGTATTGGAAACACCTTCCCCAACTGCAAAATCTACAGGACATGCATGTACACACACATGCACACGTGCACACACACACAACCCCTGTCATTCTCCTATCCGTTTCTGTATGCCTTCCTCTTGGCACTAATCACTCTGAAATGATCATGTGCGTGTGTGTCTGTGTGTGTGTGTGCACGTGCGCACATGTGTGTGTAGTGGTTTATCATCCACCTCCCTCTACTACTCTTTTGTAAAAAGCTTCATGAAAGAGGCCTTATTTGCTTTGCTGTCCTCTGTATCACTAGTCCCCAGAATAGTGCTGGCACATGGCAGAATCTCAGTAAGTGTCAATTAAATGAATCATAAATAAATGAAGAGAGTGTGTCTGATGTCAGCTGACCAGGGTAGAGAGGATACAGAAGGAGTTATCTGAAAAAGTATGAAGCAAGTGGAATTTTGGCCTGGGAAAGAGGAGATTTAGAGAAACCATGATAAATGTCATAAACAATCTGAGGGATGCCAGGAAGACAGATTAGTGAGGCCAGTGGCAAGAAATCTGTGTATTGTGCTTTTTTTTTTTCAGTCCTTGTCAGGGAGAACATTATGACAAAGAGTGCTCTTGAAAAAGGATGTGTTTCTTCATTATGTAGAGCTTCCTCTAAATGTGAAATATCCAAGAAAAACTTGGACCAACTATCCAGTGTAGAAGATAATTCCACTATGGACAAGAGAATATATGGAAGTTGTAGAAGGAGAGAAAGTTGATTCTAGAAGAAATATCACTTATTTCAATTATTTACTCAGAAAAGAGAAAAATAAAGAGAAGAGAAGAGAAATAACATGCTTTGTCCCAAGGTGTAGTCGACACTATTGGCTGACTAATCCCACACCTATTCCCAAACTTACTGTCTCTTCCCCATTCCTGGTATAGAGATTGGAAATGTTATACACTATTTACCATAGCTTCTCTTACATTTGGGGTGACAACTTGACATAGTTCTAGCCAATGAGAAGTAAATGAAAGATGATAGATACTTCTAGAACAGCACTGGTTTCCTGACAAAGGAAAGAGAAGTGGCTACTGTTGTCTTTCTCTTTCTTCTCAAATTGAAGGCAGATGTGATGGCTGGAGCCACAATAGCCACTTTGTGACCATTAGAGAAAAGCCAAAAGAAGCATAGAGATGCTGGCCCTAACACTGTACTGTACCAAAGCCAGTGAAATAACTCTGCTCAGACTTCTTTATTTGTTTAAAAGACTGTTATTAGGGTTTTCTGGCAGCCAAAAGCATTTCTAACTGATATGCAGATATTACACTGTCAGAGTTAAGATTAACTTTATTTTATTTTATATTATGTAATTTGATATCTATTATATATTATACTAATATACTAATACTATATACTATATGCTAATATACTAATGCTATATACTAAATATTAATATACTAATATATTGATTTTGTATTTCCTAGTGCTCTAGCAGGCGGGATTTTTCATTATATATACTTACTCAATTGTCAACTATTATGAAATGCCTATTTTGTTCTAGACACAGTGCTAAGACCTAGGAAATTCTTTGGACTCATAGCTGTATAAAAATCTACTCTTTTAGGAAAGAAAGACTAGTAAATACATGATTAAAATGCAATGAGTTAAGAGCTATCACGGAGGGGTGCACAGGATGCCAACACAACAGAGAAGCCCCAGTTCCAAGATGCAAAGGGGCAAAGAGCACATCCTCAAGGAGAAGACATCTGTCCAGAATTGAGACTTCAATGAAGAATAGAGGTTAATCAGATAGAGCAAGGGTAGGAGGTAAAGAAATTTCTAGGTGGAGTGAGCCTATAATGCTGAGAGGGAAGCCCACTTAAGAAACTGCAAATAGGGACGCCTGGGTGGCTCAGTTGGTTAAGCGGCTGCCTTCGGCTCAGGTCATGATCCCAGCGTCCTGGGATAGAGTCCTACATCGGGCTCCTTGCTCGGCAGGGAGCCTGCTTCTCCCTCTGTCTCTGCCTGCCTCTCTGTCTGCCTGTGCTAGCTCTCTCTCTCTAATAAATAAATAAAATCTTAAAAAAAAATTAAAGAAACTGCAAATAGTTTGGCAAGACTAAAATTCAGGGGGTGCATATTGAGACAGGGATTGCAGGGGGATGGCAGTGCCAAAAGCTGAGTCTGGAGGGATGAATAGGAGCCAGATAAGGAAAGGGTCTTATTTGCCAAGATGTGTTGTGCATGCATTTAAGAACAGGTCCTAGGAAGCTCCTGAAGCTTAAAAAACAGGTGAGTGACCAATAAGATATACATTTAAGAGAGAGTACCCTGGTTGCAAGATGAAGCATAAGGTGATGAAAAGAGGTGTAAGGGTGGTTCGAGACTGGGAGTCAGGGAGATGAATTAGGAGGCAGAGATGATGCAGTTGGAATTTAAGAGGATATCTGTAATTGCTCAATAAAGTGGAAAACATGTCCACACAAAACCTGCACAGAAATGTTTATAGCAGCTTAATTCATAATTGTCAAAACTTGGAAGCAACCAAGATGCCCTTTAGGAAGTGAAGGGATAAATATACTGTGATACATCAAGGCAGTGTAATATTAATCAGTGCTAAAAAGAAATGAACCTCTAGCCATGAAAGGCCTGGAAAAAATCTTCAATGCATATGATTAAGTGAAAAAAGATATTCTGAAAAGGTTACATATTGTATGAATACAGATACATGACATTTTGTAAAAGGTAAAACTACAGAGACAGTAAAATGATGAGGGGATTTCAGCAGCTGGGGAGAGGTAGAGATGAATAGGCAGAGCACAGAGGATATTTTTAGGGCAATGAAACTATTGGGTATGATACTGTAATGATGGATACATGTCATTATACACTTGTCCAAACCCACAGGAGGTACAATATCAAGAGTGAACTCTAATGTAAACTATGGACTCTGGGTGCTGAAGTGTCAATTTAGGTTCATCCCTTGCAACAAATAAGCCACTCTGGTCAGGGATGGAGATAATAGGGAGACTATGCACATGCAGGGGCAGGGGGATAGATAGAAAATCTCAGGACATTTTTTCAACTTTGCTACCAACCTAAAACTGCTCTTAAAAATAGTAAAGTTTATGAAGAGAGAGAAAGAATATCTGTGAGATATTGAGAAGGTAGAAGTGAAAGGACTGGGGACAATTAGGAAAAGAGTACAGGGAGGAGTAAGGATGATGGTCAGGTTTCTGACCTGGGTGACTTGGAGGATGGAAATACCTTTCCAAAGCTAGGTAACATGAAGGATAGGTAGGAACAGCCTGGGACAGGGAGATCCAGTGCCATGTAAGTGTAACAGGAAACACTGAACTTCCTTAAGATATAAGTTTATTACATGTTATAGAGCCTGTTTCCTGCTTCTAAATCTATGGCCCTAAAGACAACAACAACAAAAACAAAAAATAAAACCACAAAAACAAACAGTAATGGAATGAAATGTCAAATGACTTGACCACCATGTGGGAAACTCAGAGATTCCTTAGTTGGGACTCTGACTCTCAGACTGTCATTTATTAATAATTTTCTCTATATGTACCAACCCATTTCTTAAATGGAATATACACTTCCTAGGAGTTTGACTGCAATAATTTTATATTATGCAAAGAAATTTGAATTAAAATGGTCCCTGTTGTTAATAATCATAAAAATACATTCATTTTAATTTTTACTGGCCACAAAATAATTTGTCCCATTATCTTATAGTCACAGTTGTACACATGCAAGAATGTTACTAAGTGTCAATTACAGTAATATTTTTCTTATTAAATGTTAAAATAATTCCTTTCAGTTAGTTTAACAAAAGCTTTCTTAAATTTTTTTTTTTTAAGATTTTATTTATTCATGAGTTAGAGAGAGAGCGAGCACAGGCAGACAGAGAGGCAGGCAGAGGCAGAGGGAGAAGCAGGCTCCCCGCCGAGCAAGGAGCCCGATGTGGGACTCAATCCCAGGACGCTGGGATCATGACCTGAGCCGAAGGCAGCCGCTTAACCAACTGAGCCACCCAGGTGTCCCTAACAAAAGCTTTCTTACCTCAAAAATTTCCCATTTCTGCATATAAAGTACATTTCAGTAGTATCTGTGTTTCATTGTTAAACTTTTTGAATTCTGCCTTTTTTCTTTTTTTTTTTAAAGATTTTATTTATTTGTCAGAGAGGGAGAGCAAGCACAGGCAGAGGGAGAAGCAGGCTCCCTGCTGAGCAAGGAGCCTGATGTGGGACTCGATCCCAGGACACCAGGATCATGACCTGAGCTGAAGGCAGCTGTTTAACCAACTGAGCCACTCAGGCGTCCCTACCTTTTTTCTTAATAGTGAAACTAACATCACAATGATTGCTTCTAATTTATATTCATAAATGTACCTAATGGCTACACCAGCCAAACAGCTAACATAATTTCAATTTCCAGAAATTGACGTTTGTAAAATGGCTGCCCCTGAAAGTATACTTTTAAATGATTTTGTTTTGTTCACATCTCATTAATTATAGAGAAAAACAGAAAAACCTTAAAAAACATGATTTTCTTTCTTTTTTTTTTTTTTTTACCTCAGGAAACATATGGTCTAAATGCTTAAGGAAATGTGAGTCATGTCTGATGAGGCAACTACTGAAAACCAGCTCCTTCTGCTACATTATAAATAGCATGATAAGCCTTATCGAAGGTCAGAAATCTAATTTTAAAATATGTATTTTAAGAGTTTTTATTTTAGCCATCTTGCCATATATTAGCAATGTGGTCTGTTCAGTGACCGACTCATACATTTTCTAGTACACTTGCTTCTCATTTTTTGAAGGAAAGGAGATGAAATACTTCATTATACTTTGACTCAAAGATTCCTGAGATATTGCAGCGCCACACACACACACACACACACACACACACACACACACAATCTCCTCTCCTCATTCTCTGCCCTCCTCCCTTAGAAAAATCCTTTCACCTCCCAAACAACTTCTAAAAATACATTTTTCTTTTCTGTTAACTGCTCTCTTAAAACTTAAAGATGTGTCTGAAGGCTTTGGTTGTTAATGTTACTTATTTTCAAATTCCCTTCTGGCTCTCAAAGTAATCTTCCCTCCTCTGCCCAAATTAATATCTTCGAAAGTTATAATGGGAGTTGGCAATATGACACAGGTGATACCATTTATGAAATAACACTTGGCATCTCCCACCATCTCTCCCTAATTGTGAGCTCCGAGTCCAGTGGGTCCTCGGTAAATGGAGTGATTAAATAAATTCCCCAGGAAGAAAGCCCCCAGAGGCTTGATTGGTGGGTGAAGTTCAGGCCACTTATGTATATAATCCCTTTCTCTTAAATGTGGGCCAGGCCTGTGAGCATGAGATATCACTCAGGTAGATAAGTGATAGTATTTGCGGAAGGTGGAAGGATTTTGCAGACCTAATTAAGGGTCCCAAATCAGTTGATTTTTGGGTCAGTCAAAAGGGGGATTATCTTAAATGGACCTGATTTAATTAGGACAAAGTTCTTAAAAATGGAAGTGGGCCCTTCCTGAAGAGAGGCAGTCTCCTGCTAGTCTTGAAGCAGCAGCTGAGCTGCCATGTTGTGGGAGGGCCCGTGGGAAGGGAAGGAACCGCAGATGGCCTCTAGCACCAGGGAGCAGCCCTGGGCTGACAGCCAGCAAGAAAGTGGAAATCTCTAAAAAGGCAAACAACTAAATTCTGCCAACAACCTGATGGCATTTAGAGAGACCCCAGCCCCAGAAGTGAATGCAGGTTCTCACCTGACTGCAGTTTTGTGACTTCCTGTACAAAGAACTCGGTTAAGACTGGACCAGACTCCTGACCCAGAACAACTGTGAGGTCCTAAATGTTGTTTTAAGCCACTGAGTGTGTGGTAGTATGATATGTAGTAATAAAACATGAATGCATTACCTTTCTCTCTTCCTTTGGCAATTTCTATTCATCTTTCATGTCTGAGCTTTGACATCCTTTCCTTCAAGGAGCCTCCCGGTACTCTCCTATTGATTGTTCTGGCTCCTTTTTACTTCCTCCTTAATGGCAATCACAGGTGGGATACCAGCTGCCTATTTTCTCACCTGCATGTCCCTAACACACTAAACAAGTGTGAATACTGAGACTCAGACAGGTGAGGATATATTTGTTTGATGGTTAAAATACCTAGAGGACATCTGAGGAAAAGCAATATATGTGAACTACAACACACACTTAAGTTTTAACAAACAAAGGATATAGCTGGAGCCAAAATATTGTGAAATGACCATAATGTATAATATTTAATATATTATCTGAAACTGGTGACACATTGTGATGACTCAGAAAAACCCACGGAAGCCAGTCTCATTGAATAATTCATATGTGCATTAGCTGTGTAGATACAGAACCCGAATCTAGATGCAATTTGTTACATAGCATTATTAGTTGTTATGTAAAAATCAGAATGAATAGAATTGCATATTTATGGTAATTTCTCATTTACTGATTATTTCTGAAGAAAACACACAGGTTTCCAAGCCTGGTTATAGACAGACTCTCAGAAGCAGTTCTCTGCTAGGGTTGTGGGATGACTCACCTGTGAGATTACAAGAGGTGAACATGCCCTACATGCTAATTATGTCAGGCTGAAAGTCTTTCAGACATTAGAAATTAAAGCAAATACCTGTCATATTTTTTCTTGTCTGCGGTGTTTTAATCCCACATTAAAGATGGGACTTAAAATAATAATGCACCTAAAATAAACATACAGGTCCAGCACTTCCCTGCCTTTTTACGATGGCTAGGAAAAAATAACTCTTTCTGTTATATATAAAACTTAATATTAATCTACCGTATCTACTGTCAAAACTGATCTAATCTAATGCTGGACACTTACTGAAAAAGGTCAGCATAGATGTGTTTTTGATAAGGACAAAATTTTGCATCTTCAGCCTTCCTAGACCAATGAGTTGAGAGTATTTCCCGAGGCCCATCAGCTCCCTCTAACTGATTCTGTCAGGCAAATGAGCTGTCTGATCTAGGAAGAATTCAGTAATTCTCAAACTTTCTGATTCAGAAAAATCACCTGGGATGCTTCTTTAAGGTTCACATGCCCAGGCTCTTTCCCGAGAAATTGTGATTCCCTTAGGCTTGAGGTGGGGCCCTGGCATGTACATTTTAAAAAGAGCCCCAGAGATAATTATGATCCAGGTGATTTCACTCTCACACTTTGAAAATGTTGAGCAGATATTTGAGATATTTGCCATCATTGCTTCTCAAAAGACTTGATTTTAACACCAGAAAGTGATTGCTTAGTATTCTCTGTTCTGCCTAAGAAAGACCGTTCACAAAGTCCAGTTTTCCCACTTCTCGTAAATCCCCTCATCTAAATGAAGGGGAGAAAATTCAGGTGCTTACAGGGTTTAAGCAGGGAGGCCAATGCATAAAGCAGTCAGGTGGGGACTCCCCCAAACTGAAGAAAGTCAGCCCTAAGGAAAAGCCACTACTCAATGTGCCCCACCATTGGCAGGTGGAAAACGTGAGCGGAGGATTGCCAGATTGGCTATGTTTGCAGGAGAAATAGAAAGTGTGATTTTTTCTTAAGTTCTTCTGATTTTCCTAAACACACAATTATAAAAATAAAATCTATAACTGGGCTAAGGAATTCCAGTTTTCAATCTGGCATGACGTGAAAACATGAATGTGAACTTCATAGGTGAGAGATGAGATGAGATACCCATCCAGGTGATGCTCCTCAAGGAAGGATAATGAAGAAAGGAGTTGTGTTTTCATACGGAAATCTGTGCTGTGACCAGGAGATGTTTTTTAGGGCTCAGAACGTGAAAACTCTCAAAATGGAGTTTCTTCTTCTTTCCTCCTCCTCCTCTTCGTCCAACTTCCCCCCCAAAAGAAAAAGGTTATTGGATTTTCATTCCTACAATATCCCACACATCATTATCCACAGTCCTCTGGAGTAAGTAAACTCAAGGTCATACCTACACTATATTAAGATGCAATGGAGTAAAGCAGATTTTTGCATCTGTCCTGGACTCAACCTCATTTCCTTAGGCAGTCCTGTAGCTGATGTCACTGTGGGCTCATTGAGGAGGTACACAGGGAGGGAGACAACCAGTACCATTCACAGAAGGCTGTGTCAGACTATCAGCTGTCCTCAGGGATAACAGGAAGTGTCTGTTGTTGCCAGCAAAGTTCTTCACTAGCCACACACTTCTCAGAAGTCCATGGAGACCATGGAAACTTGACTTTTTTCCAGAGGTGTCAGTTTCTTCCAAACATATACTCTATGTCTGGAGAAAATCCTGGAGAGCACTGATAATTCCTAAATAAGGCAAACAACCAGGAAGACCTCTATAATCTGAGCCCAATAACTCCATATGGCAAATTTGACAGAAGTCTGTTCTGAAAGTCCCTCCTGAAAACAGGGGCTGGTGCCAAGCTATGCCCTGCCAGCTCCTCTGCCCCCAAACCACAAAGATCAAATAATATTTTGAGATTTTCAGCACTGCTTCTTCAAGTGAATACCAAAATTTTAAAAATTTGCCCTGTGTGGGACAGAAAGGTTCAAGTAGTCCATTATAAGCCTTTTATTTCATAATATATAATGGAGATATTGATGATGATCTCAACAGTTTAAGATCGATCTGTGAGTATTTTTTTTTTTCTGTTTGTGCATAGCATTCTGTGGGGGCCCTTCAGGGGCTCTCCCAATTCTTTTTTTTTTAATTTAAGCTTTATTTAAACATATAATGTAACCCCACCACCCTCTCCCAACCCCTCTCCCCCCACCCCCCTCAGTTTGTTTTATGACATTAAGAGTCTCTTTTGGTTTTTCTCCCTCCCGATCCCATCTTCTTTCATTTTTACTTTTCCTACCACCTTAACTCCCACCCCCGTTGCATCTCCACTTCCTCATATCAGGGAGATCATGTGATAGTTGTCTTTCTCCAGTTGACTTATTTCGCTAAGCATAATACGCTCTCCGTGAGTATTTTTAAGGGTAGTTCTCCAGAGGAAAGCTAGGCTTAACTGAACTGAAAATATTTTCAATGATAAGATCTAGTTGGTTTATACCATAAAGTTATTTCTTATTTTAAAAACTTTATTTAAAAAATAAGAGGCACTAATCATCTAATTACACAAAGGAAAAAAAATCTGTTGAGAGCTTATTGTCTTGAGATGTCTGATAGGTTAAATTACCTAATGCTTGTTCTTAATTTTGTTTATTGTAATTTCAAGTGAATTTAGTGTTTAAATAAGCTAATGTAAAAACAGAAGTTGTTATGAAAATTCATCTGTTTCCTTGTATCCATAACATTTCTGTTGTTAAAGCTAGAATCTGCTTTGTATTAAGATTGCCAATTTCCATTAAAATCCATTACTTTAGGTATACCAATATTCAATTCAAATGGACACATACATATGTGAAAATATTTCTTTATGGAAGTGTACATACTTACCAAAAATGGTGTTCACAAAGAATGTCCACAAAGGTTTAGAGTTACAATTCAAATATCAGTGGAGACTCATCACCTCCTGTCAGTATCCAGAATATACAGACTGTGTTCAGTTCCATTTGAAAATAAGCTCTAACTAGCTGGTGGAGAAACTACAATCATAGAATGCTATGACCCTGAATGAAATGAATGGAGACAGCTCCCATGATAGGAAGGAGGATGGAGTGCCATGATGTCATCATGAATGGATGAATTTATGTCACTGGGGGATATTCCTACTTAAAGGGAATAGATTTTCAGAGCACTGAGGGAAAAAAATGGCACAATAAAGTACTTCTAAATGCAGATTGCCAAACTATACCCTATGACTCCAGTGTAAAAAAAAAAAAAAGTATGAATAGAAAAAAACAGAAAATATAACCCAGTGCTAACAATAACACTAAATAAATGAAGAGATTGGGGTGCCTGGGTGGCTCAGTGGGTTAAGCCTCTGCCTTCAGCTCGATGATCCCAGGGTCCTCGGATCGAGCCCCGCATTGGGCTCTCTGCTCGGTGGGGACCCTGCTTCCCCCCGCCTCTCTCTCTGCCTGCCTCTCTGCCTACTTGTGATCTCTGTCTGTCAACTAAATAAATAAAATCTTTAAAAAAATAAATGAAGAGATTAAGACTGAATGAAGCAAATCAAAATCATAGAGAAATACCACTTTACATCCATTATGATGGCTACTGTCAAAAATATTTTTAAAAGGAGATAATAGATAAACACAACTTTTGCTTTAAAAGACATAACTATTAAAAATCTAAAATGAATTACATTCATACCTTTTAATAGAAGGCAAGTGAAAAAAGTAGGATAAGAGGCTCATTATCATAAACCTACTACAGTAAATGGTCATCTGGAACACTTGAACAATGAAAGTACAGATTGTATTCTTAAGAAACAGATCTATATTTAATAGAGATTATCTCTTGATTATTAGTTGGTGTGTATCAAGAGCTTAAATGTTTTGTTTCATGCAAGTTGAAGCTACTGAGGCATTAATTCGATAACAAAAATAAAAAATGTGAAAAACTACTTGAGCAACAAAGAGAAATGAAGTTTAGTATTACCAGTAAAATATGAGTAACTCGTAAAGAGAATGAGTTCAGGTATGAATCTACTCTGTGTTCATTAAACTCATTGTTTATGCACATGGCCTGTTGGAAAGCATGAGTGTCCCTTATAAGCTGCACTCATTTCCCTTATTTATATTAACTGACTTGTTTTAGACAGTGAGATGAACTTCAGCCTGATTTTCTAAATGTCAATTTTCTTGAATTACAATCAGTGAGGTTTCAACAATGCTAAGGGAAACAGAAATGAATGCATTTTTTCAATTTTCTGTGAGACCTCTAAACAACAGATATAGACAAAAGGGAGTTCATATTGTGGTCCCCAAAATTTCATGGTCTTTTTTTGGTCAATTACTTAAGATAGCATTTCTGAAATGTCCAGTGCATTAAAAATGTTTAATAAAACTTTTTTAAAAATCTCACTTTCTGTTATGATTGGAATTTAATTCTTTAAGCTAGAATGGGTGCTATAAAGTTATAGCTAAAAGCAAACAATATTGAAAATATAATATTTATATAGTGTTCTAATGGTCTGGGTTATATACATGTGTGACTTTGCATAGTAACTGCCTCACTTTTAGGAAATGCATAGTCACTATAACTATTACTTCAGGTGGAGAGTAGGATAAAAAAAGGCTAGAGACATGACAGACCTGGTATGTTTCAGGAAAACAATAAGAGGTTCAGCATGACTGAAATATAAAAATAATTAGAGGGTGAGGGGAATAAAATGGATGAAGCAAGAAATGTGCACACAAATGATGGCCTAGAGTGTCTTGTTAAGAACTTTACTCAAAGGGTTATAAAAGCAGGAGCTCCCATGCCTTTTACCTAGATCTTTTCCAAGGGTTTAAAAAGGGATGACGTTGCAAACAAAGGGGGAAGAAGGCATAAAGCTACTGCACAGGTGCAAAATAGAGCAGAGAACTTGAATACTATGGCAGTGGCATGACAGAAAATGTACAGGTTCCACAGATCTCTTACTTCTGTTTAAGAAAGTGTGTTTATTTCATTGTTATTATTAACTGGGCTTGTAAAAGCCAGCCTTAAAGATGGCTCCAGTGATAGTGCCTCCTGGTGTTTACGGCCCCTTCTACATTGTATCAGAATTGCTCTATGTGACCAACAGAATGTAACAGAAGAGATGGTGTGTAACTCTTAAAGTTGGCTATAGAATGCATTGCTGATTTTGCCCTGTTCTCTTTCATCACTTCACCTCCACTGGAAGTCAACCATCATGTCATGAAGATGTTCATATAGCGCAGGAGCAGCCAGTCTATAAAGGAAAAGTCAATACCATCCAAGAGCCAACACCAGTGTGACAATCATGCAACTGAATCACCTTAGTAAGTACAACTTCTAGCTCCATTCAGGCCTTTAGATGTCTATAACCCAGGCTGAATTCTTTCTAATTTTTTTTATTTTCAAAATTTTTTCTTCTTGTATTTCTAATTTAATTTTAATTCCAATATAGTTAGCATACAGTGTTATATTAGTTTCAGGTATACAATATGATTCAACAACCTGGCTGATTTCTTGAAAGCAAATTCATGGGAGACCCCAATCCAAGATCCTTCTGACCATAAATAACTGAATTCTGCCAACAACCTAAAGGAGCCTGAAAGAAAATCCCAAGTTCACGATGCAGATGGGCAGCTCTGACTGAAAGTCTGATTTCAGCCCTGTGAGTTCCTGTGCCATGAACTCAGCTACTACATGCTGTTGTGTCTGACCTATGGAACTGTAAGATAATTAAATGGGTATTGTCTTAATGTGTCCAATTTGTATCATTTTTTTACAGAGCAACAGGAAACTAATGTACATGGTTTAGATAAGATCCTGAATGTTGAGCTGATGCCATAACAGAATGAAACTTTGGGGGACCACAAAAGGGGCTGACTGTATTTAGCATGAGAGGGATGTGAGTCACTGAGGGCCTTTACTAGGAGTCAGCCTCCAAAATAACACCCAATGATCCTTGCCTCCTGGGATTCACTCCCTTGTCCCCTCCCACCATGAATAGGGCTGACAGAGAGCTAAACCTTCTTGCCAAGAGCGAGCACCAATGTGCCAGCCATGTGGGAAGTGCTTCTTCCAACTCTAGTCAAGTCTTCAGGTGAATGAGGTGTTGATAAATACCCTGATGGTAATATCATGAGAAATTCTGAGCTTGAACCACCCAGCTAAGCATTTCTTGAATTACTGACTTATGGAAACTCTGGACATCCTAATAGTTTACATTGTTTTAAGCTACTAAGTTTTGTGCATATGCAGCAATACTTAACTAATTAAGATGTGACAGGATTTCTAAAGATTGATTTTCTTTTGAGGATAAAATAAACAATCAGTTTACAACAGAAAAAAAAGAGAAAAAGGGAGGGAGGGAGGAAGGAAGGAAGGAAGGAATAAAGAAAAGAAGAGAAAAGAAAAAAAAAAGAAAAGAAAAGAAAGGAAAAGAAAAGAAGGAAGAAAGAAAGAAAGAAAAGCATTTTGCAGCAGCATATTTAGGGGAGGTTTCCAGAAAAGCACAGGCTAAACTTGTGGTCCTTATTCTCATAGTTAATGGATTACATGTCACTGGTTAAAAGAGAGAGAGAGAGAGAACTAAAGACAAAAGACTGACAACTGGATCACTTGAAAAGATTAAGAGCTCTTCTATCTCCTGGCTGTTCTCCTTAACACCTAGCATTACCTTTAACATTCCCTTAACACCTTTCTTTGTCTTGTACAAAAAGGGCAGCAAAATAGAAGAAAAATCTTTCTGGACTACATGATGATGAAGTGGAAACACATGCCTCTTGGACATAGTGGAAATCATTGAAGGACTCCTTTGTCCTGGGGAACAGTGACTATATTCTAGAATGAGGAATTTAAATGTCACATGGGAGTGCAACTTCAACTCACTGCTAATTTTTCACTGAATTTCAAGATAAATCTAATGTTCTGAAAATATTTAGATTAGAAATGTTGAAGCCATATTGAATACACAACTTGAGAATGAAAATAAGCAAATAAGTTTAAAAGGGAGTCTTAAAAGTAATTTGTTTTTGATCATAAAAATCACAAATACTATAAAAATTTTGAAATAAAGAATACAAAATTATCTATAACCCCCATACTTAGACTTAAACGCTCTCTTTTTTAAAAAGATTTATTTATTTCTTTATTTGAGAGAGAGCATGAGAGGCTAGAAGGTCAGAGGGAGAGGCAGACTCCCTGCAGAGCTGGGAGCCCATGTGGGACTGGATCCTGGGACTCCGGGATCATGACCTGAGCTGAAGGCAGCTGCTTAACCAACTGAGCCACCCAGGTGCCCAGACTTAAACACTCTTAACAGCTTTTTACATAAGTGTTATAAAATTGAAATAGTTCTGTCATTAAAATGTTGTATTTTTCATCTACATTTAACTAGCATTAATAATTTCCCTGTGTTATTAAAATTATTTTTAAGCTGTATCTAACTGCTTCCTTTAATAGTTTAAACTACAAGAGTATGCTCAATGTTAAAATCTAGGAGGCAAGGCAGAAACAGGCAAATACCTAGGGGGAAAGCGTACTACCTTTCAATCTTTAAAAATATACATATTATATATAATGCCTCCGTATTTTCAAAGATGATACATTATGCATACTGTGTTCACCTTGTTCTTTTTTTTGTTAGCAAAATAATGAGAATATGTTTCAATAAAAATATTGAACATGATTTAATGGGTGCAATAGCATTTTATCATATGAGCTTAACTTACATATTTATGAAGAGTTTCCATTATGAAGAGTGGGGATTTTTTTTTTTTTTTTGATGAAAAGTTTGAACACACATCTCTTCAAGTCTAGACTATTTCCTTAGGATAAACTCCCAAAAGCATAATTATTGGGTGAAAATTTTATAAATAAATTTAAACTTTTGATATAGTCAAACAGTTTTCAATAAATATTGGAGCTATTTTTATAGGTTGACCAAGAGTGAATAGGGGACCCTTTCCTCCTCCACTGAGACATCAGAGGTTACAAGCACTTCCTCATTGTTAAAACAACCTGGTAAATGAAAAATGATATCTTGGTTGTTTTCATCTACACTTCTTTTGTGAGTAGTGAAGTGAATTTCTTCATTATGCTAGGCACCAAACACAGCACTTTTACATGTTCCAATATTTAATTTTCAAAATGGATTTGTGGAAGAGAAAACATACTATTTCAAAGATGAGCAAAGTGGGACTTGGAGAGATCAGGGTACTACAGATTACAGCGATGAACACATGACAAATTTAACAGGTATGTGAGTTGCTGAGAATGTTGTTAAAATTCAAATTCTTCCTCAATGTACCTAGGAGGACCAGCAATTTACCCTTCTAACCAGATCCCAGGTGTTGCTGATACTGATGGTCCATAGAACTACTCTGAGCAGCAAGAACAAAGATGATAAATAAGGGGAGGCACTTGATATATAGCTGGGTTTTTAGACACCTGTCTCCTTCCATTCTATCATGCTTCCTCTAGCTTCTGTAAGAACATAAGTGTCCTGCTATCCAGGTTCTAGCCAGAAACAGTCAGGTTTCTCAAACCCCACTTTTACTTACAAGGATAAACATGGTAACAAACAAAGTCAAAAGAAATTTAAAAGATAAAAACCCAAACATGTATACTACAGGAAAATTGCAAGTGTGCTTTCCAAGGGAGTTTGTGAATTTCCTTCACCAAAACTACTTTTTACAGAAGATGAGAAAATTATATTCTGAAGATAAACCTGAAGGGCTAAAATACTGAGTTTATACTTCATCATTTACCTATTTGTTAAATAAGGAACACTGGCAATTATTGCGAGGATCTATGCTTATTGCAGATATCTTTGATACGAGAACATTCTATACCTATAATCTTACATCCTCAATATAGACTAAGGAGATAGGAAGAAGGAATTACTGCCATTCAAGAGAAAACTAACATTTTTTAATAGTAAATTTGGAAAGGAATTGTATTTCACACAAATACAACTTTTAGATTCACATAATTTTGGTATCCACAAAAGGCTTAATTTGAACCTGACAACAATAATTATTTTAAACTATGCATCAAGTATTCTAGGCTATTGCCTTTGAATTGAACAAGAGTTCCATATGATTTAGGCAATTTTTTTCTGTTTTTTTTTTCACTAAAATATGACAACTGTAGGACATATTTTAACTCAAGACTAAAGGATCACATGTGAATTAGACCCCCTAAAATAAGACCACAATCCAGTGATGGAATGTGATTGAACACAGAGCTCATAATTCTAGTTCAATACCACCATTTCCCAGTTGTAAGAATTACAGTATTTTCAGCTGAAAAGCAATCTTAAAGATCATTTTATTTACCCCTCCTCTTGACAGTGACTTTGCTACTGCTTTTGTCAAATGTGGAAAAGAATAAATGATATTTTTCTCTTGGCATTGGGATTCTACACACATGTCTACATGACATGTCTTTGCTATTCCAGGCTAATAAGCCATTCTAACGTTCATACTCATAATACAGATGAAGAGAGATTATTTTATCTCTGTCTACAAGAGATTATTTTAGTGGAGGAAAAATGAAGTCAGGATAAAATGTCGTGTTAATGTGGAAAAAATGTATTTATGTAGGAGCATGTTTCTCTCATCAATGAGTGGAACAGTTGAATGCATAAATCACCCACACATCAATGGGAGAATAAATTTTGTAGTGATGAGTACATGAAAGATTTTCCTTTTAATAGTGGAAAATTCACAGTCTTAGTAGCTGCAAGTAAGTTTGTAATTACGTTACTCTATTACTGATGTAACACCTGCTCAATACGCTGAGACCTTTTCCTCTCATCATTGATTTTTGCATTTAATTTGCATAATGTGCCAAAGAAGAAAAATAATGGATCTGGCTGAAATTTCAATTGAAGTAAATCATGGAGAAAAATGCAGAAGCAGGCAACTCCCTAAAAATGTAATACAATAGAAGGGAAGTCAACATGAGTCTCAAAATGTTCATTTCCAAGTATCAAAACTGCTTTATTTCCAGTCTTCTATAAGAGATCTTGAATGCTTAGTCCTATTTTAAAAATACTCTTCAAAAAAAGTAGATTTCAAAGAAAATGAGTCTTGGTAAGATTTATTTTTTTCTACAACCACCTACTTGGTAAAAAGCAGGAGTACTTCATTTTACATAATAGCTCACAGATACAGAAATATGAAAAATTGCATGATGCTCAGCATTGTTCCCATCACATACAAGGGCTCTTGTTACCTAGTCAATCTCTTTGTCACCTGTCTGAGTCTCAATCTTATTCTGGAATTCAGGACCAAGAAATATACAGCAAGGGTGCAGAGTCAGTGATGAGCTGAGATTCAAGAGAAATTGGACTGCCTTGATACGATTATTTTTTTTTAATATTTTATTTATTTGTCAGATAGAGAGTGAGCGAGCACAAGCAAGGGAGCAGCAGGCAGAGGGAGAAGCAGGCTCCTCGCCGAGCAGGGAGCTTGATGTGGGACTTGATCCCAGGACCCTGAGATCATGACCTGAGCTGAAGGCAGACGCTTAACTGACTGAGCCACCCAGGCGTCCCCTTTGATACGATTATTATTTTTTTTAAGATTTTATTTATTTATTTGATAGACAGAGATCACACAAGTAGGCAGGGAGGCAGGCAGAGAGGGGAGGGGAGAAGCAGACTCCCTGCCGAGCAGAGAGCCCGATGCGGGACTCGATCCCAGGATGCTGGGATCATGACCTGAGCCGAAGGCAGTGGCTTAACCCACTGAGCCACCCAGGCGTCCCTTGATACAATTATTGAAGGTGCAGACCCACTCTTGTCCTTGTGCCCTTGGTAGTCTGGATTTACACATTATGCACATGCCTAGAGCAGGTAATACCCAGACCAGACTGACAGGAAGAATGATAATTTGTTGTTACTGTAGTTTTCGTGCTTTCTGGGAAATCACATTTATCCTGAACTGATCTGTAGGCGACTTACTGGGACTTTCCTAACTCCAGAGAAGTCATTCTTTATTCTGTTTTAAAAGTTTCTAACTCCCAAAATACATCAAAGGCTGTTATATTTTCAAAATATATGAAAAAGAATACTTGAATTTTTCTTCAATTCAAACTTCATCATTGAATATAACATGGGAGGGATTATAAATTATGACTTAAGCTACTAGGTTTATTTCCCTGATGGGCAAGTCCATTTCTGAATCAATATTTATTTTTATGAACTACTGACTACTACCTTTAGAACTAGTAATATTTAGAAATATGGAACCCTTGAATTCACTTCTGAATGTGTTTAATGCATCAATAAATCTGCCAGATTCTGTTACTAGGACTCTAAAAACTTATGCTAAGGGGCATGGGTGGGGATGATCTATGAACATCAAACGAGACCTCATTAACTAGATATCCAAAAGATCAGAATTTTTAACAAGTATTTTATTTATTTATCTGACAGAGAGAGAATGAGTAGAGAGGGGAGAGGCAGAGGGAGAGGAAGAGAAGCAGGCTTTTCAATGAGCAGGGATCCTGACAAGGGACTGATCGATCCCAGGACCCTGAGATCATGACCTGAGCTGAAGGCAGATGCTTAGCCTACTGAGCTACCCAGGCACCGCCCCCCAAAGATCAGAATTTAAGAAAGATAAGAAAAATAAGGAAGATAGAAAGAAAGACAGGAAGAAAGAGAAAAAGGAAGAAAAGGGAGAAAAAAAGAAAGAGAGAGAAAGGAAGGAAGGAAGGAAGGAAGGAAGAGGGAGGGAGAAGGGGAGGGGCAAGGGCAGAAGGGAGGGAGAGAGGGAGGAAAAAGAGGATTCTTTTGGAAGGATGATGGAGAGGAGAAAGGTGGCTTCTATTTGGAACTCTTTCTCCATACAAAGACAAATATCTGAGTTTTACTTTAGTCCACCACACAAAATAGGTACATCTCATAGACAGATATCTGAGAGGCAAATATTGTGCTTACATACTTATGAATCTGCTAAGACTGACCTTCACATTCCTTCTTGATATCCTCAAAGTTGAACTCTGAACTGTAATGGATTGTTTAAAACAAAGGCACTGAAAAGCCTAGAATCTCCTTTTGCCCACTTCCCTTTCCACCTCTCCTTTGGACTCATTTCCCCACTCCTTGTTTCCATATTCTTTGTCATCTAACTTTGCTTAGCACCACCAAAAAGAGTGAGAGAACCCACCCCTGACTTTGCCCTGCCACAGGATGTTAGTAAGTGTTAGGTTAAAATTTTGAAAGAATAATCCTGTGTTGGGCTTGTTCCCTTCTACCTTTCTCATTTCTGTGAGAAGAATACTCCCAGGCAAGTCTAGCCCTGGGAGGAAGGTAAGAGAGAGATAAATGGAAAAGAGCCACTCCCAGCCTGCAAAGATATTGAGTCTATCTGGATACTCACAGAGCTATCCACAAGTTCAACATGGATCAATGGAACACACTTTACCCTCAGACTGGTCAGAAGTAATAAATAATTGTTGTTTCAAGCCACAGTAATAGTTACCTTACATATTCTCTTGGTCCCATAATGGGGTAAATCTAACAAAATCAGTTTCTCTATGGGTATCAGTCTCAATGGGAGCTCATATTTCTTTGCCAAATACTCATTTGGGTGAAAAACAAGAAGAAAGAGTGAGCTTTTTAAAAGTAAGCTCTATGCCCATGTGGGGCTTGAACTCATGACCCCAAGATCAAGAGACACATGTTCTAGCAACTGGACCCAACAGGCATCCCAGAAGAAAGGGTTATTTATTTATTTATTTATTTATTTATTACAAAGGTCTTGCTGGGGGACTGCTATATGCTGGTTGATACTAAATGGAGGCTCATCACTAACATTATACACGTACTAAAACAATGCTGGAATTAATACTGAATTTATGATGATACAAATTCATTAGTGTTGTTATCTGTCAAGGCAACTGAAAGCATGTTTCTTTAAATTTATAGCTGTTATAATCTTTAGTAAGTGCTTGCCTTTCCCAAACAGGTGAGATGTATACATCTTTAATTTCCTGGGGAGAACCAATTCAAGCAAAATTTCAGGCTCATACATGACAAACAAGAACCTATTTGCCAGTAATTGCCACTGAGATATTTTTTATAAAGACATGAGAGGTACCTCTCATTTTCTTGGCCTTGCCTTTTCTGCTTCCCAAAGGACAGTTGTTTGTTTGATGTAAAAGTAGGTAGTGCACAAATAAATAGGAGACAATTTCTAATGGACGAATTACATCAATTCATATTATTTCTATCATCTCCAACCCCTTCAGTCTGACAAAGCCTCAGACAGAAATCCCTGTTGAAAGGCTTCAAAAGCAATTCCAAGCACTTCAAATGATAGCAGGTATTCTTACTTTAGCAACTCTCCATAAAGGAAAAAAAACACTAAGAATATTAGTCACTTATCTTTAAAAGGGAAAATTATTCTCTAATTTTTAAAAAATCATGTCTTACGATTTTGGGGGGTGGGAAACTTCAAATATAATATGGATGATAAATGACCAAATTTTTTTTTATAATTTTTTTAAGATTTTATTTATTTATCTGACAGCGATCATAAGTAGGCAGAGGCAGGCAGAGAGAAAGGCAGAGAGAGAGGGAGGGAAGCAGACTCCCTGCTGAGCAGAGAGCCCAATGCGGGACTCAATCTGAGCCGAAGGCAGAGGCCTTAACCCGCTGAGCCACCCAGGCGCCCCAAATGACCAAAATTTTAACCAAATTTCCTAAAAATGAACTGAAATCAATGTCTTAAGTGTGTGCCAAAAGTGTGTGCTAAATTTGTGCTACCCCTGCTGGATAATAAAATGGTGTGATTCACAGTACCTGGGTAAGATTCCACCCAAGTCAGGCACTCACGGAGAGAGTACTCAGAATCCAAGGTACCAAGGAGGATGATATCCTTGAGTGTAGATGTAAGGCTTATCAGGTTGGGTGTGGGCTCCTAGAGGACTTCAACATGGATGAGTTTCAGGCGTGACCAAATTTACAAATGGGTCCTCTAAAAGTATGATGACCACTGCTAAAGATGGGCATTAAGGGACTATAGTTGGAAGAAGCTACCAGAATCCTGACTCCAACAGCATTTGGGAAGGATTTCAAATTTGACAGGTTGAACTGAGCTTACTGAGTCATAAGTTGCTCCAAAATCACAGGCATAATGAAAGTAAGAAAAGTAAAGGAGAAACCTGGGAGAGTTAGAGATGGGTTATATGGACCTGTATAGTAAGAGGGGAGCCTACGATGTTTCTAGTGATTTGGGGATTACGGGTCATATTTCCAAAATAATAAAAAAGACTCTGGTGGCTTTTTACTGGGAGAACACAAAGCTTGTGCAGAGGATGCATTAATGACATTAAGCTTGGGACCCATGGACTGGGATATCATGAAACAGATAGATGTACAAACTTGAAAACTGGAGGCATTGAAATAATTCACCTTTTCTTGACTTTTCAGATTTAATTACAAGCACTTCCTTAGAAATTCTACAGTGAGGTAGGCAATCTTCATTGTGTTCCATGTATACACCCTGCACTGTTATTTTTTTACTAAATATGTTATATAATTTACTAAATATGTTATATAATAAGGAATGATTGTTTTACTTACTGAAGTTAATAGTTCCAGTTGCAGTAATAATTAATAGTGAGTTTAGTGACATTTGTGCTAACTGCTGAACAGTGCTTGCTTTTAGTAACAAAGTAAACATAAATAAGTGTAAATTTAATTGCTAATAAAACATAAACTCAGGGCCCTCTAAAGAATCCAAACTGCAATATTCTTTTTCATCCTAAATTTATTTTAAATTCAAACATAAAGCTATATTTCATTTAGCAACACTTTCAGTGGAAATTTGGGGATCAAGAAGCCCAATTCATTTTTTAACCCCAGCATCCCAGCATCAAGTTACTGAGTTACTTATTTTTAAACAAAGCCTTAAGTACCCTTGGCTGTAAGAGTTTCCAAACCAGTTTGTTAGCCAGTTAATAGACCAAAACTCTTAAGGGTAAGTAGACTTCTACTTCTCAGTAAGATTACTGAATCTCCTACATTCCACAAATCTCCAGTTCAATTCACTACATTAAACCAAGCAACCATTCAAACCAGTGGGAAAGTAATCAATTTGAGTAGTTCTTCAATAGCACAGAGAAAAATGGAGGGGAGGAGTAACTAAATGCTTCATTTTTCACAACATCTGCATTCTTGTTCTTTGGCTAATGTTACTCCTTTTCTCAGCTCTCATCTCATCAAGTTGGGCACTAACCTTGCCCTGTGAAGAGGCATGAACCTCCCCCTGTTGCAAAGGACTGTCCTTGCACATCTGCATTGGGGTTCCCTGGACAAGATAATTCTTAAAAATGAACATTCTCAAACTTAGGAATTGAAAAAAGTAGGTGTGGGGCTCTGAATCTTTAGTTTAAAAAAATATGTTCAAGTTTGGTGAAAACATAGCTGTTCTCTTGCCAATCAGGGGTTTACAAGAAGTAAGAGAATACCTGGCAAAGGCCTGACTAGAACTAGCCTTGGGCAAAATTGTAAAGTAGCCTAAACTTAGAATTTCTCTCTCAGTTCATCCTTGAGTCCACTTAGCACAACTTGTTTGACCTGTTGTGATCTGGGCAGCCGGGCACCTGCAGTCTCACACTGCAAGTCTTCTCACTTCAAGATGACCTCTCAACCCTGTAAGTATCTGGGCATCCCTGAATGTGATCCCCACACTCCTGAATGTAGTCCCCACCTGGTCACGCTTTATCTCTCTAGATGTTTCTAAGACTTTATGCCCTTAAGCCATCAAAATAACTTCTGTCATGCTGCTTTACTTCAAGACTCTATTCAATAACACTAGCAGTTTAGACCATCTAACCCATTTTAATTTATGAATGGGTTCATTAAATTTTAATAATATTTAAAATTTTTATACAAAAGTAAAACTGAGAATGATGTGAAAACTCAGAAAAAAATGAAGGAAAAGTCATACATAATCTGACAAGTATTAAGCATTCATACCTTATCCTGACTGCTAAAATATGTATAGTAAATATTCATGTGTTGTGTGTGTGTGTGTGTGTGTGTGTGTGTGTGTGTGTGTCTACGTATTCTGTGTTGGCTTAGCTCCCACATCCAGAACCAGACTGGCTGAGTTTGAATTCTAGTTCCCTTACCTTGGGCAAAGTTCTTAATCTCTCTATACCTCAGTCTCCACACATGTAGAGTGGGAATACTAGTAAGACCAACCTCATGGGGTAGATCTGAACACAGATGTGGGTGCTCTTAGCCATAGTATGTGCTGCGGTCCAGTCCACTGCCTGGATTTGAATCTCAGTTCCAGATTTAATACCATGGAAGAGTTTCTTAACATCACTGTGCCTCTGTTTCCTTGTCTGTAACATATGGAATTATTTGATAAAAGGTCAAATATACACTGTTTTACAGCTTCTATATTGCTCGAACTAAAGAAGGCAAAAGGGAAAATTATTAACTATAGTCATTTTAAGAAAATATGGCCTTTCTGTTTTTGAGATCCATGCTTTCCTACACTAACATCAACTTCTATATCATTATTTCATTTAAAGAAAATTTAAAAGTCTATTTGTTCTAGGGAGAGGGCCACTAAATTCTTCTCAGGTTCTCAAAGATACCCATGATTCAAACAATGCTAACAACTACTGTGGCACAAGATGATCTTCCTGCTGCAACATTCAGGAATTTTAAGTTTTACATTATCTATTTTTCACAATCCACTCTCTGTTTTAATTTTTTTCTGCCAGAATGACATCAAATACTCCAAATTCATATTTCTAATACTAAATTCCATGAGATACTGTATCTGGTTAAATGCTCACAAATGGGCCAGATTTTAGAAAGATAATCCCAGGAGTATATTTTCTTTTACCAAACACATGTAATATTGGCCTGCCATTTTTATATCTGAATAATACTGTATCATTTTGTTTTATTAATATTTTTCTGTTTTTCCTAATTTAAGCCTAAAACAATATTTTTAAAGAATTTTTTTTTCATTTTTTCACTATAGAAAATATTCCTATGGGCTTCAAGGTTTATAAATCATTACACCAAACACCACTAAATAGCCACTTTGAACAGAGCAGTCAACTGTCCTTTGGCTTCAGTCTGGTAAGAATTAACTTGCCTCTACCAAGGCATTGAAACAACCATCAGACTAATGTTTTCATTGTAGGTATTATGTTACTTTTGCATAGTTGTTTATTTTCCATCATTGATCTGAATTTATATTCTGTCTGCATCTTATTTTGGTACCCATCTCTATCTACTGACCTGAGCTCTGATGGGAACTATAGCAGATATTAAGTGCCCTTGACTTATCAGAGTACTTAATTTTTTAGCCTGGGATTCACTTTCCCCACCAAATAACATGTTTGTTGGAGGGTCGGCCTTATGACTAGGAGAGGCCTTCTGCCAGTCCTCAAAAATCTACATAGTTTTAAAAATATCCCTTCATGCCATTGATGAAATCCAAAAGAACTTCAAGGATGGAAGGGATGATGCAGTTTCAAAACCTCGAATGGCTCCCTGCAAGGATGAGTCACTGAGCCGTGCTCCTCGTGCAGCAGTCATGGGAAGAGCACACTGTGGGGCAGCATTCTTTTGAGCTGGCAGGGAGCAGAAAGTAACCAAAATATCCTCCTCCTGGAGGCTCTTCAGAAAAGGATTTGCTTTCTATTCAATAACCTCATGGCTCAAGCAGGGCATTCACAGGTTTCAGTGGGACATGCACACTGCCATTCTCCTCAGATGTCTTGAATGAAGCCCATGAAGTCCACAGGACCCTTACCAGTGGGTAGCTGCAAGCCTGAAACCTTCCAGAATTAAAAGCTTTAATCAGACCTGGTAGAATCTTTAATATTTTCAAATACCCACACAACTCCCAAAATAGGACTTCTGCAAGTGAAATTGTAAAATGCGTAGGCTATTTTTTTCTCTTCTTTGGCTATAACCTGAATGTGAAAGAGACTTCCTGTGAATTGATTCTGACAAATGCTTTTAAACACCTGTTTGATCAATCAACACTTTGAAGTAGTACCTTTCTAAAAATAAACTAACTACTTCCTTTTTCACTTGCCCTTCTACTCTCTGATGATTATTCAGTGCTGGCTAAGGATTAATTATGATGAAAGAAACATTTGTGCCTCGTAAACAGCTGTGCATATGTACAGAATGTGTGCCTATGTCTATGAATGCCTACAGCAGCTTGCCCTTTGGGTTTGAATGTGTTACTTCCGGTGGCGTTATTTCCTGTGTAGCTCTATAGGAATAACAACCCCAACAGAGTGTCAGTACTTTTTTCCCTTAGATGCCTGTAGAGCATCCCTTTGGGTAATGATGACAGCCACACCCTGCAGGGCTTGCTCCTTTGTAAGACTGGAAAGATGTGGGGCTATGGGAAGGATATGCTGGCACAGGGAGACACCTGACCTCACTCCCTCTAGGTTCTCCAATGGGCCCTGCTCAGAATGCAGCAGGATGCTCACAGGCTGCTTCAGAGGACTGTGGTGCCCTGTACAACTGCAAACTTTATCTCTGAGTGGCCTTGGAGTTAACAAGCCCCTTTCCAGGTCACCTCATGCTCTCTCTCTAGGATAGGCTTGGCTTGTAAGCAGGAAAAAGGCTTTCAATGAAACAGCCCTGTATTCTCTACATGGCTTCCTGGACATGAATTTTTAAGATACACTCAAAATGAAGATAATTGCTGGATGCCCAAACTAAGTGGCCTTTAAAACTTAAGGGTGTAATTTATGTGCAAAACACTTATTTAGAATTCTTCAAAAAATAAAAGATAAAAAGCAAGCTGAATTTAACTAACTAGAAGATGTTGGGTTGCTTTTCCTTTTTTTTTTTTTTTTTAAATTTATTTGACAGAAATCACAAGCAGGCAGAGAGGCAGGCAGAGACAGAGAGAGGGGGAAGCAGGCTCCCCGCTGAGCAGAGAGCCCGATGTGGGGCTCGATCCCAGGAGCCTGGGATCACGACCCTAGCCGAAGGCAGAGGCTTTAACCCACTGAGCCACCCAGGCGCCCCTTGCTTTTCTTTTTTAAAGCTACCTTTAAATTATTTACAAATAACAGATATATTTTGACAATTCTTCTATATGGTATAAATAATCACAATAAATTAAAGGCTCTAAATACAATGAAAATTTCTAGTTAAGCTCAAATCTGTGAACAGAAAGGCAGAGGTGCCACTGGGCTTCCTTCATGCCATTTACTCAGGGCCCTTGCCACAGGCTCTTGTGGAGCCGGGAAAAACCTTCCCCCATACCCAGCAGTTAAACACCAAATTCAAGAGAAAAGTTACCACAATATTCTGACTAAATGTTACCACAAATCATTCTTTATTTTGATACAGGGTGAATATGTTACACCTAAATCACCAGGACATTCATATATGAATATGAATTCATATGAATATGAATCTGACTTTTTTATATCTCATTTCAGATGGTGACCACTTACTACAGTAACGATGATAAATTATGATTTACTGAGTGCTGATCTCTGCATGGGATTTCATGTGCATTATCTGCTTTAACCCTCTAATTGCAAGATAAGTTTTGCTATTATCACAGAGAAGGAAACTGATATTTAGAGAAACAAAGACACACTAAAATCATATAACTAGGAATCATGTGGTATAGAAAATCCGTTAAGTCATTTGGACCTACAACTGCTGAACCTAAGGGCACTTTGCCTCTAGCATTGTTAGGTCACTTGGATTCCTTTAAGTCCTTATGTCAGATATGCTCTGACATACCATAAAATGTAATTTACTAGTAATTTACTCTAGAGCAAGATCATGAGTAAGAAAGGATATTAAATCAACAGTTCTACTTTCCATCTTCACTATCTTCCTGATCATTTGTTCCACCTGTTTAGAACAGTTGAGACTTAAGTAATGACAGTTAACTATCATTTTTTGCCAGAAAACCATCCTAAAAATTTGCAGCAGGCAGGACTCATATTTATTAATTTTTTGTTTGTTTATTGAAGATCTTATTATCTGAATTCTCCCTGATAATACTTTAATATTTCACCAGAACCTTGAGATACTCAAGGCAACATTTTCAAGTTGGTGCTAAGACATAATTGTTGAATCTCAAAACTGCACTCTAGTAAAAGGAATAATGATGTTGCCATCACAGATGAGAAATACTTTTTCTTAACTATGCCAAATTCTAAAAATGTCTTGGAATAAACAGAACCAGGGGATAAATTGCTTATTCCTACCCAGAATAATAGAGGTATCAAACATTTATGTAAATTTACATATGGAAATACAACAAAGCTCTAGTATCAGTAATACCTCTAAAACGTAAATAGCCATTCCTTACTTTTGAAACTCTTTCTGACTTTGAGGAGTCTCTGGAGCACAGATGACAGACAAAACTGAAATTGTCACGATCCACTTAATCAAGTGTCTCTTCAACAGTGTCCTCAGGGAGTACACAATGTCTAATGAGGTTTTAGGATGATTTCTTAGACTAAGGTTTCCATCAGACACAGAGTTCTTCATTAATTATGATTCACCCCTGGAGACTGAGCAGTGTTTCCCTATCTTAAAAAAAAAATCCTCCTAAGTACATATGAATTCATAAAGTAGAAAGGAAAAGCTGTCTTCACTCCTTGAAGACAATTTGCAAACTGAAATCAAACTAGATGACACAGGTCACCTAGTCACCTACATCTGGAATTCTAAAGACTCTTCTGCTTTCAGAGGGTGAGAAAGGAAGCTGACTTAAATTGAGGTGTGGAGAGAGAGAAGGGTCTGAGGTGAGGATTATGAATTGAGATGCTTGAACCTGGGGAAGTTCTTCAAGAGTAACTGCTATGACCTGGCAATGGTTCTAAGATGTTGTACGTGAAACGAGTACACATTTGTGGAAAGTGATGGGCTTCACGGAAACAGAAAAGTACATGCTACTCTATTTCCCTTCAACTAAAAAACAAATCAACCTCACTCTTAAAAAGAAAAATTAAAACTACAATTAAATACTATTTTTCACTTATCTAGCTGGCAAATATTAAAACTTCTACAGTGTACTCTATGATAAAATAAAATGTAAATAGGGGAAAACAGTCATGGGAGGGCAAATCCGGTAGTTTTTTGGAGTATAATTTGATGATACCTACCAACTTTAAAATATATGATTCCTCTGACTTAGAAATTCTATCACCAAATATTAATTCTATAGATATATTTACTTTATATACACAAGTAATTAAATAAAAGAATAGTCACTCAAACACTGGATAGTGGCAAAAAATGGAAACAACCTGAACATCCATCAATAGGAGATTGAAAAATCAATTTTATCTCACCCACAGAATGACTACACTGCAACTGTTCAAAGTAATGTGGTAGAATCTGATATCACTCATACATGGAGTTTAAGGGAAAAAAATGAGCAAAGGAAAGAAAAAGAGAGAGTGATACATGGAGTTTAAGGGGAAAAAATGAGCAAAGGAAAGAAAAAGAGAGAGTGAGACAAACCAAGAAACATACTCTTAACTACAGAGAATAAATTGATGGTTCCCAGAGCAGAGGTTGGGGTAGGGCATGGGTAAATTAGGTGATGGAGATTAAGGAGTGCACTTATTATGATGATAAAGTTAATTTAAAAATAAAATAAAATAAAATAAGATAAAGTGTAATGTAGATCTGACATACTTTTAGGAAGCAATCTCCTTGCTATATACCATTAAGCAAGAAATAAAATGGGGTCTATTAGATCCCAACATTTAGGTCAACATCAAGGTTCTCCATCAGGAAATGTATGAATAGAAGCTGACACATAGAAAGGGAATTGGAGCCCTGAGAGACTAAGCAGGGAAGGGGATTTATTATTCATGAATATCTTTTAATATACTATTATGTGCTTGTATTACTTCTTTAAACAGATTAATCAATCTTTTAGAAGACTTGGAAACGAAAACCTATCTAAAAACAGGTTGAAAAGTCAGGTGAATATGGGTACACTATGTCATTTAGATGGCACAGAGAAGTGGTTCTCAAACTTCTTGGCCTCAGGATCTTTTCACAATCTTTAAAAATTATTGAAGACACAAAGATCTTTTATCTGAAATATCTGCCATATTAAAACTTCAGATATTTTAATAGTTCATTTTCAAAAATAATAATGAACACATATTTTTAAAGATTTTTATTTATTTATTTGACAGACAGAGATCACAAGGAGGCAGAGAGGCAGGCAGAGAGAAAGGAGGAAGCAGGCTCCCTGCTGAGCAGAGAGCCCAATGCAGGGCTTCATCCCAGGGCCCTGAGATCATGACCTGAGCCAAAGGCAGAGGCTTTAACCCACTGAGCCACCCAGGCGCCCCAATGAACACATTTTTATGAAAAATAATTTTTAAAAAATTACTGAGAGGAGTGATGTTTTCCATCTTTGCAACTCTAGCTTAAGAGAAAACAGCTGGATTTTTATATCCACTCCTGTGTTGTGACATGACCTAAGTCAGTACCATGTAGTTTCTGGAGAACACTCCATGGAGAAAATGTAAGGTGAAAAGGAAAACGACATGTTGGTATTATGAAAATACTTCTGGTCTCATTGAATGCCTAACAGAGCCCTGAGGACCATACCATGTCTTGAGATCTACCAGTCAAAATAAAAATAGAACATTAAACCTGATTTGCCATGACAGAAAAAAAATCACTTTCATTAGTAGCAGTGCACTTTCCAGAACTCTCCAACTCCATTAGTAATATTTGCCTGTCTTAACACAGGTTTATGAAACTCAAAGAAGGCAAAAGTACTTGATAAAAACAATTTTCCAGAAGCAACAGCTTACCAATGGAGTAATCCTAGCAAATTTTTTTTCTCTGTGCAGCATAATTTCCAACACTGGCCAAACAAGATTACCCTTTTAGAAATGAAAATCTAGCTCCACCATGTGAATATTTTAACTTGAGAAACAGCAAACCTTTCCCCGTTTTCCCTAAAAATCACTGTCTTCACATGACTCAATCTCTATAGAATGGGAACTGTAGCATCTAAGGGAGAGGCCTGTAATGGGTTAATAAAAGTTGTAATTAATTTGGCATTAAATAACAGTAATTTATCCTTCAGCTAACTTTTCATTTAATGTACATTATACTCATTTACTATGTTCTGATGATACAGCAGTGAGCAAAATGAGCATGCAACCCATCTTCACGGAATTGACAGTCTGGCTGATAGGCATTAATCACAAAATCTCATAAATTACTAATATTGATGAGTAAAACTAAAGTAAGCTCTGAGAGCACATTACAGGGTTTGCTACCTGCGAAGTTTAGGAATATGAAATCTCTTCATCTCTTCTAAGAGCTGAAGGAAGTGTTAAGTGTTAACAGGCACTGAGGGTGGGGTGTGGAGGGACTCTTCAATGCAGAGGAAACAATATGCACAAAGATCCTGAAGGAGGAGGCAGTGTAGGAGGTTCCAGGTACTGCAGTTAGGCACCGTGTGGTCGAATCACAGAGAGCAATATCACACATAAGATGGAGCAGACAACATGGGCAGGGAAGCAGTTCATGCAGATTCTTGAATGCCCTGGTAAGGACTTCCATATTTATATTGAGGACAACAAGGATCTCTGTTGAAAGGTATTAGAGAAACCTGTCAGAATTTTACTGGTATGTTTACTAGTGGTAAAGTAAGGTGGCTTTGTATCCAGCCTAATGATTAGTTTCCTTGTAATTCCCAGTGGAAAGTGAACATTATCATCTGCTTATTTGAGGTGCAAAGAATACTCCCTGATCTCAATCAGCAATGTGTGATATAACAAACATTCCAAGTCTTCCCAGAGAGCATTACTTGAAATTTTCTTCCCAATTGTTATGAAAAGCTTCAGAGAGAAATGTTTTTTCAGGATGATTATCTAAGAAACATGTTCATGTTTTTTTTTTTTTCCCAATCCTCTGATTTTGAGTTTTATCCAAGAATCAGTTATTAACCAGAGCTGTCCCTACTGAGACCACACTAGTTTAGCATTTGAATCACCAACCCTGACTTCAATGTTCCAGTCTCCTAACGAAGGCTGCTGTAAGTAAATATTCTATGTTAGTTATATCTTAATTTGTTGCCGACATAGTATTATGACAGCTATTACGTTATCAAGAGTTTTTCATGAAGTCCCACATGAAAAACATTGTTGGACTTTAATACCTGAAGACATGTTTTCCCTAAGGAATTTATATATATATATATATTTTTTTTTCTTTTACATTAATGAGAACAAATTAAATTTCCACATTGACCCAACTGTGACTATCGGAGTTAAGCTCAATAGCATTAAGTTTGATGAAATTTTCTTTCTTTGCTTCCTTCCAATTAAATTTTGCTTATATCACACGAGCCTAAAATCTACCCTGTGAACAATCTCTAATCCTTTTGTCGAGTGATAAGTGGAACACATAAAAACATATATAGCAAACCTATGTCTTCATTTCCAAGAAGTTCACCCAGTATATTCAAAGAATCTCAAAACAGAAGTTCAATGTGGCCGTTTCATTACAGACCCCATTTTTTTTTCACCACAATGAATTAGGTGGAATGAAAAAAGGCTACTATCTATCTGTGTCACTGTCAGAATAACTGAATCTAACATAAAATAAAGAATAGTAAAACATGCTTAAGAAGACACTGTATATTTACCTAATGATATGGTTTCCCTTACAAAAATCAGACTGGTGGCATCAAACATGTGGGCCATGGCCTCACTCCAAATTGCTGAAACTCATTCTGGATCACTAATGATTTACTAAAGTCTCACTCACCACTGCTGCCAAGATAGGAAAAGTATACTGAAATGTAACTGCAGAGCCAAAATGAATGCTTTCTCATCTATGAAAGGTGAAGCCAGGACAATACACTAGATGAGAGAGAGCTAACAATGGGAGTAGAAGAGCCTGAGAAAATTCAGGGGAAAAAAATCCCAAATAAGAAGGTGAGAGGTATGTACCTGCCTCCTGTTTTTGAATACTTGTAACTTACCTCCACAGAGAAACACATGCTCACACATACTTCATAAACAGAGAACATGATTCTGAGGCAAAATTACAAGATGGTCCCCAATGACCCATGCCCTTGAACTGTTGTCTCTCCTTGAGAATTACCAAAGTTTGTAACTTGCTTTTAACTAGGGAAATTAGCTATGGCAAAGATGGAATACTTTTCAGAAGTAATTAACTTCTTTGATCAGTTGACTTTAAGTCATTCCAAAAAGAGATTTTCCAGGGTAGGACTGTCCTAAGCAAGTAAACCCCTCAAATGAGGGCTTAAAAATCAGACATCCTTTCTCCTGCTGGCCTATAAGAACAAGGTTCCATGAATTTCTCTAAGGAAATAAATTGCTGCTGGTGGCAAAAACTACATGAGCCTAGAAGAGGAGCCTAAGCCTCTGATGAGATGCCAGCCCTGGTAAACACTGACTAAGGCCTTTTGAGACCCTGAGCAGTGGACCCAACTAAGCCAAGTTCAGCCTCCTGGCCATAAAAACTGAGATGGTAAATATGTGTTGTTTTAAGATGGTAAATTTGTGGTAGTTTTTAAAATCTGCAATAGAAAACTAATAAAATGATGTAAAAGGTATCATGCCAAAAGCATATATGTTGCTTAATTAGTGCAATTTCAGCATCTGAATGTAATTGGATGAAAACCACATGAATATTCACAAATGCACATGTACCTATGTGTATACATCCATACACACCCAAATTTTTCACCAAGGGAGAAAAACTAAACATGCTTTCCTTACCTTCATCTCCAAATTTTGCTCCACCCTTTGTCCTATGCATCTTAGTTAAAGGAAAATACATTAATTTAATACACAAATGGAAGCCTCAGAACCATCATGGACTAGTCACTCTCCCAGATCCTTTCTAAAATACGATCGCCAAATGCTACCACTTCCTTTTCACTATTTTCACCACATTCTTTAACTTGATCTGTCATGCCACTCATGAGCTCTTCTGTGGAATAAATAAGTCTTCTTACTGATCTTCCAGGCCATGATTTCTTCACCACTCCCCCAAAGCCCACAGTCTTACAATTGCAGGTGTTCTTCACAGAGCAGTCAATGGGAAGGAAGTGACTTCAAAGGGATGGAGGAGGAAGGCAAGAGATGAGACACTGGTCTGTGCACACAGGAAATTGTGGATACATTTACAAGCTCTGTTATGAACTGAACATTACCCTTAAATCCATGAGAAACTGTTGAAGGATTTACAAGAGAAGAGTGAGAAGAAAGAAGAAGAAAGAAGGAGGAGGAGGAAGGAGAAGGAGAAGAAGAAGAAGGAGAAGGAGAAGAAGAAGAAGAAGAAGGAGAAGAAGAAGGAGAAACATAGTCTTCCTTTACAGGAAATAATTCTTAATTTGGAAATGAAAGTTCTAGCATGAATCAGCAACTTTTTTTGAGAGAAAAAGCTACTTATTAACTCTGTGACGTTGGATAAGTTAGTTAAAAATCATAATTTTTGGCAAAAAGAATTCAGAAGCTGAAATCACTGTAAGCACCTGGCATAGTTCAATAAAGCTGAGTTCTGGTTCCTTCTCCCATTTGCTCAATGGCAAAACATGAAACAGTATTCATTCATTCTGTCCATTAATACTGAATTAAAGCTTACTGAGAGAGTTTGATCTCAGGAAATGGGCACATCTAAATGGCTGACAAAGTTAATATCTAACTAGAAGGTTGTAAACAAAGTTAGGAAAAAGGAAGACCAGGTTGTTAACAGGAAATATTTTTATATTTGGACAATTAGTACATATCAGCAGAAATAAGTTCTGCTGACTGATACAACATGACATAAAATCTAGGTCCCCAGTGAAAATGCAGGAATTTTTCATGTTACCTCTATTTCCACAACTCTACGTTACAAAAACAAAACAAAACAAGAACACTTAATAGACTGTGTCTGCCATCCTCAAATATTCTTGAGAACAAAGCAGCCATGCCTATCCAGCTACTCTGAAAATGAATTACCAAAGGTATATTTTTGGGGTTGAAACACTAAACTTGGTCCCCTCTTTCGCTTCTTATCTCTTTCCATGCCTGTAGATCATATATTATTCAGGAAAAAACATACTGCATGGACCCAAATCATAAAAAAAGAAAAAAGTCTAAGTCCAATTCTCTAGTTTTATGGTTTAGAAGGAAGACTTCGGAGAATTTAAAAAGAGCAAGAGAACGTTCTTCTCATTTTCTATACTCAGATGACACAGATTTCTAAAGGATGACACAATCAAGGGGATGACTGGGCAGATCGTGAAGCAATCTGGTGGTCACATGGGAACAGTCTTTTTTAAGGCCACACTCACATTTTAGGGATGTGGTTATTGGAGTTGTGTAGAGAAGTGTCAGAGCTACTAACTGCACAGCTCACCAGATGCTGGAGTGGGATCTGCCACTCCAACTATGCTGAAGCCTGGATTGAGCCAACAATCTGGAAAGAGAAAATAGGAAGAGAGTTCTTTTCTCCATGGCCTAAAGGGCATGAAATTCTCTTATGTTAAACCTTGTGAAAGTGGGAATATGTGACAACTTTTACCAATAAAGATCGTTCAATCTTACCAAGAATAAAAGGTAAGAATTAGCTTTAAAATACTGGTTTGAAGGTATGCATGCATGCACACACAGGTAGACAGACAGACAGATACACACACACAAGTATACATACCAAACTAATGAAAGTACATAAGCAGAAAAATATATGCTGATATAATCAAGAGGCTTGGCTTTTACAGTCCTGTCAAAGGTTTCTTTGTATGTTTTGAAAAATAGTGACTTAAGCCAATACTTTTATTCTAACAAAATGTTCTTAAATAAATCAAAAAGATTCAGTGAAATACAAAAATGTCAAGTAATCTAATTCAAAACAGCCTTGATCCTTTGTTCACAAGTGCATGTATAAGAAGTGAGATTCAGAGACAGTGGTGTCAGTGAAATGTTCGGGTCCAGATAAGCCCCCCCCCCACCTCTCAGCATTCCCAGTTTCTTTGCACAAACACTTCTATTCCCATTGCTCTACTGGAAATTGTATTGTATCACTTCCTAACACCTTAGAGAACAATTGAAATGTGAAGACTGGAGAAAGAGAATATGTACCAGAAGGAAACCTCAGCTGCCAAAAATGTGTTCTTTACTACAGAGACAATCTTCACTTAACATGACTGGGAAGACTGTAGATAATAGACTTATAAACCAAGAATGTTAATATTTATAGAAGAAAAGAGACTCAGTTTTTTTTTCTTTTTCTATTGGTTATTTCTTACTCATTTTTAAAAGTAAAAGTATTTGGAAAATCCAAAGTAATATTATATGTAAAAAATGACCAACACTTCTTGTCCCGTGCTGCTTTCAGGACGACATGGATGGAACTAGAGCGTATTATGCTTAGCGAAATAAGTCAACTGGAGAAAGACAACTATCACATGATCTCCCTGATATGAGGAAGTGGAGATGCAACGGGGGTGGGAGTTAAGGTGGTAGGAAAAGTAAAAATGAAACAAGATTGGATCGGGAGGGAGACAAACCAAAAGAGACTCTTAATGTCATAAAACAAACTGAGGGGGGTGGGGGGAGAGGAGTTGGGAGAGGGTGGTGAGGTTACATTATATGTTTAAATAAAGCTTAAATAAAAAAAATTTTAAAAAAATGACCAACACTACTACTTTCTTTTTTCACACATAGCAATTGTGATGCCAGGTTGGGGTTCTTGTCCTGACTATGTCAGCTTTCCTGGTTTATCTCCACTGCCTTCAATCATTCCCAGGACTTTCCAACTTGACTCGGCAGCTCCTCCTCCCTTTCTCATAGAGATAGAACTAATGTAAATAGACAATAGACAAGGAAGTGAATAAATTTCAACTTTATTTTTTCTAACCTAGAGGTATGATTCTTTTCCTTCTTTGACCAACAATTGGATTCCTTAAAGATCAACTCTATTGGGCAGCATTTGAGGTCCAATCTGATAAGTACACAGGGTATAAAAATCTGTAAGTATCCTTCCTTGTCTGGTAATATAGGAAGCTCTTGGTATCCGGTAATCTCTTTCCACATATTAGTGATTAAGGGTGCCACACACATAACTTGATAAAATGCTCATACATCCTGTGCTCTTCTTATACACAAATCATGGCAGAAGGCTCATTTTCTTAAACATCCAAGATGACAAATTGTCCTTTGTCTAGAATTCATGTTTCAAATAAACACAATGAGGAATTGTGAAAAAGCACAAGGCTAGGATTCCTCCTTAGGTTCCATCACTGTCTTCTCTTTTACTTTTACTTTAAAATGTTGGTGCTACCCTGGCTTCCAACCTTGAGCTCTTCTCCACTGACACCACTTCCTTAGGTGTTCTTATTAATGCCTAATATATTTTCCTAATAATTCCCAAATGAAACTATACCATTCTCCCATTTTTCTGACCTCTAAAACATGAAGTATCTGAACCTGGAATCAGAGGGTTCTTGCTTTGAGTGAGATGAATCTACAAGTTCTATAACCTTGCTAAGTATCATTTTCCAGGTTTGCATCAAAGATGACAGTATTTATGTCATGGACTGCTATAAGGATTACATGATATGCGATCTCTGTAAAGCTCCCAGGAGTACCAGGCCAAGAGAATTCATCAATAAATGGTATTGCTGAGGAGATGATGACAAGGATAAAGATGACAATTATCTACTAGACATTTCTATGTGTACATGCACAGGCAAACTCAAACTGCATTTATCAACTTTCTTCACCTGACCTGGTCAGTAGAACCATCATCCACCCAGGTGGCCAAGTTCATAGCCTAGGATTTCCATCTCTGCTTTATTTCTCATCCACCACCTTTCCTCCAGGTGACTGTTAAGAATGAACAAACCTAGACCATTAATATTATCCTCACTTCTTCTGCAGCTCTAGTTTATGTCTTTTTCAATTTTCCTCCTGGATTTTTGTCATAATGTCTCAACCAGCCTCCTCATCTTGCTTTCCTCTTCTCCTTCTTCTTCTTTGATACCACCAAAGGAACCTTTTTTTAGAAAATGCTAAGTTTCTCTTCAGCTTAAAACCCTTCTATATGCGGGGCTCCTGGGTGGCTCAGTGGGTTAAAGCCTCTGCCTTTGGCTCAGGTCATGATATCAGGGGCCTGGGATGGAGCCCTGCATCAGGCTCTCTGCTCAGCAGGGAGCCTGCTTCCCTTCCTCTTTCTGCCTGCCTCTCTGTCTACTTGTAATCTCTGTCAAATAAATAAATAAAATCTTTAAAAAAAAAACCTTCTATATGACAGTCAGTTGGGAAAGTATACATTAAAACTATTTAAAACACTATGAAAAAGTCTTTTAAACTTCATACATAGCTGCTTTTACTATTATCTTAGAAGTACTGGGGTGCCTGGATGGCTCAGTTGGTTAATTGTCCAACTCTTGATTTCAGTTCAGGTCATGATCTCAGCATAATGAGATCAAACCCTGAGTCAGGCTTCACACTCAATGGGGAGTCTGCCTCTCTTCCTTTCTCTCTCCCTCTGCCCACTCCTTCCCCCACACTCACACTCTCTCTAAAACAAATCTTAAAAAAAAAAAAAAGGACAAGTTCTTTGTATCTTGGAAAGGGAAAATAATTTTTAAGTACTTACCTAACACTAAGTGACAGGATAAGGAAAAAAGAAATATAAGATAGCAAAGAAGGAAACAAATATATTCTAATTATTCTATATATTAATGGTGCTATGAAAATGCACACCAGACCAAATATACATATATAGAATGGAACTATGTGAAAACATGATGAAAAAATATTTGGAAACAAATTTCTTTGTTTAGACCCTATTTACAACTCCACACAGTAACAAAGTTATGTTTGTTATGTAACAAAATTCTAAGGAAATGAAAAGGTAAGGAATTATTCTTGTCACAAATTATATTATAGATAAAGGGCTGATATCTAAGATCTATAAAGAACTTCTCAAACTCAATCCTCAAAAAGCAAATAACCCAGTCAAAAAATGGGCAGAAGACATGAACAGACACTTCTCCAAAGAAGATATACAAATGGCTAAGACACATGAAAAAATGCTCAACATCATTAGCCATCAGGGAAATACAAATCAAAACCACAATGGGATACCACCTTACACCAATTAGAGTGGGAAAAATGAACAAAACAGGAAACAACAAATGTTGGTGAGGATGTGGAGAAAGGGGAACCCTCTTACACTGTTGGTGGGAACGCAAGCTGGTACGGCCACTCTGGAAAACAGTATGGAGATTCCACAAGATGTTAAAAATAGAGCTACCCTATGACCAAGCAATTGCACACATAGTTTATAAGAATAAAAAAATAGTTTATAAGAATAGAGAAATAGAAATGAACTTTCAGAAAGACAAACAAGGAGGAGAAAGGGTGTTTACCACTCTTGTTGTTTGGCTTGTTTGTGAGATGTGTATCAAATGTGAACAATGTGAGTTAGCAGCCTGCAGGCAAACAGACCTAACCAGAGACAAGAGCTTATGGTACATATTAAAAAGAAATACAGTTGAATAAAAATAAGAAAAAGCATAGGCAAGTTTTCAAAAGATTTTAAACACAAAGCAAAAAAAGTAATTCTACAGTAACATACAAACACAATGTTTAAAGAATTTCCTGGAATGGATGGATAAAGAAATAACTGATGTTAGAAAACCAAAGCTGGAAAGACTGCTGTACCAAATTCCTAGTTAAGATTTATTTATTTGAAAGAGAGAGAGGCAGAGATGGTGTGCAGGAGCAGGAGGGGCAGAAAGAAAGGAAGAGAGAATCTCAACCTGAATCCACTCTGAGTGTGGAGCCCTATATGGGGCTGGATCCCATGACCCTGAGATCATGACTGAGCCGAAATCAAGAGTTCGATGTTTAACCAAATGTATGACACAGGTGCCCCACACATTCCTAACTAAAAAAAATGAGAAAGAGACAGAGACAGACAGATCTTGGAAAAAAGGAAGTACATTAGCTTTATGATGCCACCTAAGAGAAAAAATGTTGTTTTGTTTTTCACCTTTTTCAAATGAGTTGAGAAAACCAACTTACTGAATTAACACAATTAATTAATGGTGCCCTGGAATGGAACATATCTATCAATGTAGTCATCATTAAAAACCAGTGGTTATGTTTTATATAATGGCATAAGTGATCTGTCTAAAACAACAACACTGCAAATTTCATCTGCAGGCAAGTATTTTAAAAACTCTCTTAACTAACATTTCAATATTTCCCCAACCTAAAAAGGGTAAAAACTAGATGACTGCACCTTAAACAAAAATGTAAGATCTTAAAATGTAAGATCTTAAATTCACCTTAAACATTGAAACAATTATGGGTTAATTAGGTTTTTCAGAAATACACTTTCAGAAATACAATTCCTTTATCTAACAGCATTAAGTAAGTCAAATCACATCATATTCACTTATAAAATCTCTCTTAAATTCATCTCTTCCTTTCCATTCTTACTGCTATGCCTTAGTTACAGACTATCATGACTTATTCCTCTATCTGGTTTGATGCAATAAACACCTAAATCATACCTCCAATTTCTTCCCACTCTATGTTCCACGTATCTACCAGAATTAAGTTTAAAAAATTCAAAGCTGAACATATAATTTCCCTGCTGAAAATCCATCTCTAACATCTAGAGTAAAGTTGAAAAACTTTTAGTGGAGCCTTATTTCCTTTTTCTCCCAATCTCCCTGCCAGCTCTACCTCCCACAACCTGAACTCCATGTATATACTGAATTACTCTCAAGCTGGTGCCTCATAAAATACTGAGAGATAACACTAGCCATTGGGTACCCACCTAACAAGTCCTATTATTTAATAAAAATAAGATGAGAAGGGCACCTGGGTGGCTCAGTGGGTTAAAGCCTCTGCCTTTGGCTGGGGTCATGTTCCAGGGGTCATGGGATCGAGCCCTGCATCAGGCTTTCTGCTTGGCGGGGAGCCTGCTTTCCCCTCTCTCTATGCCTGCCTCTCTGCCTCCTTGTGATCTCTGTCTGTCAAATAAATAAATAAAATCTTTAAAAAAAAAGATGACAGCCATGTTCTGGTAAACAAACTGGTGGTGATCATCTGAGGAGACAACTACTGCACTTCATTTTGGTCTTCTCTCATTTGTGACTTGTTTGCATTTATTTTTTTACAAGTAGATTTTTTTTTAAGATTATTTATTTATTTATTTGTTAGAGAGAGAGAGAGCGAGCACAGGCAGACAGAGAGGCAGGCAGAAGCAGGCTCCCTGCCGAGCAAAGAGACTGATGCGGGACTCGATCCCAGGACGCTGGGATCATGACCTGAGCCGAAGGCAGCCGCTTAACCAACTGAGCCACCCAGGCGTCCCTACAAGTAGATTTTTATAATAGAGAAGATTCAAAATACTCATCAGTTAACTACATCAAATATTTAAAGCAAATGCTTAGACACAAGCAGCATCCAATGCAATAAACAGCCTGCTGGGCTGACTGGGTGAGGACCAATGCTAGCTATATTATTGTTTTCCTAGAGACTCTCACTATGTCCTCAGGAAACTTTATGGGTTTGAACATATCTAAAAATTTTCATGAGTTCCAACAGATGTTGTGGCAAACATATAAAGGAGTACCTGAACCAGTACTGTCAATTTGATAACCTAATTTGGTCAAAGCAGTTAAATAGAAGTCCTAGGGAAACATTACATTAAATTTGCATTTATCAACCAGGTCAGTGGTCTAGTTACTGCAAATTACTCATGTATAGTTCCGTCTCAGAGTTAGCTAAGGAAGTACAATTTTTTCAAGTGATTTTAATATATGATATACCAGAAAGCATACTATTTTTCTCCATTTGTGTTTAATGAATGAGATACATAATCATTTTATTTGAACTCACTGAAAATTGAATAGCACTCCACCAGAGAGTAAATGGTTTACTAATAGTAAACTAGTTTACTAGGGTTTAGACTAAGGTCCATGTCATGGCTGAATTAAAAGCAAATACAAAGTTGTTTTCCCTAAATAGATTTTTTTTTCTGAAGTATGGAAATAGTGTGATGACTATGTGTTTATGTGACTTCTTTTGTTTTTAAAGATTTTATTTATTCATTTGACAGACAAAGAGCACAAGTAGGCAGAGAGGCAGGCAGAGAGTGAGAGGGGGAAGCAGGCTCCCCGCCAAAGCGGAGAGCCCGATGCAGGACTCAATCCCAGGATCCTGAGATCACGACCTGAGCTGAAGGCAGCGGCTTAACTCACTAAGCCACCCAGGCGCCCCTTCATGTGATTTCTTTTTTTTGTTTTGTTTTAAAGATTTTATTTATTTATTTAACAGACAGAGATCACAAGTAGGCAGAGAGGCAGGCAGAGAGGGAGAGGAGAGCAGGCTCCCTGCTGAGCAAAGAGCCCGATGTGGGGCTCGATCCCAGGACTCTGGGATTATGACCTGAGCTGAAGGCAGAGGCTTTAACCCACTGAGCCACCCAGGCGCCCCGTGTGATTTCTTATTAATGATTTTCATACACTCCTTTGTGACTTTGGTTTATAAAATATTTCATGTCAACAGAAATAATGGCTCATTTAACAGCTTCCAGGCCTTGCAATTCCAAAAATAAAATTAATATAGGACGTAAAAGGACAACATTTATGAAATTAAAGTGACATTTTGTCAGAATAATGATGTATGCTCTTACTTTCTCCTGTAATTGTTAAAGTTCTTAGATCATTTTCAAATAGCTGTTACATTCTCAGGCAAAAAATTTACTTATTTTTACTCCCAGGCTTTACTGTCACAAAGAACTAGCAGATGCTGAATAATTATGAACACTTTATATTTACTTTAACAGGAGTAACAGAAACTTAATGAACTTTAAGAAGAATGCATCAATGCTAAATAAATTAAGTAGCTATGAAAACAAGTCACAATGCATTAAAATTACTATGTAATGTCTTCATTTTCATTTTTCCTCGCTAGTCCCTTAAATATAATTCTTCTATAATATCATCACCTTGACAATCCATGATGCTAATTCTTTACTGACTTCCTCTTCTGCAGACTTCTTCCCAGAAATGATACTTAAACCTATTAACACTGGGGCACCTGGGTGGCTCAGTCTGTTAAGCGTCTACCTTCAGCTCAGATCATGATTCCAGAGTCCTGGGGTCGACCCCCACATTCGCGTGTGTGTGCACGCACTCTCTCTCTCTCAAATAAATAAAATAAATAAATAAAAACTACTAACACTCGAGTGTCTTTTACATCAAATTAAAAAATATTAACTAACTAAATGAAGTATATGTTGAAGACTCTGCATTGGAACTGTTTTTGCTCTCTTTTAATAGTGGGTTCCTAGCTTTATAAATTTGATAACCTATTAACAGTTAAAAGTTCATTTATTTAGTGAATCTTCTTTTTCAAGATTTTATTTATTTGAGACACAATGCATGCAGACAAGTGTGGGGGGGCGTGCAGAGGGAGAAGGAGAGGCAGAGAATCTTAAGCAGACTCCTGTTGAGTGCAGAGCCCCTCACAGGGCTTGATCTCACAACCCTGAGATCATAACCTGAGCCAAAATCAAGAGTCAGATGCTACTGATTGAGCCACACAGGTGCCCCTACATAATAAACCTTTGAGTGTAAACAATGTGCAAGTACTATAGATGTGAAAGAAACTGACGTGGTCCTTGCTTTCACTGGGGGATACAGTTGGTAAGAAGAGATTGGCATTAATCGAAACAAACATGTAATTTTAAAATATGATAAATGCGACAAAAAGAAATATAAGGTGTTATAACATGTTTGAAATAACTGAAAAGTCTAAACTGAAAAGGTGATGTCTGAGTTATGATCTGAAGTATGAATTTTTTTTTAAAGACTTTATTTATTTGACAGAGAGAGAGACAGTGAGAGAGGGAAGACAAGCATGGGGAGTGGGAGAGGGAGAAGCAGGCTTCCCACTGAGTAGGGAGCCTGACTCGGGACTCAATCCCAATACCCTGGGATCATGACCTGAGCTGAAGGCAGCCAATGAATGACTGAGCCACCCAGGCACCCTGAAATATGAATACATGCTATTAAAGCTAGTGAGTTGGGAGGAGAGGGCATCTCAGGCAGAGGAATCAGTATACACAGAACTCCCAGTGTGAGAAGTCATATAAGTAGACACAAAGAGCAGCCTAATCTATTAAAACCATCAAGAACTTTCTATTTTCCACAAACTGTGGATCTGTTGACTTATATTTCAGTTAATGTATATGGCAGATTCTGAGCTGTTAATATAAGTATTAGTTTCATAGACCCATATTTCACATAATAATCATTCTCATACTCTTTATTTCTCAAAAAATCTGATGAAAACAATATAGACTATTTCTTAGTGTTTGGTGATCTTTCTTCAGTATCTGTAGTAGAAATCCCCACCATGAGCTCTGTGATTTTAGTAGAGACTTCTGATTATCATCAAGGGAGTTCTCTTGGAACCTGGTTCTCAATAAAACTGAAAGACCCCAGGTGGTGAGGATGATTCTGAGTGGTGATAAAACAAAAATGTGTATAAAGGATTCCAAACTTCTACTTCATATTCTAATGATTTTTAACTTGCTTCTAGATGAACAACATCAACAATAACTGGAAAAAAGTTTCAGAGAGAAAGGCTGCAAATTAGACTAAAACACCAACCTCAATTTGGGTACATAATTTTTAATATTTGTTGATCTATATTTAAGTATACCAATCCTTGTATTTACCAGGACTACATTTTGTAACTAGCTTATCTTAGAGCATTGAACTACAAGTGGAATTCTATGAAAATCTAGAGAACTAGGTGATTATGCCAGGAAATCAGAGAGCTGAGTACCAAGAATGAATTTTCTTATTTCATTGTTCTCATTTTCATGTCACAAATAAGGGGGGCCCAGATGGAGCTGAGGTGTCCCAGAATTCTGAGCCAATCTTGAGGGTTAGTCAAATTGGACTTAATGGAGGGTTGTGATTATAGGAATCAACCAGATCAAAAAGCATATAGGAGATAGAGGCCAGAAGAATTCTTAAAGCTGGAAATGCAGTCACTTTTAATCGAGCACACATAGCATTTCGCATTAAAGGGAAAGCACTGTTAAGATTACTAACTGGGGATCCCATCCTGATAGACTTTGAATAAACTGCACTCTGACAACAGGGCATCAATATGAGGTTTTATAAGAAACACCCACAGTTACAATAAACATTTATACTTATTTCATGCCTTACACAGTGTAGACTAGTTATTAAAAACTTGGGCAACATATTACACAGTAACTTTTTATAAGACAACATAGGGAAATATTTCTTTTAATTCTCAGAGTTAAAGAGCAATGTATCATCTACACCAACTCATTTTTTTAAAACTTACTAATACTACAGATCTTGAACTGATAGTGTTTCCTTCCTTGGATTAGTTTAGTGGAAGTTCACAGCCAATTCTGTGACTCATTTCTAGCAATTACTCAGAAATCAGTGGAATGTTTTTTGCTTCCATATTTCATACTATCTTCATGTTGTTACGTTCTCTTCTCTTTGACATCCTCATTTTACCTTGTTGTTCTAAATTGTTTGTGATAACAGTCCTTTGCTTTTGAGGGAGAAGAGAAAAATGGGATATAAATAAAATATGTTGACCTAAGTAATGGAAAAAAAAAGTTTTTCTTACAAAAGAGGAAAACAAGTGATTTTTGCTTATTATAAAACAGCATATGCTCATTTTATTTATTTTAAAAGATTTTATTTATTTATTTGAGAAATAGAGATTGAGAGAACAAGTGGAAGGAGGGGCTGAGGGAGAAGCAGAGTCCCTACAGAGCAGGAAGTCCAACTCACAACTGGATCCCAGGACCTTGGGATCATGACCTGACTAAAGGCAGACACTTAACCAAATAAGCCACCCAGGTGCCCCATATCCTCATTTCAAAGGAAATCAAATAAGAAAGAAGACCATAAAAGAAAATATTAAAAACCTCTCTTAAATATCCTCTCTTCTTACACCTATAACTGTTTAGTGCTTTTTCTCTTCCAAAGAGGATTATATATACACACACACTCATACCATAATAGGCACACACACACACATATCTCTCTATATAGCCACACACATATAGACATAATCTGATATATGTAAATAGAAGTGTGCATGAATACATATAAGTAAATGGTATCATGTTCTATGATCCAGTCTCTAAATATTTTTTTTTTCCCTTAACAACTTGCAGGGTTTGTAATTGCATTTCAGTACATGTACATCTCCCTCTTTCTTTATCTAGTAGTCCTTTGTTGTGGATATGACCTAATTTACTTTACCAGTTCTCTACTGAGAGACACTTGGGTGGCTTTCAGATATTTATTATCCTACACTATTTTGCAATATAGTACAGCTTTGCTCACTTGTTCAGTAATATTCTTAGGTTAAATTCCTAAACATGGAATTACTGGGTCAAAAGCACTCCCATTTAAAATTTTGGCATACATTATTTGATTATCCACCAAGGCCTTTCTATTTACACTATCATGAAAAATGTATAGAAGAAACTGCCTACTTCACCACAACTTTTCTAATTCTTTTGAATTATTCATCTTTTACTCTTTTTCTAAAATAATAGATGAGGGGTGCCTGGGTGGCTCAGTGGGTTAAAGCCTCTGCCTTCGGCTCAGGTCATGATCCCGGGGTCCTGGAATCGAGCCCTGCATCGGGCTCTCTGCTCAGCGGGGAGCCTGCTTCCTCCTCTCTCTCTGCCTGCCTCTCTGCCTACTTGTGATCTCTGTCTGTCAAATAAATAAATAAAATCTTTAAAATAAAATAAAATAAAATAATAGATGAAAAATTAAATAACACTGATGTTTTAATTTTTATTTTTGTCTGCAAAGTAGAGAATCTTTGCAAATATATACTAATATTAATCTTTCTTCCATTTTGAATTTCCTCATTATGTCTTTTGCCTACTTTCATCTTAAATTTTTAATATTGTTATTATTGACTTTAAGTGCTTCTTATCATGGTGTGAGATAAGGATTCTTTTTTATTTAAATAAACTAATAAATATCATATTTAAAATATCTTACTCTAGTCTCACTAAGTTGGAATGCTGCACTTAGTAAATCCTAAATTTCCACATACATGTGGGTCTCATGTTTGACAGTTCACAGAACCTTTATTCAGTCCACTGAACAACTGATTTGTTCCCAAATTAATATCATGTCATTTGCATTAAAAGACTATATGTTCTGATTTTTTTTTTAGATTTTACTTATTTATTTATTTAGAGAGTGCATGAATAGGAGAAGAGGCAGAGGGAGAGAGAGAATCTCAAGTAAACTCTGTACTGAGTCTAAAGCCCAATGTGGGGCTCAATCTCATGACCCTGAGATCATGACCTGAACTGAAATCCGGAGTTGGATGCATAAGTGACAGATGCCCCTGTTCTGATGTAGGGAAAAAAAATCTTTTTTATTTTTCTTTCTTTCCAAGTGTTCTTTACTATTCTTACACATATTTTTAATCAAACTTTAAGTCAATTAATTCCCAAAAATTCCACTGGGGATACATTATTTTTAAATAAGCCTGTGACCTTTTCTGTCTAAAGTGTTAGGGTTTTCTAAAATATCATTTCAAATTACTTTCAGCCACTCCAATGAGAATATCATTTGAAGGCATACAATGTCTCATAGTTGTTCCCTTAGGGAATCAGCCAATAACTTAGTTCACTTTAGAACACACAAAGTGTCTTAAATTTTGTGGATCAAGGACTTGTTGAGAATCTGATGAATGTTCTCCCCAAAATGTGCACCTATCCCCAAATCTAATTGATCCTCTTACCCAAAGTTAAGAGTTAGTTCTGTAAAAGCATCTCTCTAAATAAAAAAGGAAACTTTATTCCATCAAAGTTTCATTCTGATGTTGTTTCCTTACAATTTGGATTGTAATGACTCTCTCTTTATAATCATTATAATCTCTCTTTGTCTTCATGGTTTTAGTCAAACGATGGGCTTCCTCTTATCCAATACCATTCCATACTTATCTAACAATTTGATGAAAAGATCACTATACTAGCAGTTTTAAGGTTCATGCCTGAGTTCTTTCTCTGAACATATATGTGTCTATTTCTGTGAGAGTTCCCCTTGGTTACTTATAAAATAAGCAAAATATCACTAGTTCTATTTCCTTCATCAAGATTATTAAGGAAACCAAATACAAACTGTCTGAGTAAGCACTAACTGAAGAGGTAAGGTTTCATTATTATTATTTCCACATTTAAAGCTTCATCATTTATTGAAGACCCATATAGACCACACACTGTATGAGATCCTAATGTGGTTAATGGTGGAGACAGATAAAAAGTTGCTATTGTTAACTGCTATAATAGATATATACAAAATGCAATGTGAAAGCTCTGAAGAGAAAAATACTCCTGTGCTTGTAAGACCATACATCCAGTGGGATGAAATAAGTTTGAAAGGATATTTGTGAGTTTTCCAAATATATAAGGAGGGGATGGAGTAGGGTATAAGGAAAACAGTCTAGAAGGAAGAAACAGGTTGAAAAAGAAAGAGGTGTTAAAAGGCAAAAAGAGCTCAGCACATGGCAAAAATGTGGGGGCGGTGATTTCATGGGGTTTATGGAAAAGGATGAATAGGAGACTTTCTTTGAGGAAGATAAACTGGGCTAGCATTTTGAAGAGCCAGACTAAGAAATCCAGATTTTATTTTGCAGGTGTAGAGAAATAATCCAAGGATTTCAGACAAGGGGATGAAGAGATTGGGTGGTCTGGAGTATAAAAATGACTGGAGTAAGGAGACATTAAAGGCTTAGGACAGATAAGAGCTTGATCTAGGGAAGTGGCAATGGAGAAACACAAGAAGTATTTCGAGTAAGAAGATCTTGGTTGTCTCTAAGATCTGGGAGTTCAGAGAAGGAAGAATCTAAGGATACTAGTCACTTGAGACCATTAGATGAATGGTTGATAACACATACTGACATAGATGGAACTACAATTCTTATTCAGAAGACAAAGCATACCTTATTTTTCATTTAATCTCCAAGATGGTGTCATGAAGATCATAGCGATGGTGGTACATGTGTGTATGGGGTCAAGTCAATTCAGCTGATGAGTTTTAAAAATAATGTGAAATTCCCTCTTCTTGGGAAAAATTAGATTTCCTATTTTTAAATGTAGAAAAATGTTCCTTGGGATAAAAATAACCACAACATCTTTTGAAATATAATACAGTGCTATTTGATATAATCCCTTAGCAACATTCCTTCTATGAGCCAGGACTAGCAGCACTGAAGTTACAGAATCACATATTATATATTTTTAAACATGTAGATGGATAATAAGCTGTGAGAGGGACAAAATTTTACTCATGTTTGACTTCAAGGCTGTGAATAACTACCCAAAGTTGCTAAAAGGATTCAGTCTTTTTAGGTTATTATTCTATGTGATGTTTAAGAACCTTCCCCAAGATACACTTCCAAAACCATATTAAAGTTTGCAAATAGAAATTAATGACCAATTCACCATTATGTGTGCATGTATCTGTGTGTAGGAAAGTATCCAATTTGGAAAGTGAAAAAAAAATTGTTTTTTTTGCAGTGGGCTCTCTTGCCAATATTTGGAGATCTCATTAATCTAACACTGTTTTGTTAATATTAGGAAATGAGAAATTTTACCATACCTTTTTGCTGATTAAACAAACCATAACTTTTTGCAGATTAAAATAAATTAATACCTTCATTTACTCAAATTTAAAGATGGAAACTTATATCAGTCATCCAACATTAAAAAAAAATTACTGTTTCCTAAAATCCAAAGTCTTAGATTCACTGATGTAGTTAGTTAAAAGTGTAGTCAGTTTTCAGTCAGATACTTTGGTGATGTGAAACTTAAAGTTTGCATGATGAACTTAGATCACCATTATTTTTTTTAATGAAGAAAAAACACACTAAAAAATGTTAACAAAATTACTAGAGACAACAGAAAAATTTATAATTCAGAATAGAAAAGCAAAAACCTGATTTTTTTAGTATTTCGATATTGCAATATAATTATAATTAGTATTTCCTTTTATTTAATATATATTAATGTATTTAAAAGGCTACTGTTAAATTTTTTTTTAAAGATTTTATTTATTTATTTGTTATATATAGAGAGAGAGCGAGCACAGGCAGACAGAGCGGCAGGCAGAGGCAGAGGGAGAAGCAGGCTCCCTGTCGAGCAAGGAGCCCGATGTGGGACTCGATCCCAGGACGCTGGGATCATGACCTGAGCCGAAGGCAGCTGCTTAACCAACTGAGCCACCCAGGCGTCCCATACTGTTAAAAATTTTATATGATACATGGGATTTATATTGAATACAATGATAGTTTTTATCTATTTTTCCTCTAAAATAATTAAATCAAGTATCATCTTCTTGATATTTGTATCTGTTATGTAGAATGTTTTCTTAATACCCAAGGAATCACCTATGCTATCTGAATTTCCAACTTTGTTTTTTCAACTTATCTAAAAACAAAACAACAGGTCACCCATTTCTCTCATCCCAACCGCACCTCTGACAACCATCACCTGCTTTTTGCATCTGTGAGCTTAGTTTTGTTGTTAGTTTTGTTTCAGATTCCAAACATAAGAGAGATACTATTATATTTATCTTTCTCTGACTTATTTAATTTATCATAATGCCGTCAAGGTCTATGCATGTCACAAATAGCAAGATTTCATTCTTTTTTATGGCTGAATGGTATTCCATCATATCTATATACATAACAATTTTCCTATCCATTCATCTATCAACAGACATTCTGGTTGTTTCCATATCTTAGGTATTGTAAATAATGCTGCAATGAACACTGGGATCCATATATCTTTTTGAATTATTGTTTTCATTTTCTTTGACAATTACCCAGAAGTAGAATTGCTGATCATATGATAATTCTATTTTTAATGTATTGAGTAACCTCCATACTATTTTCCATAGTGGCTACACCAGTTAACTTTTCCACCAGTGTGCAAGGGTTCCCTTTTTTCCATACCCTCTCTAACACTTGTTATTTCTTCTCTTTTTTATAATAGCCAATCTGACAGGTGTGAGGTAAGATCTCACTGTGGTTTTTATTTGCATTTCCCCAATGATTAATGATGTTGACCCTTAATTTGTTATTGAGAATATATAGTTCCTGGGTGCCTGGGTGGCTCAGTTAGTGAAGCATCCACAGTCAGTGATCATCCAGGTCTTGATCCTGGGGTCCTGGGATTGAGCCCTGCATTGGGCTCCCCACTCAGCAAGGAGTCTGCTTCTCCCACTCCTTCTATCCCTCCCCCGATCATGCTCTCTATCAAATAAATAAAATCTTTAAAAAAAAAAAAAGAATATATAGCTAGAAATGCACATTACTGACAAGAAAAATATTTTGTTATGTAAAAAAAGTCAAAGAAAAAATTAAATCCCTTATCAGTTCAATTGAACAATTACTACATTTTAAAATTAAAATTTATTTTTTAAAAAAGATTTTATTAATTTATTTCACAGAAAGAGAGATCACAAGTAGGCAGGCAGAGAGTTGGGGGAAGCAGGCTCCCTGCTGAGCAGAGAGCCTGATGCGGATGCGGGGCTTGATCCCAGGACTCTGAGATCAAGACCTGAGCCGAGGCAGAGGCCCAACCCACTGAGCCACCGAGGCACCCCAAACAATTACTACATTTTGAAGAACTATTGGTTGAAGTGATTAATTTGACACTAATATCTCACCTGGTTTTCTTGGTAACATACTCATTTCTTGTAATTTTATTATTTCAAATTACTTTTATGTTAAGATTAAAAAATGAATCTACCTTCTTAAGTATAACAACACAAAATTTACTTCAAATTTTTACATCTTCCATAGAATCAAAAGACTTGACCACAAAATGTGTGGGAACTGCCTTCTTCCTATTTTACAGACTTCCTCATTAAACCAAGCAAACCTCTTTTCCATTGCTTTACAAACTGTAGTTTTGAAAATTTTAGTCAAGACAATAATATCTGGAAATGCTAGGACACATGTTGAATATAGCCTTTTAAAGGACATATTTTTCTTGGTAGTCCATAGGGAATCATTCATCCATCCATCCATGAGGATTTTTCAGAGACATTAACTCGACAGACAACTTAAGTCCTCCATTTGAATGACAGCACATGCACACATGAACACACACACACACACACACACACACACACACTTTGCACATGTCTCACACTTCTGTTCCTTTTTCAAAGATCACTGAAGGGGTGCCTGGGTGGCTCAGTGGGTTAAAGCCTCTGCCTTTGGCTCAGGTCATGATCTCAGGGTCCTGGGATGGAACCCCATATCGGGCTCTCTACTCAGCAGGGAGCCTGCTCCCCGCCCCCGCCTGCCTCTCTGCCTACTTGTGATCTCTGTCTGTAAATAAATAAATAAAATCTTTAATAAAAATAAAGAAAAAAAGATCATTGAAAACAACATTAAGTGCTCTGATTAACTTTAATTCTCTGAACATTGTTTCCTATTTATTATTGTTTTATATGCAATGTACAAAATCAACAAATACACTGATTTGTTTGCCTCCACTGTGATAATTAACACCAGTGTAACAGCCAGGATTTCAAAACTTAAAAATAAAGTTAAAATTTCTCATTGCTTCCAGAGCCTATGCTGACCTTTTTTTTTTCCTTTAAAGGACTTAAACCAGGGGTGCCTGGGTGGCTCAGTGGGTTAAAGCCTCTGCCTTCAGCTCAGGTCATGATATCAGGGGCCTGGGATGGAGTCCCGCATCAGGCGCTCTGCTCAGCAGGGAGCCTGCTTTCTCCTCTCCCTCTGCTTGCTTCTCTGCCTACTTGTGATCTCTATCTGTCAAATAAATAAATAAAATCTTTAAAAAAAAGGGACTTAAACCATATCTTATTGTTTGTTTATTTGGACTTTCTGTCCTATGGTATCAATCAATATAACCTTCATGTTTGGTGTTATATATTTCTTGATGCTGTCAACGTGCCCAGGTTCTGCGCACATTTATTTTGGGAGCACCCTCTGTCTTCACTGAGGCAGGAGACAAGGGTTTTAGTCGTAGCTCTGGCACTCATAGTCACTGTGCTACTGAACAAGTTACTCATAACTTCTAGGGCTCAATGTTCTTATCTATAAAGTGAAGACAATATCGCTTCATTTCAGTACTGTTAATGGGTTCAAATAAGTTAATAAATGTGATTTTTTGATAATTTTATAGCATTCCTAACCATTCTCCTTAAAGAATGAAAGCAATATCCATGCCCTTTTTTGCAAAGTACATTTACTTACAAAAGCAATTCTATCAAGGGAAAGCTTGACATGTAATGAATGAGTGTTTGGGAAATACATAAGTGATGTGAAGAATTTTAAGTCCAATAATTCTTAAATAGAATGAGAATGATTTATCAGATGAGTTACAGTGGAAGCTATGTGTAAGTATTATACATCTTTAGTTTTCTGTGAACCATTCAATTAACAAATTATAAATGGAACAATTAATTAGTGTAGCGAACACAACAAAAAATAAATTTAAATCAATGATGCAATACCTCTACTCCAATTAGCTTATTTTCCCTCTTCACCCTCAGACATATTCTGTTTTATTAAAAAATGAATTTAATTAAGAGACTCTACAAAGTCAACCAACCCACAGATTAATCTAGAACTCTTGTTCTTATTTAATATTTGTTAAAACCTCAGTCTCACCAATGCTTATAGCTCAAACATACAAAGTACCATGCTTGCCTTTATTCCACCACAGGGGAACCACGTACATAGTGCTCTACCCAAGTGGAGGACATTCACTTTTTCAAACGAAATTTAACACAACATGTGGGCTTTAGCGGTCTGAGTATAAAAATGAAACTTGTATATTCATTTATGAATGTTTGAAATCGCATCAATCTTCAAAACTTAAATTGATCTGAATGGTGACTATTAACCACAATTCTCATTCTTTTTATCTAACAGGTATAAGGACATCACCACAAAAAATGTCCAGTTATTAAGGGTGTGAGGAAGGCAAAGGATATGAGTATTATGTGGGCATATCAGGGTTGAAATATTCCATTTGGCTGGATTTCCTCTGCCATCTTGTACACAACACACAGAGATACTTACTCATAAAAAAAAGAAAGAGATAAAGAGAGAGGAGGAGGGAGGGAGGGAAAAAGAGAAAAGGGCAGAGAGATAGACGGAGCCTGGAAAGGGGGCAGACAGAAAGACATACATTTGAACACTATTAATGTTTCTGGATAAACCCAACCTACTAACAATTACAGTCAGACAAACAACTGTCAATCACAATTGAACAAACAGCCCCAAGTTTTCCTGTTTCTGGATGTCCACCTGAATTACAATTACCCATCATCCAGATACATGGCTTGGATGTGTAATCCATCAATGTTTGCCCACCTCTAAGGTTAGATAATGAAATCTTATTTGTGTGCATTTTGTGTGGGCAGGGCATTCCTTGCTTAGAGGGCCTGGGACAGGGAAGAAAAGAGCTGTTTATGGGTTGCAGGGTAAGGGCCCAACTTCCACCTCCATGCCTGAGTTAAGAATCTGAGCTCAGTTCTCAGAGTAGCTGTAATTGGCTCTTTACACTACTCATTTCCTCAGAATAGGAGCAGTTGGCTTCTATTAAAACTCTGGGTGACATGCAGCTTCCTTGCCCTATCTTCCGGAGCACTTTACATTAAGGGGAAATCACTGTAATCAAATCTCTGCATCTTTCCTGCTGCTAAATAAAATGAGGTACTTTCTTCCTGGGATTTTGCAAAGACAACTGGATGGATACACATATAGCGGGCACACATCACATACCAACACAGTGTAACTCCCACAGAGTCTTTGCTCCCTCCTTCCATCCCTCCCTTTTTCCTCTCCTGAGGACTGCTGAACATTTTGCTCCAAACTCTCCAAGTCACCCACGTGTTTGTTCTCCCCTTTAGCTGTTCAATTTACTTTCTGACTTAGACAAAGGGAAACTGAGTTGTTCTCAGGCTTTGAGCTGCAATCCTGGAACCAAGCTCTCTCACCCATTCCCAGTCACCATCAGATCTGCCCCACCAACCCCCCTCACTCTGGGGGGAATAGAGTGATTACTGGGAGTCTCCCTGGCTCAACACCCCACCCCTTTCCTTCACTCTTCCTCCTACTGCAACAGAGCAAACTGAATTTGCCTGTTTAGTCCCACTTGCCAAGGTGGGATGGAAGTGGGTGGGGAGGGGATGGTGGGTGGCAGAGACAACTGGAAATCTCTCATTCTCTTTCACACACACACATTTAAACTGTACTTTCAGGGTCTCTTACACACAGGTGAATCCTAACACTCTCAAGCAAGAACAAACAGGCCCCTGCTTTCCCTCCCCCAATTCCCAGAATAGAATTTAGTTCTGGGTCCTGGATTGCTAGTGATAAATAGACCAATGAGGAGAATCTGTGAACTGGGGAGGTGACCCCTTGTCTGAATGGGGGAGGAGGCGCTCTCCACTCACCGCCTGAGTCCCTGGAAGGAGGAGGGCCAGGACATCCTGGATTTCTTTAGGCCCGGCCGGTGGCCGGTCTCCACGGCGTAGGAGGTGCGGTCCATCGCACGGCAGTACAGGTAGCGCTCGGTGTCCGAGTAGCCGCGATGTCGGACCCGGCCGGTGGCCCCGCTGGAGGCGTAGCGGCCGCGAGCAGCCCCGGGAGGCGGCGGGGGCGGTGGCAGAGGGGGTGGCGGTGGCGGCTGCAGCGGACAGGGGGGCTGGGGCTGGGGTGAGGGCGGCGGTGGCGGGGGCAGGTGGTGATGGGGGTGCAGAAGGCGGAACTGGGGCTGCCGGAGCGGGTACTGGTGGTGCTGCTCGTGCCTCCAGAGGTGCTTGGGGGCTTTGAGTGTGGCCCCTCCGGTGCCGTCGCTGCCCTCGTCGCTGCCCGCACGGGCCGGCACGCTGCTGCCCTCTGCCTCCATCCTGGCTCGCACCTCCGAGCCCTGCTGTCCAGCCGGTTTCACCGCGCTGGCCCGAGCGCCTCCCGGATGCTGCTGCTGCCGCCGCAGCCGCTTCTGAAGCCGAAACAGAGGCTAGGCTCAGCTTCCCACTTGAAGCCACCAGAGGCTCCGGGCGATCGAGAGGGAGCTCTGCCAGCAGGAGGGGTCACAGAACGTGACAGGGCTCCCTCCACAGTGATTGTGGCAGAGATACACTCCTGGGCTCCCCAGTTCACCAAGACTAGGACGCGCGGTGCGCTGCTTCACCAACAGCCGGTCCCTCCTTCCTCCCTTTCTTCTTCCCTTCCTTCCTTTGGGCGCCTGCAGCAAAAGCAGGGACTGTTAGCAGCTCTAGACGCAGAAAAAGCAGCAGCAGTAGTGGTAGCAGCCTCCTCAGTCCAGAGCGCCTGAACCCTGAGACCAGAGCTGCTGAAAAGTTGGACAGCTCCTGACTGGTGAGCCAAGCTGCGACTTTCTCCAAAACCACTCTAGCCAGTCAGAAGTCAGACCTGTCCTCCTGATCCTTCCCCTCCCCGTGCCCCCGCCTCCTTCCCTCCACTGCCCCAGAGCTTTCCTCTGCACCTCCACTTGCTTCAGTCTTCTTTGAGAAATGGAGTTCGGTGGTTCCTGTCAGATGCTCACAGCTTTTTGACGATAAGCCCCACGCTGGGGCTTCCAAAGATAAGGGATGTGACCTGGCAAAGTTGCTCAGAATGGTTTTTGTGCAGGTTGTTGAAAATTTGGATCTGGGCGAGGACGCAATATTAGGAGCATTTCAGCCTCTTTCCCTGACAAAGGATTAAATACTGTGTGGATCTTTCTCATAGCAGAGGGAATGCCCACTATTTCCTCTTGAAGATGTTCTTCCAGCTAGTATCTCATGTTGCTGCTGCATCTGTGATTAAGGTCCCCAGGAGTGGTCCTAGCTGGAAATCAAAGTGAATGGTTGTCAAGACTGAGATATCTGGCTACAGTTAAGGTTGGGGAACCTTTTCCATTACAAACCTGTTTATCTTCAGGGGTTTCTTCTGTCAGTGCCTGCCTGCAATTTTGTCTTTCTGCCACATCCAGCAGAAGAACACAGCTCAATTACCAAAGTGTTCAGAAACACGTATCACTATTATTCCATAGAAATCAGTCATATAGGCACTAAAATCCAGATTGCTTTATTTGTCTTCCTTTTTTTTAGTATTTCCCTGCAATATTGGCCATTTTTGAGAAACTACAAAGTTTCAGAGTAATATATGTTCATATAATATAGAGTAATCTATGTACATATGTACATATATCTTCTTGTACCATTATTATTATTATTATTAAAGGTTTTCTTTATTTATCTGACAGAGAGAGAGAGAGAGAGAGAGATCACAAATAGGCAGAGAAGCAGGCAGAGAGAGAGGGGGAAGCAGGCTCCCCGTTGAGCAGAGAGCCCGATGCGGGACTCGATCCCAGGACCCTGAGATTATGACCTGAGCTAAAGGCAGAGGCTTAACCCACTGAGCCACCCAGGTGCCCGTCTTCTTGTACCTTTTTATATTTTAAATTATATTTAATTTTAGAATTAGACTTTATGGGAACTAGCACTGTACCATCCATTATTTGAAATACAGTTTTATTTATGGCTTACAGTAGTTTGTTGGCAGTGTAATTATTCTACTTACCAGACACAGTCAATTTTGACACACTTGAATATATATATTTTATGCACATCATATAATGAATACTAAAGTACCAGAATCAAGAACCATTTCTCAGACTCTGCAGAGTGCTGGAAATCCAAAGTCCTCCATATAGTAAATGCTCAGTGTACAAGCCATTGATGAAATACCATCAGTGAAAATAAGTGTTCACTTCACTGTTCCCTTCTCTAAGTGGCAGCAATTAAATTTAATGCTTTGCAAAAATGACACTTGGCATTTCTACAGTATCTTTCTTTCTCCTCCTTCTCTCATTCTCTTCCTTATCCTCCTTCTTCTCCTCCTCCTTCTCCTTCAAAGTGAGAAATGTCTCCTCCAACATTTCAGTATTGGCATTTTGCCCATAGGGCCCATGTACAAAGCCTGAGAAAGGCTAGGTCTTGAGAGGAACAAGGCATTCCCCTAAGTATCTCTTCCCTCTATGTAGCACTGAAAACATACTTGACTTAGGCATTCTCTCTCCCCTTTACAGACACAAGTGTGACTAATGGCAGTGGCCAAAGAATTTTCTATGCCTAGGAAGGCACAGAGCTGGTATCTTTCCAAACAAGAAAGGAGACAAAAGAAAGTGCTTACAGTATAAATCATTTTTTAGATTCATCTCATTATTAGTATCTGGAACTATTCCAAAGAAGTATACACATTTCTTTTTTCCTCTGAAATTCTTGCCACCTTTCTCCTTGGTTGAGTCATGGCAGAATATTTATCTGAAACTTATAATCTCGCTTTTCAAACACTGACAATACAAACAAGTAGTTTGTGATCTTCTTTCCAGAATAAATAGAATTATCCAGACCTAACCTGCTTCTCACTGTCAGTTTTCTTTTCTTCTTTTAATTAATGAACAATTTCTTTTTCTTATAGTCTTCATTTATTTTTTTGTAAATGATTCTTTCAATTTTACTATATAATTACAATTCAGGTGTATTTTTAAAGATAAAGATAAAAATCATTTATCAAACTAAAAAGCTTTTGCACAATAAAAGAAACCATCAACAACATGATGAGGCAATCCACTGAATGAAAGAAGATATTTATAAATCATACATCTGATAAGGGGATTAATATCAAAAAATATAAAGAACTTACATAATTTAATGTCAAAATAACATGCAACCCAATTTAAAAATGGGCAGAAAACTTGAATAGACATTTTTCCAAAGAAGACATACAGATGGCCTATAGGCACTTGAAAAAGTGTTCAACATCACTAATCATCAGCAAAATGCAAATCAAAACCACAATGAGATATCACCTCACACAAATTGGTTGTTATCAAAAAGCCAAGAAATAGCAAGTGCTGGTGAATCTTTGGAGAAAAAGAACCCTCCTATACTGTTGGTGGGAATGTATATTGGTGCAGCAATCATGGAAAACAGTATAGAGATTACTCAAAAAAATTTTAAAAATAGAACTGCCATGTGATCTATCAATTCTACTTCTGAATATTTCAATGAAAATGAAAACACCAATCCCAATAAATACACGCACTCTTATGTTTATCACAGCATTAGTTACAACAGTCAAGATATGGAAACAACATAATTTTCTACAGATAGGTGTATGTACAAACAATGTATATGTATATGTACACACACACACACATGCACACACATGTAGTGAACTATATTACTCAGTCAAGAAAGAAGGAAATACTGACATTTGCAACAACACAGGTGGACCTTGAGTGCATTATGCTAAGTGAAATAAATCAGAGAAAGACAAATATCACATGATTTCTTATATGTGAATCAAAACAAAAAACCAGAAACACACTCATACACATAGGAAACAAATTGTTGGTTACAAGAGTGGGGAAGGATTGAGGGGATGGGTGAAATAGGTGGAGGGGATTAAGAGGTAGAAATTACCACTTAGGGGCGCCTGGGTGGCTGAGTGGGTTAAGCCGCTGCCTTCGGCTCAGGTCATGATCTCAGGGTCCTGGGATCGTGTCCCGCATCAGGATCTCTGCTCGGTAGGGAGCCTGCTTCCCTCTCACTCTCTCTGCCTGCCTCTCTGCCTACTTGTGATCTCTGTCAAATAAATAAATAAAATCTTTAAAAAAAAAGAAATTACCACTTATAAAAAAAATAAGTCATGTGGATGTTATGTACAGCATAGGGAATATAGTGAACTATACTGCAATAATTGTGTATGGTGACAGATGGTATCTAGACTCAAGGTGGGAATCATTTTACAATATACAAGAATATCAAATCACTATGAAGTATGAAACTAAAAGGATATTGTATGTGAATTATACTTCAATAAAAAATTCAAAAGAAAATCATGTAAGTACCCGTGTCCCCAATTTGAGAGTTTTCAACTTCTCCTATAATTCCAGGAGATTACTTACAGTAGTAGTTTCTTGTGTGACCTTTGAGGTAAGATAGCTTAGGTTCCAATCCACCACTTCTTATTCATGTGACCTTAGCTCTAAATTACTTACCCACCATGTCTCTTATATGCAAAGTAGTATTATTACCCACCTCACAGGGTCTTGTGATTATTTAATAATACTTAGCACAATGCCTTTTGCACAATAAGTACTTAATAAAAGCTACCAATGGATAATTCCTGATAGAGCTGGAAGAATCCTAAATTTGATTTTACTCAGTGGTTTCTAAACACAGTTGAACCTAAGGAGTATCACCTTGGAGACCATTAAAAACTTCTGATGTTAAACCCCAGACCAGTGATTTCAAACTGTGATGTTATCAGAATCACCAAGAGAACAAGTTAAGAACACAAAAGCCCAAGCTCCTTGAAGCAGATAGAGTTTGTTACTTTGTACTTTTACCAAGTTGGCCAGGTGATTCTGAATCCAACTAAAATTTGAAAACCACTGCCCCACCTAAACAAATGAAATCAATATTTCTGGGGGCAGAACCCAGATGACTGCGTTTTTAAAAACTCCTTAGCTGACTTCAATATTTCAGTAATTACTGATCCAGAATTATTCCCTTACTCTACAGTTGCAAAATTACTTTAGGTTCTCTATGTTGACTTGCCCACATGACTCAAATACTTATGACAAACCTAGCTCAAGAGTCCAGATCTCATGAAAATATATACTTTCTCTATGACTCTTGTCTCTATGTTAAAAGAAAATCTTACATAGTTAAAAATTGAGACTTCTAGTCTTCCACTTCAAAACTCTTTTCATTAATCTAAGGGTTGTGCACTCATACTTAAAATAACCAAAAATGGAGATAATCAACAGGGACATCAGTTTTCCATACTTATATGTCAAATAAATGATCTATTTGCCTCACTGATTGACTGTAAATGTTTTATAGGTACAATCAGAGAGGGTATTCAAAAACTATTGGGTTCATATGGGGCCTCCTTGAAAGTTTTCACCAATCATCATTAGCACATCTATATAAAAAGTAAAAATTCCAGTAAATGATCAGTGCATTTTTCCTGAACAAACCTAAATAATAAGTTAGTTGGTGCCATTACCATGGTACACAGATTATACACCAGCACTACCTCCCTTTTTTGCCAATGCATTTCAAATCTGCCCTAGCAATCTCATCAATCATTCAATGTTCTGCTGGGCAATTAACAAGGGAGAACATTCCTGTCAATAATGATGGAGAGTCCTGGCAGAAATGATGTCAATAAAAAGCTAAGAGTGAGCAAGGATCATTTCAATTCAGAACACAGGATTAAATATAAGTTATGATAACTAAGGGTCCGCTGTTATCTTCATGATGAGAGGAAGATTTAAATGGAACTTTCCTTTTGCATATATCCTAGGTATACTGGAATATACATGTTATGTTATTTGTTAGGATGTATCAATCTGATGGCAGTCATCATAGAGTTGGAAATTTTCATCATCATATACTGTTTTTCACAAAGCCAAAGTGCTGCCTAGTTAGAAATATCCAAAGGATACATTCAGAGTCTTAGATTTCACCCAAGTCTTCAATGTTTTTCAGAAACAGGGTTAAGGCCTTTCTTGTGGATATATGAAGAGCTTTTAGAATTGTAAAAATTTATACATACATTAAATATTGTTAATATTACCACTTTAAGTACTAGTACTAAAGTCCCTATCCCATTGTTTCCATATGTTAGATCATTTTTAGTAATTTTTTTCTCTAATATGAAACCAAGAACAATATATGATAAATGTTGAACTAAGAAATGCTACATTTGAGCACATTTTTCTTTGATTAGCGCACTGATGGAAATTCAGCAGTAACTGCTTGGCTGGCCCTACAGGTTTCAGTACTACCAGAAAGTAATCTTGTAACTTTCTAACAACACTACTCCACTTGTTAATTCAAGCTGAAAATATTGGTTAAATGTCAGTTCCCATGCAGACTTCAGTATTTAATTGATGAGCATGAAAAAATATTTGTCCTCAAGGAGCTTTGTGTCTTTAAGGGAAGTAAACAAATAGACAAACAAGTGTAACTCAGGGAGAGAGAAGAGTGTGTGAGACATAGGTGTGAGACATAAACTGGGATATGTAATGTCTGGTACACAAGAGGAACATTCAATTTGTAAGGGTCAGTAGGTCTTCACAATGAGGAAGCTAATGCCAAGCCCTCGAGAACAAGGTGAAATCAGTTAATCGTACCTTGTATGAACATGTATGTATGACTGTATGTTTGTTTTGGGGAGCATCAAAGGTAAATGCATAATGGGAAGAAATTGGCACTGGCAAAATCTCAGAGATGAGGGGAATTCTGGGGCACTGGAAATTCAGGAAATGTCAAGTAATTTTATGAATCTCTAAGAAGGACAAGTAGTTAAGTATGCAAATATCTCATAACAAATCACCTTTTAGAAAGAGGGCCCTAAAGGCAACATATTTACATTGTGTAAATTATCAAAAGGTGCCCCTCTGTGTGAATCTGTTAAGTTGACGAATAGGAAGCAAACAGAGAAGAAATCAAGGATATGAGAGGAATAAGGAGAATAACAGATGATAGGCTGTCCCTCAGAAGAAGTAGATTGAACTCTAAGATGCAAATGGAAGGATTTTCCTTAAACTAGACCAAAGCCAACATTTCCATTGTGACAGCAGAGAAAAAGGAAATGATGAATTCTGATGGAAGTTAATTGCATTTCTCAAATATTTAACTTTTGGCATTCTTCCAAATAATTTTCATGCCCCATTTTATTTAATCCTTACAACAATGTACTTCTTCACATTTTAACAATTTTGAAAATCACAAGGAGTCTTTCTAAAGAGACTAAAAGGACTGTGTGAGTCTCCTGCAGATGTTGAGTGTGACCCATGTGATCTTAACTCTACATAGGAAACATCTGTTGCTCATTGTCTCAACATTAATTTATTCATTCAAGCAATGCTTATTGAACACTTAGTATGTGCCAAACATAGGATCTGGAGGAAAAGAACTGAATAAAACAGTACAGTTTTGGCTCTCCTATTCTAATTGGAAGAAAGAGAATAAAAACTCAAACAAATATGTAAAAATGCCAGATGAGGCTAAGTGCTATAAGGCAAAGAGAAGTAAATTGAGAAGTTAGCATATGATGTTTGGGAGTGAAGGAAGTAAGGGTGTCAGCCAGCATCCAAGGCTATGAAAAATGCAAGTGCAAAGATATTGCCATAGCAGCAGCTTGCCATATTGGGGAGTACCAAGCCAACCAGTGGCCTGGGGTAAAGTAAAGGGGAAGCTATTTGGAAATGAATTCAAATCAAGGAGGGCCATGATGGAATAGTAAAGATATCTGATTTGTTATTTGTATTCAAAGAACAGCACATAGTTGAATTTTAGACTTAATGAGATTTAGACACCTAATATTCATTTAAAATTTCTTCAAAAGTCTATACTATATTGCCTCACTGAAGAGATAACTTACTCCATATGTAGAAATAATGAAAATATGCCTGGGAGACAAACATCTATTGTAAGTAAAGAAAATATTTCTTTCAGGAAGAAAGACTGTACTTCCATACTTTATTATAAAGCAAAAGATATTCATAATACTTGAAGCTGTATATTGTTTAATCACTGAAGTAACTACAAAATCATTTCTGATCATTCACCAGCAATACACTTAAAAAGACTAGATATTCCCTAATCCTGTGGAAGATGCTACAGAACTTCAAAGTGACTGATTCATGAGACCTGAAGGATGATTACTCAGGTGCTAAATGTCCATCTGTCAAAAGCTTCTAGCTGAATTTTAAAAGAGCATCCTAAGCTTCTAATATTTGACAATTAAATTTAAAAAAGGAATCAACATGCCTTGAAATGTCACTCTCAATTTCAAACATGCAAAAGAGATTATGAGAAGTAGCTTGTTACTATGAAATTAGGCCTAACCTGCCAAAGGCCAAAAACAGTTAGGACTTTTTCAATTATCTTTTAATAAGATTTATTTTATTTGAGAGAGAGAGCACATGAGAGAGAGCCTGAGTGTCGTGAGTATGGGTGGGGGAGAATATCCAAGCTGAGTGCTAAGCCTGATGCTGGGCTCTAACTCGGGACACTGAGATCATAACCTGAGCGGAAAGCAAGAGTCAGACACTTAACCAAATGTGCCACCCAGGCACCCCAAGAATCTTTAAATTCTTAATGTGAAGAAGATTTAATCTTAGACTTTATAAAAGATGCTGAAAAGTGGGGCACCTGGGTGGCTCAGTGGGTTAAGCCTCTGCCTTCAGCTCAGGTCATGATCTCAAGGTTTGGGGATGGAGCCCCCCATCTCTCTGCTCAGTGGGGAGCCTGCTTCCCCTACTCTCTCTGCCTGCCTCTCTGCCTAATTGTGATCTCTCTCTCTGTGTCAAATAAATAAATAAAATCTTTAAAAAAAAAAGGATGCTGAAACGTAACAAGGTAGGCAGGGATACAGCAAAAATGTATGCATTTCCCTTTAGAAAATGTAAATTTAAAGTAGTATTTCTTATTAAATTGACTATTGTAATTAATGTGTTTCTTAAATAAAGGATTTCCAGCATTAACTCCAATTTATATCTAGGAAGTGGAGGCTGATAGTAGCAATTACTGGCCTAAGGTCAGATGTTTGGTTTGAAAGCCATAACTTGAGCCCTTGCCAATCTCAGTCTGAAACCTATGATCTTGCCTAGATGACAAAAGGATAAGCTAAATACAGAAGTTTTTAAATTAAAATGTCTATGGATTGGGGCACCGGGGTGGCTCAGTTAAGTGCCTGCCTCCAGCTCAGGTCACTATCCCAGGGTCCTGGGGTCGAGCCCTGCATTGGGCTCCTTGTTCAGTGGGGAGTCTGCTTCTCCCTCTCCTTTTACCCCTGTTAATGCTCTCTATCTCTCTTTCAAATAAATAAACAAATAAAATCTTTTAAAAAATCAATGGATAAATTGTTTAATAATATCAGTGGATGGGTGGTTTAACACAAAATTAGAGAGCCAAAAAGATATTAGCTGAAATATCAGAAATATCTTGTGTGAGGGACAAGATACAAATATTCATTATCAATACTTCTAATCAACTAATAAAAACACACACGTAAATATTGAAGATAAATGGATTAAAAAGGAAGAAACAAAACTGTCATTTGCTGATGATAACATTATCTACATACAAAACACAAAGGAATATGGAGACTAATTATTGGAATGTTAAGGGATTCAGAGGGCCAACTGATTTATAAGAATCAGTGGCATAAAACCCACATCATCACCAACAGAACAGATACACCTGAGGTAGGCAGGAACAAGAAGTGAGCAATGTGGTGCTGAAAATTCCATCTTTGAAAGACAAAGCTGCAAGAGATTCATGAACACTTTGTAATAATAAATGTGTTATTTTTCAGCAGTATCACAATTCACCCTTACTATCTGAAGTACACAAGACTTCAAATTTGGAGGTTTCCTATATTGAGAGAAGACAAGTTACTTTATCTATCCTCAAGGAATAGACATTCCCTCCAAAAAGAGAATTTGGATCACTACCAGGGCCATTCTCACAAACTAACTTTAATTGTAGCCCAGTTACTCACTTCTTTGCGAATGCAGAACTTTTAATGAAATAGTACTTTTAAAAAACATTAAGAAAATGTGTTACTTATTTTGATAGAACTTAAAATTTCCATGGAACTTGATGAGCATAATAGAAAGAAATAAAAACCTTGGGAGAGGAAAAAATATATAGAATTCACAATTCAAGGCAGACTCATCAACATATTAGTTTTTAATGTTTCTGCTTGCTTATTCTATCTTCTTACAGACTTGATGCCATGATACAAGATTTTATTTATTTTAATCAATGAAGTTTTGACATTGTATTTGGAGGAAGGAGAAGGAAATTATTAACCATTACTCTCCTCAGCATGACACTACTACTTTAAAATAAATGGAAGAGGGACACCTGGGTGGCTCAGTTGGTTGGGCGGCTGCCTTCGGCTCGGGTCATGATCCCAGCATCCAGGGATCGAGTCCCACATCGGGCTCCTTTCTTGGCGGGGAGCCTGCTTCTCCCTCTGCCTCTGTCTACCACTCTGTCTGCCTGAGCTCGCGCTTTCTCTCTCTCTAAAAAATAAATAAATAAAATATTTAAAATAAATAAATAAATGGAAGATCCATGGTCTAATATTACTAAGGCTGAGTAATTTTCCCCCTGGCTCAGTGCATGGAAAATAGCATATTTTCTTCATGAATAAATAATGGAAATATCATCATTGAATTGTTTAGAATGCTTTGTGGAGTGTGCCAAATGTAGACCTAGATTTATTTGCAATGGCCTCTGTGCAGGTTGAAAGATGAAGACTAAGTGACCAGTTATAAACTACACGCTGTGCTTATTAATCCAGTCCCTCTTTGATATTGGTTAAATAACCCATTATTGCTGAAGGTGTTCAGTCAAAATGGTCAAACCAATAGTCCTACTGAATTTAAACATTTTTCTAAAAGGTACGTCATTCATCATCCTTATTAAGGTAATGGGTACCACAGCCACAAAAAGTCCTGATTTTCAGTTCCAGTTCCAAGATGCTCTAGATGTCTTACTATAGGCTACATTAACCACTCTAAGTATCAGTTTCTCATCTATAAAATGGGGGTGATAACAGAATCAACTTTGTAATGTTACTTTGCAAAGGATTAAATGAAATAACAAATGTAAAATTCTCAGCACAGTACCTGGCATATAAGTAATATATGTATATATACATATGTAAACATATATTACATATAATTTAGGAAATGATGAAAATGGAGAACCAAACACCCCTATAGCATTACACTGGAGCTCTTAAAAATCCTGAGCTGCCTCCAAGCAGTAATAGGACCATACCTTTCAGCCAGCAATGAATATTTCAGTTAGAAAAAGAGCTACAATACCTTAAATGTGAAACTAGTTCTGCCTTCTACTCTGCTTTCTTTCCTACTTTTATTTCTATTCCACATGTATTTTCTGGCCTATGGAAAAGAAGTAAAAAAACCAACACTTATAGATGTTGCTATAATGAACATTTCACTTATGCTACAGCAATTGATAGCCATGGCCTTTTAATCAGGTAGAAATTATCTTTCCTACTTTACATAACTGGCCCAAATAACTGCCAAAATTTACACAACTAGAGGGGTGCCTGGCTGGCTGAGCCAGTAGAGCATGCTGCTCTTGATCTTGGGGATCATAGTTTAAGCCCCACAAGGGGCGTAGAGCTCACCAAAACAAACAAACAAGCAAACAAAAAAACACATCCAGAAAATATTGGAAACCAATTTCTAGCCATACTTTGTGTTACCTCCAGAGACTTTTACATTTCTTTACACAAAGAATTTACTAGATATAGTATTAGGTCAGGCTCTTATCTATTTTTAAACGGGAACTTACTGCTTTAGGGAAACTATGGTAGGAAAGTAGTTGGCTTCCTAACCAGCTAAAGTGGTAACTTTCTAATCAGCCTACTACGCCATAATAGAAATACCACATATTGCATTAAACAAGGGTCAGCAAACTATGGCTATAGGACAAATACAACTTACCACCTGTTTTTATAAATTATGTTTTGCTGGGACACAGCCACATCCGTTCATTTACTTACTGTCTATGATTGCTTTCATTTTGTGACAGAGTTGAGTAGTTCTGACAGAGACTGTATAGCCCATAACATCTAAAATATCACCATCTGGGTCCTCATAGAAACAGTTTGCTGACCATTAATGAATTAAAAAATACTAGATGAATAATAAACCATCACCTATAATATTCTCTCTATTAGGAATTACTCTCTGTTGTGTAAGCAAAAGTGAGTGTCAAGGTTCCAGAAGACAATTTCAGCAGCTTCCAAGTCAGCCCCAAGGAGACCAGGAGGGGAGAGGCTGTGTGATCTCAAGAGTATAGGTCTGACTTGGGTAGTTTGCCCCAAAGGAAGAGCTACTCTGTTCATGATACCAAGCTGCCCAGCACAAATGGAGACCTGGTGCCTGCCTTTCCTCTGTGCTGATTCCTTGCTAGTTCTTTTCCCCCTAAGCTGAAAATTCTCCCAAGTCCTCACTCTTTACTTGACTTCATGATCCTTTTCAAAACATCAAAGCCTTCCCTCTTTCAACACAATGATCCTTTTGAAGCATGAGAAATATGATTATTTTTTTAAATATTTTATTTATTTGTTTGACATAGAGAAAGAGAGAGAAGGCACAAGCCAGGGGGAGCAGCAGGCAGAGGGAGAGGGAGAAGCAGGGATCCTGATGCAGGACCCCGGGATCATGACCTGAGCCAAAGGCAGAGGCTTTAACCCACTGAGACACCCAGGCGCCACCATATAACAGTAATAACCTTCTTAATATTTTCTTAAGAGTCTGTCACCTACTGTATTCTCAGTAGACACCTACTGAGAATAAGGCTCCAAATTGCATATTTTACCCACTATCTACTGTAATTTCAGTAACTGTATTATCCAAACCAAGTTTTGGGGTTCATAGTCTGATAGATCTCTAGAAAATATAAACTACTATTTTAATGAGATATAATTGATATATAACATATTAGTTTCACGTATGCAAATAATGATTTGATATATGTATATATTATACAATGATCGCCACAAAAAAATCTCTCTAGTATTCATTATCATACATAGCTACAATTTTTTTCTTATCAGAAGAACTTTTGAGACCTACTCTCCTAGCAGCTTTCAAATAAGCAAGACAGTATTATTTATCATAGTCAATGCTGAACATTACCTCCCTAGGGCTTCTTTATTTTAAAACTGAAAATATGGGGGCTCCTGGATGGCTCAGTAAGATACACTGTGGACTTTGATTTCACCTCAGGCATGATCTCAAAGTCTTGGGATCTAATCCTGTGTAGGGCTCTGCACTCAGTGGGGGATGCTACTGCTACTCTCCCTCTCCCTCTTCCTCTGCCACTCCCCACTCCTACTCACTCTTCTCTAATAAATAAATAAATCTTTTTTTAAAAAAACCTGGAAGTTTGTCTTTCTCCTATTGACTTATTTTGCTAAGCATAATACCATGTATTTGCAAATGGCAAGATTTCATTTCTTTTGATGGCTGCATAGTATTCCATTGTATATATATACCACATATGATCTCCCTGATATGAGGAAGCGGAGATGCAATGGGGGAGGGGGTTAAGGGGGTAGGAAAAGAGTAAATGAAACAAGATGGGATCGGGAGGGAGACAAACCAAAAGTGACTCTTAATGTCATAAAACAAACTGAGGGGGGTGGGGGAGAGGGGTGTTGGGAGAGGAGGGTGAGGTTACATTATATGTTTATATAAAAATTTAAAAAATTTAAAAAAAACCTGGAAGTTTGTACCTTTTGACCATCTTCACCCATTTTGTTCCTCCTGTCCCCACATCCAACCTCTGGCAACCACCAACCTATTCTATCTACGAGTTCAGGATTTAATTATTTTTAATAAGAATTTATTCCCAAATGCAGGATGTAGAAAAATCATAACTACAGAGATGCTCTAATATATTCCCTAGAGTTGCACTCTTAGCTAAATGGGGAAGATGTGGATAATTGTAAATTCTACACCCATCTTCAAAAACTAAAGATGAAAGGCATTCAGAAACTTTAACTAAGAATCACTTAAATCCACAATGGAGAAAATAATCATTAGAATATTTCTGAATAAAATACAAAATGGTGGCTTAATTTTTTCTGGATTTTTTATTTACACGTATTACCAAATTCATTATATTGTATTTTCTCTTTGGCTCACACCTAGACATTATCTTTACATGTACTGTCTCTTTACAGTAAATTGACTAACAAATCCAGTTGTAAAAACAAAAATTATCAAATACTTTGAATTAGCTAAGTGAATGTCATCTTAGACTATTTATTTCTTCCCTTTGATTTTTTATCTAAAAACTTCTAATCTTATCAATTCTTCTGTAACCATAATCCTTAGAGTCATCACTTATCTTTCTTACTTCCAAATTATAGTTCAAACTTTTACCACTTCACTCCTGTATTATTGTGACAGACTTTTATTTTATTATTATTCAAAATGTGGTCTGAAGACCACTTAAATCAGAATCACATTGATCCTTGTTAAGAAGGAGATTAAGGGCCCTCTCCAGACTTACTCAATCAGAATCTCAGTTAAGCTCAGGAATCTATAACTTTAACAAGCTACCTAGGTAGATTCTTTTTTTTTTTTTTTATTTGTTAGAGAGAGAGAGAGAGTGAGCACAGGCAGACAGAGAGGCAGGCAGAGGCAGAGGGAGAAGCAAGCTCCCTGCCGAGCAAGGAGCCCGATGTGGGACTCGATCCCAGGACGCTGGGATCATGACCTGAGCTGAAGGCAGCCACTTAACCAACTGAGCCACCCAGGCATCCCTACCTAGGTAGATTCTTAAGCACATGAAAGTTTTTTTTTAATTTAAAATTTTTTTTCTTTTTCTTTTTTTTTAAAGCACATTAAAGTTTAAGAACCACTGTTCAAAAGGCTTTCTTCCTTTCTCATCTCTCCCTAGTTTCAAGATACTGTGCACATTTCTACGACATAAGTCATTGTGACGGGATGAATTTGCCTTCTACTTCCCTATAGAAAATCTTCCATGAGTCTCCATTATTCTCTGGATTAAGTACAAATATCTTAACCTGGCAACCAAAGATCCATACAATATGGCAGGCACTAATTTTGCAATCCCTCCTCCCTCCCATCCCCCCTACTCCCCTGGTCTCCCAAGATTAAACCTAATTTTTAATTTCAGGCATCCAACTCTATGTTGAATCCTCTCCTCCAGGTTAGCACACCCTCCATTTATTCAATTCCAATTCATTCACAATCCTCTCCAAAAACAAGGCAATTCCAAGTTTTTCCATAAGGCCTCCCTTGATCCTTCCTTTGTATGAGCTCATAGCATTTATTGTTCATACTATTCAGATGGCACTTATTCACAGCCTGTCTGTGTTTCCTCTTGAGTTGTCACTTAATTTTTATTGTGAGTATGCATGTCTCATTTTCTTACCTCGATAGTGAAATTTCTGAGGGTGAAAACATTGGGAATATAACTGGGCTGCAAACATAAAGAATGAATACATATTTCTGAAATGACTAAATGAATACAAAATTGAGTAAGTCACCTCTGAATTCACCATTTATTTATCTGATACAGTTGATTGTTTTGGCACTGCACATACTCTCCGTTCAGAGACTCCCTTATTTTATAAGCTTACACTTCTCTCATCTTTATATGCTAAAGAGCTATTCATGACAATTAAATTAATCCCAAACCAGACAAAATTCCAGCAACAAAAGCAACAGCACTTTGGTTCAAATAATGTATGAAGATCTTGCTGGCTGGTCCATCTGGGAGGTAGAGCTTGAAATTCTAATCGTCATCCTGCCCATTTTATACCCAGTTACACAATCACAAAACACTTTATGTCTCAGTTAATAACCCTCTCAATACCACTAAAAGATGCTGGTAATTTAGTTGTATGAGTGACATAACATCACAAGCCCCAGATTACGTGCTGGAAGCACTTACATCCATGGTACTTATAATCACAAATACATCCTTGCCTCCAAAGGATTACATGTCCAAATACAAAGTCAGAATTCATAATGCAGTAGAATCCCTGATTCAGGGCACCATCTCCCAGGGACTAGACAGCAAGCTAGGTGAAGGATTAGTATAGGAGTATTGGTTGGCTTAAGATTGGCTTATCTGTGTACCAGAATCTAATGATCATCGTATTAAAAACTTCAAAGCAGGGACGCCTGGGTGGCTCAGTTGGTTAAGCGGCTGCCTTCGGCTCAGGTCATGATCCCAGCGTCCTGGGATCAAGTCCCACAGTGGGCTCTTTGCTCGGCAGGGAGCCTGCTTCTCCCTCTGCCTCCGTCTGCCTCTCTGTCTGCCTGTGCTCGCTCTCTCTCTCTCTCTCTAACAAATAAATAAAATCTTAAAAAAAAAAACAACTTCAAAGCACTTAGAGTTATTTTAATGAACACACTTTGGACAATAACTGATAAACTATGCATCTGAATAATTTTTTGATGAGTCTAGTTGGTACTATGATTCACTTTTTGGACATTTAAAGTAATATATTATGGTAACATTCATGTACTTATTTTCCATGATCAACACATATAGCCAAATTATCTATTTGAATGGGTAATCTATCTTTTTGTAAAAATTGTGATTATTTTAATAATGCCCTATAGGGATCATATTTTTGTTATTGTTAGTATTTAAATTTTCATAGAAAATTCTTTTTCCAAACAGTAAAGTACAATGGGAGTCTTTGGAGTAATAAAAATCTATGTTCAAATCCCAACTCTGCAACTAACAGTGTGAATCAAGGATACATTGTCTTATTCCTCTGAGATTAATTTCCCTAAAATGTTAAAAGAAAAAGGAATAATAATTCCTACATCACAGAATTGCAGTAAGGGTATAATAACATGTGAATAGATTAAGCACAGCACTTGCCATACAGATAATTGTTTATCATCTGCTTCTCCTCATTAAAAAAAAAAAAAAAACCTCAATGAGAAAAGAGCCTGGTACACATTAGATGCTCAAAGATTATTTATTGAACTGATATAATTAACCTGTTTTACTGATAAGAAAAATAATTTCAGGTGATTTTTCTAATTTTAATATAACCCATCTTAAGTATGGAGTAAAATATTTCCTGTAAAGGAGAACATTAAGAAACCAGCCCTATCTTTCCTCTTTCAGATGCAGGAAAACAAGGCTGCACTTGGTGAAGGGAGATGCATATCATCAATATACTGATTACATACAGTGATTAATGTGTTTATCACAGAGTAGTCTACCAATATCAAAAAACACCTGGGCATATTACCCTGATGACCTATGAAGATTGGGTCAATTAATCTGGTGTTTTGTTAATGATGCATGATGAGGCTGGAGGGGAGTCCATAACTGTTGAGTCCTATATACTTATGTCCCTGAGAGCTTTTAGTCATTTAAACAAATATTACAAGTAATGGAGATTACATTGTTCACTCACTAATGAATAATTATGGAGCAACAACTCACTGCCAAGAAATGTTCTAGTCACTGGGGATAGAGCAGTGAACACCACAATCAAGGCTGCTACTGTCTGTATTAAACATAGTAAGAATTACAATAAACACATAATAAATGTAAAAACAAATACTCCAGAGAGAAGATAGGGAGGCATTCTATTCTGAGAGTTAAAATAAGGAATGTTTTAGCAGGTTACTAAATGCTTCTTCGGATTGGGTTGCCAAGGAAGACCTCTCCGAGCAAGTGACCTTTAAGCTGAGATCCAAATGAGATGGAGGAAACAAGAATACAAACATCAGAGAAAATCATTATAGAAAGAACAACCAGTCTAGTGCAGTGACCTTGAAGAATGGTTTGGCCAGTTTGAATGAATTGACATCAAACTACTGCAAGTGAGAGTCAATTAAGCCAGCAATTATTCCAGGACATGAAGAATATTTTCATTTTCCTTATTGTTATATGGAAGGTGTTAGATGAGATAATTGTGAAAGACTATTTTTTACTAAAAAAAAATCCAAAATTTTATGGTCAAGATGGTTCTGTTCATTCCAAATGAACTCTTTGTGAAACATCGAATCTTTCATTTCCTTTAGTAGAAAATTCCCATAGCAAATCCCCATAGCCTGGGGAGCTGTACCTCTTGACCAATGAAGCTATAGGCATGACAGTTGTTATAATGTTCTGTGTATAGAAAAGCAAAAGAACTCCTTTCCATGTATGTGACAAAGCTAAACATGTCTCAGGTTTTCATTAATAACTTCCAATGTAGAGAGAAAAAAGGAAGTTATATACAATTTAATACATAAACATAAAGAAGGCTATTTTCTTCATGTAGTCCGGAACTTTAATTGTAAATATTAGAGCTTTTTAAAAAAGATTTTATTTATTTATTGACAGAGAGAGAGAGAGAGAGAGGGAGACATCGAGAAAGGAACACAAGCAGGGGGAGAGGGAGAAGCAGGCTTCTTGCTGAGCAGGGAGTCCAATGTGGGGAGTCCGACGTGGGGAGTGATCCCAGGCCCCTGGGATCATGACCTGAGCCAAAGGCAGCCGTTAAGGACTAAGCCACCCAGGCACCCCATAAATATTATAGCTTTTGTGGAAAGAAGTCAGGTATTTAATTCCTATAGCATTAAGATACTGAATTTTCAAAGAGTATAGAAAATATAGCACACTTAAGCTACCAGTATAATACATATATCTTTGTATAAAAATTCAGAGTTAGAGATGACATATTGACTCCCACTTGTGTGAATCAGAGGCAAAAGTGATTTATTTAATTAAATAACTTATTTATTTAGTAAATGTGAATAATTACTATGTGTTCTATGTACTAGATAGAGTATGACATAAACATAACAAAACTCCTGACATCCTTGGAATAGACAACAGAAAGTAAACAAACATATTTTATCAGTTGATGTTAAGTCTCTGGAGAAAAATAAAGGCATGGGGAACAAGGAATATGGGAGAAGAGAGTGGGCAGCTTTGTAAGATAGCTCAGAAAAGCCTTCTGTGATAAGGTGATATTTGAGCAGAGACCCAAAGGGAATTAGGAAAAAGCATTACAGGTAGAGTGGATTGTCATTGTAAAGTCCCTGAAGCAGGAAAGGACAGCAAGGAGGCTTGTTTGGTTGGAGTGTGTTGAGATCATGAGGCACCAGAGGAAATAAAGTTGAGGTACGAGTCGGTGGGGACAGTGTAAGGTGTGTGTTTCTGGGAAGTGGTTTTGGCTTTGACTCAGAATGAAACGGAAGGTTTTGAGAAGAGAAATGGCATAGTCTGAGTTATAGTCTAAGAGGATCAGACTGTGACTGCCATATTGAAAACCTATCATGGAGTGGCAAGTGTGAAGGTAGAGAGACAAGACAGAAAGCTATTTTTCAATAATCAATCTGTGGGGCACATTGTGGTTCAGTCATTTAAGGGTCATTCTTGTGATTTCAGTTCAGGTCCTGATCTCAGGGTTGTGGGATAGAGCCCCTTGTAGGCTCTGCACTCAGCGGGGTGTCTGTGTGTACCTATCCCTCTGCCCCTCCCTGGACTCATTCTCTTTCTCTCTCTCTCTCTCTCAAATAAATAACTCTTAAAAAAATCAATCTGCATATTTACTGACCAGGGATATTGAACATCTACACATACATTTTACCTCACAGGGGACTACAGTGTTGTATTATGTTAGGATTGTATTGATTTTTTTTCTCACATTTGTGAGATTATTCTTTTTATTTTTAACTTTTTACACTGAAACACTATAGACTCACAGGAAATTGCAAAAATTCTATAAGGAGGGAGGTACTATGAGTCTATGACCCATTTTTTCCTTAACAGTAAGATGTGAGACTTATTCTTAATAGTAAAAATTAGTAAACCAGATATTTCTCTGAAAGTAATTTTCTTTTCTTTACAACTCATTTCTTTTCAGTGATAGGAATTATCTGGAATATTACCACTCCAGAATAACAAAATGGGGCATTCTCTCATAACCCTTAAAGATCACACTGATCTAAATCTGAAACATAGAGTATTTACTTTTCTGAAATACTTCCCTGTAAATTACTTCTCCCTATACCTTTTCTTCCTTCTTTAATTTTCTGCTCTCCAGAACTATATTTAACCAGATTTTTCTATTCTTTTTTTTTTAACATTTTTTTTAAAGATTTTTATTTATTTGACAGAGAGAGATCACAAGTAGGCAGAGAAAGACAGAGAAGCAGGCTCCTGCCGAGCAGAGAGCCTGATGCGGGACTTGATCCCAGGTCCCTGGGATCATGACCTGAGCCGAAGGCAGAGGCTTTAACCCACTGAGCCACCCAGGTGCCCCTCTATTCTTTACCTCTGCTCATCACCCCACATTTCTCCCCAAATGTGGGGAGTCAACCACAGATTATAATCATGGAGAGATGGTTTTGAACTTTTATATTTGGAGGAGAAAAAAACAATGGTGAACCCTCTCCTGGAAGTCTTGCCTGATACGGCAAGACCGAAAATAATAAAAAATAATCTAGGCAAATGAAACAAGATGGGATCAGGAGGGAGACAAACCATAAGAGACTCTTAATGTCACAAAACAAACTGAGGGTGGCCGAGGGGAGAGGGGTAGGGAGAGGGTGGTGGGGTTATGGACACTGGGAAGGGTATGTGATATGGTGAGTACTGTAAGTGTGTAAACCTGGCGATTCACAGACCTGTACCCCTGGGGCTAATAATACATTATATGTTTATTTAAAAAATTAAATAATTAAATAAAAAAATAATCTAGGCAACAAGCTCACATATCAATTGAGAAATACTATTTGGCAATTTGTACAACAAAATGAAGGGATGCACATATACAACTGAATTAAAACAATGAGCTATTTTGCTTTTATTATACTTTTACTAACAGTTTTCTTAATATGAGAAAATATACTTCATGTGGCTGAGTTCATGCAAAAAAAAATTTGAAGACCCTGGCATAAAGTGAACAATAAGAAATATATTAACCCTGGTCAAAATAATACGTGTCAACTGCACTTCTCAAAAGGTAAACTGTAGGGAAATAAGCATTTTCTCAGTATGAAATCAATTTATTTAATACTAGAATGACAAGCCAATAGGCTAAACATATAATTTAGTTGTAAAACCTACTTAAATAGCCATTAATCAAACTGGTGCTTCATCATGAATTGTTACCACTGATACCACATTTGAATTTTTTTTTTTCTAAAGATGGCTCTGGATGTTAACAACATTTAGTTAATACTGTCAAGAATCACTAAAAACAAATTGGGAATATAGTATTTGTTTGTTTGTTTTGCAAATCTATGAGGTGAAACAGAGCTTCTTAAAGATGCCTTTCATTACAACTATTAAACTGAATGGGTGCAGGTCAAAGGACAAGGGGAAAAGGGCAGCATGTAGACTGAATTTGACATTGAAATCTATGACTGGCTAGGACATTTAGGTGGAACATGGTTCTTACGTGGCCAGTCAAAAGGCTTGATTTTTTTTTTTCATTCTCTTGACAGTCTTCTGCAGAGCAGAAGTTTTTAATTTCAACGAAGTCCAGATTTTTTAAATGTTGTATCTTGATTAACATATAAAGCATTATTTGCCCCAGGGGTATAGGTCTGTGAATCATCAGGCTTACACATTTCACAGCACACACCATAGCACATACCCTCCCCAATGTCCATCACGCAGACACCCTATCCCTACCCCCTGACTCCCCAGCAACCCTCAGTTTGTTTCCTGAGATTAAGAGTCTCTTATGGTTTGTCTCCCTCCGGATCCCATCTTCTCTCATTTTTTTCTTCCCCCCACTCTGCCTCTCAAATTCCTCATATCAGAGAGATCATATGATAATTGTCTTTCTCTGATTGACTTATTTTGCTCAGCATAATACCCTCTAGCTCCATCCACATCGTTGCAAATGGCAAGATTTCTCTTGATGGCTGCATAGTATTCTATTGTATATATATACCACATCTTCTTTATTCATTTATCTGTTGATGGACATCTAGGTTCCTTCCACAGATTGGCTATTGTGGACATTGCTGCTATAAACATTCAGGTGCATGTGCCCCTTTGGATCCCTACATTTGTATCTTCAGGGTAAATACCCAGTAAGGCAATTGCTGGGTCGTAGGGTAGCTCTATTTTCAACTTTTTGAGGAACCTCCATGTTGTTTTCCAGAGTGGTTGCACCAGCTTGCATTCCCACCAACAGTGTAGGAGGGTTCCCCTTTCTCCACATCCTCACCAACATTTGTCATTCCCTGACTTATTAATTTTAGCCATTCTGACTGGTGTGAGGTGGTATCTCATTGTGGTTTTGATTTGTATTTCCCTGATGCCCAGTGATGTGGAGCACTTTTTCATGTGTCTGTTGGCCATCTGGATGTCTTCTTTGCAGAAATGTCTGTTCATGTCCTCTGCCCATTTCTTGATTGGATTATTTGTTCTGTGGGTGTTGAGTTTGACAACTTCCTTATAGATTTCGGATACTAGTCCTTTATCTGATATGTCATTTGCGAATATCTTCTCCCATTCTGTCAGTTGTCTTTTGGTTTTGTTAACTGTTTCCTTTGCTGTGCAAAAGCTTTTGATCTTGATGAAGTCTCAATAGTTCATTTTTGCCTTTGCTTCCCTTGCCTTTGGCAATGTTTCTAGGAAGAAGTTGCTGTGGGTGAGGTCAAAGAGGTTGCTGCCTGTGTTCTCCTCAAGGATTTTGATGGATTCCTTTCTCGCATTGAGGTCTTTCATCCATTTTGAGTGTATTTTTGTGTGTGGCATTAAGAAATGGTCCAGTTTCATTCTTCTGCATGTGGCTGTCCAATTTTCCCAACACCCTTTGTTGAAGAGACTGTCTTTTTTCCATTGGACATTCTTTCCTGCTTTGTCAAAGATTAGTTGACCATAGAGTTGAGGGTCTATTTCTGGGTTATCTATTCTGTTCCATTGATCTTTGTGTCTATTTTTGTGCCAGTACCATACTGTCTTGATGATGACAGCTTTGTAATAGAGCTTGAAGTCTGGAATTGTGATGCCACCAACTTTGGCTTTCTTTTTCAACATTCCTCTAGCTATTCGAGGTCTTTTCTGGTTCCACATAAATGTTAGGATTATTTGTTCCATTTCTTTGAAAAAAAATGATGGTATTTTGATAGGGATTGCACTAAACGTGTTGATTGCTTTAGGTAGTATAGACATTTTCACAATATTTGTTCTTCCAATCCATGAGCAGGGATGTCCACTATCACCACTGCTATTCAACATAGTACTAGAAGTCCTAGCCTCAGCAATTAGACAACAAAAAGAAATAGAAGGCATCTGAATCAGCAAAGAAGAAGTAAAACTCTCACTCATTGTAGATGATACGATACTTTATGTGGAAAACCCAAAAGACTCCACTCCAAAACTGCTAGAACTCATACAGGAATTCAGTAAAGTGTCAGGATATAAAATCAATGCACAGAAATCGTTTGCATTTCTATACACCAACAGCAAGACAGAAGAAAGTGAAATTAAGGAGTCGATCCCATTTACAATTGCACCCAAAACCATAAGACACCTAGGAATTAACCTAACCAAAGAGGCAAAGAATCTGTACTCAGAAAACTATAAAGTACTCATAAAAGAAATTGAGGAAGACACATAGAAATGGAAAAGGCTTGATTTTGATATATGTCACTTAATTTCATTTGGCTTCTTGTTTCCAAACTGAACTCCAGCCACCACCAGCTGACTCACGATTAAGCTGTTCTCATTGGGAGCCAGGCTAGAGAGTTTGTATGGACCAACACAAATTTAGAACTACTTCTGTGAAAATGATTTTGAAGGGTTCATCTTCCTTATAATGATTCATTAATTACCTTACCTAAGAAATGAAGGACAATGCATTATTTAGGAGCCACAAGAGGCAGTGAAAGGACGTTAAACTTCGATATAGTAGACCTGGGTTTCAGTCCCAGTTCTAGGGTCTCTGAATCTGTGACCTGAAATATATCAATTAACTCTCTGACTTTTAATGTCTTCATTGATTAATTATTCCACATTAATATTCTCCCAGCCTTACCCTGAACATTAAAAGCATCAAGTAAAATGTGACATGGTCATCCTTGTATTGCAAGATTCTATACTATAGTTAATGCTTGTTTAATAAGTATCTGCTGAATAAACTATTAGAATGAATTTGGAGAAATGGTGCACACAATTCCAGTGAAACTTATTTACCCCAAATGACCATTTGTAAACATTTATACGTAACCTAATCTACTTGCCAATATATTATAGATCTTCATATAAAAATATATTTTAACATTTATTAGCCTCATATAGAACAAAAGGTTATATAATCACATCTCCTTTTACAACCTGATCTAAATAATTAATGTAATTAAAATATGCTTATGTAGGGCGCCTGGGTGGCTCAGTTGGTTAAGCAACTGCCTTCGGCTCAGGTCATGATCCCAGAGTCCTGGGATGGAGTCTCACATCAGGCTCCCAGCTCCATGGGGAGTCTGCTTCTCCCTCTGACCTCCTCTCTCATGCTGTCTCACTCTGTCTCTCTCTCTCAAATAAATAAATAAAATCTTTTTAAAAATATGCTTATGTAGAAAATAATCAATAGTCTTCTAAACTTAATCACATTCTAAAATGATAATCTAAAGATCTATGATTTTTTAAAAAGATTTTATTTATTTATTTGACAGAGAGAGAGAGAGGAGGAAGCAGACATCCCGCTAAGCAGAGGCCAATGCAGGGCTGGATCCCAGAACCCTGGGATCATGACCCGAGCTGAAGGCAGACACTTTAACCCACTGAGCAACCCAGGTGCCCCATGATCTATGATTTTATTATATATATACATATATATATATATATATAATCACTTCTACAGAAAGGAAGAAATTATGGGAACAATTTGGGGAAACACAGCATTAAATATAATACTGATAAGAATAAAATCATCATTTAAAAGAAAGTGATAAAAAAAATAAAAGAAAAGAAAGTGATTTTCGAACATGGTCTAGAAAATAAATAACATTAGGAAAACAACACTCCAATCAATTATAGGCACACTTTACCTCTGCTTTAAAATGTGTGTTTATATGTTTTATTATTTTTTTAAAAGGTGCCTGTTTATGCTGCAGTTAAACACCAAACAATGATTTATTTAAAGTTGATTTTCTGCAGTGCCTTGGTGGCTCAGTCAGTTGAAGGTCTGCCCTTGGCTCAGGTCATGATCAGGGGTCCTGGGATCAAGCCCTACCTCAGGCTTCTTGCTTAGCAGGGAGGCTGCTTCTCTCTCTCCCTCTGCCTGCTGTTCCTTCTGCTTGTGTTCACATGCTCTCTCTGTCAAATAAATAAAAATCTTTAAAGAAATAAAGCTGATTTTCTGATTTCCCAGAAATCTTGCAAAAATATCTAACACTGGAATAGATTGTCTTTTTTGGAATGTGGCAGGCAGACATTAAAGTGGCCCCCATGATATTCATAGCTTTGTATAACTCCCTCATCTTCAGTGTGGGCAGGAACTGTGACTTGCTTCTAACAAATAGAACATGGCAAAGATAATACACTCTCTTGTGCTTGCTTACATTATGGTATATGAGACTCATGATACCAAATGTGCTCTCCTCCTCCTTTGCTTTGAAGAAATGAGCTGCCAAGTTGTAAAGGGTCTATGAAGAGGGCTACCTAGCAACGAACTGAGAAAAATCTCAAGAAGCTGATAGTGACCTTTGTCCAGCAGCCACCAAGAGACCAGGACCCTCAGTCTCACAGCTGCAAGAAAATTTAATTTTGCTAATAATATGAATGAGCTCAGAAGTGGATCCAATCCCACCTGAGCCTCCAGAGGAGACCTGAGCCTTGGCTGACACCTTGATAGCAACCTTGCAGAAGATCCACCTAAGCCATGTCTGGACTTCTGATCCACAGAAACCATAAGGTAATAGGTAAATATGTCTAAAGCCTCTAAACTTAAGACAATTTGTTACATAGCAATTGAAATTTAATAGTTGGAATACCAGAGGAAGTGAAATTGTTTTGACATGAATATCACAGACTCAAAAAACACATACATATGTGCATGCGCATCACGTAAACATAAGCATGCTGTTTTTGTTTTTTGGTTTTTTTGGGGGGGGGGGAATAGCTGAATTAGTAACAACAACAACTTTTTTTGGAAACTTGTTAAAATCAAATTAAAAGGTATTGCTAATTGTTTACAGCTGGATAGATTTCACAAACTACTTCCCAAGCTGGTTAATAACAGCAACGATCTCCTAAATTTATATTCATGAAACAGCCAACTGTCAATCCCATTCTAAGAGCTTCAGCCAGCTTTAGTATGAGTGTTCAGAATAAAGCTATGAGCCTTGAGCAGGTCTATATTACTCAATTCCTACATTCCCTCCACTAATCCTTATCTTATCTTTTTAAAAAAATTAATATATAACATATTTTTTGTTTCAGGGGTACAGGTCTGTGATTCATCAGTCTTACACAATTCACAGCACTCACCATAGCACATACTCTTCCTAATGTCCATCACCCAGCCACCCCATCACTCTCACCCTTTTCCCCTCCAGCAACCCTCAGTTATCCTTATCTTTTCTAAGGACAAATTAAAATCTTCACCAGATAATCCATGTAGACTTTCTAAGAGATCTTCTCTCTTGTTAAAGGTACCAGATTCTGATTATCAAACAAACTGGATTAACTATAGCTCTGCTTTACTAACAAATGCCTTTCCTCATTTAGCAAACTACTACTCATTCTTAAATTCTGGTCAGATTCACATCATTTGAAAGCCATATGTGGAACTCTTCTATGTAGTATTATTTAGGTACTTTTCATCTGCACTTGAAGAGCGCTCCATACATATCACTGGACCTGGTAATCATGCCACTTACTCCTCATCTTCTTCCTTATTGAGAAGCAACCTTGACTATTTCTCTTCTTCCCTCAGCTCAGTGCTTGGCACATTGTAGACATTTAATGAATATATAGGAGTTTTATTTTTCAAAGTGGTTTTACATGTAAATGCACATACATTTTAACCTTACAAATATTCAAGTGGAAATCTGGCAAAAATTAATTTGCAAATATGTTGGTTTCTTTAATGATAAAGCAGATGCTTTCTGGTAACATTGGCCCTTTATTAAATGAAGCATATATCTATTTCTTTAACACGCATAGTAAATTATAATTAATGTTCTCTGATAACAAAAGATGCAGGTAATAATAACTGGGTTGAGATTGTACAAAATGAACTTGTATTGTTTAAATATTAAAAACATGAACTAAATTCATAAATACCATTCATATAAAACCTTAATATTGTGCTAGCGATAATAACCTGTAAAAGGGCATTGATGAGGCTCATTAAAAGACATGGTTTTTTTAATTTTTATTTTTTATTTTTTATAAACATATAATGTGACCCCACCACCCTCTCCCAACACCCCTCCCCCTTGACTCCTCAGTTTGTTTTATGACATTAAGAGTCTCTTTTTATGTTTTTATGCCTTTTTATGTTTTATGTTTTTATGTTTTATGTTTTTTATCTTGGCTCTCATCTTACTGTGACCCTGTCATCAGTTTCAATATCCTATCCCAGCTCAAAACCTACATAACGTTATATGGCCCTAGACAATAACTAATAACAAAATGGATAAGATAATAAAAAACAATTTGCAATTCTTATTTCTGCCATTTCCCAAGCCCATTTTAAAAGAAAAATAGCTATATTTGTATCACGATCACTGTTTTTGTTCCTACATACTACTTTACCATCCCGTGAACATGCTGACATGCTACATATATAATTCTCCTTTAATGTAAATGGACCCTCTTGACCTATTTGGTATTTGCAGCTAAAAATGCATTAGAACACTTTCCTCAGCTAAACTAAGGAGTGATTTTTGTCCCTTTGGCATTGAACTAGTAATATGCAACATCTAGAGTAAGTTGGAAAAGGACTTCATTAGGAAATAGTGGTTAAGGTCAAATACCTGGAGTTAGGTGACCCAGGTTTGAATCCAGGCTCAACCATTTACTAGGTGGTGAATTTTGGTGAGCTACTTAACTTCTCTGAGTTTCAGTCTCTTTATCTGTAAGGGGATAACAAAAGTGCCTTCCCTGTAGGGTTGGTGAGAACATTAAATAAGATAGTGAGTAACATAACGCTAAGAAGAATGCCTATACATAAAAAGCTCTCACTAAACATTAGCTACTATTAACAGCCCATCTCATACATAGTCCCCTTTGACATCAGCTTTTCAAAATGGGCAGCACAACAACTGTAATCAATGAAACACTATTATTATTAGGGTTATGACAGATATAAAGGTTTAAGATAATTAATGTATCCTACTGATAACCTGAGAAGTAATTTTATAACTGAACATTAATCTTTAGATAATGTCATTGAAACTATACTGGAAAACCAAAGACAATAAAAACAAAAATGAGCTAAATCAAGACTATAGAGAATGAGGTAACGGTAAGAGACAAGGAAAAGACTGATTTCCTGAAGGAGACTGGATAAACTAAAAAATAAGAGAACCTGCAGAAAACCCACAGAAAATCAACAAGAATATTTTAATTTTGTTTAGCTATGCTTTCAAGTAATCCTCCTTAAAGCATTTAGCCAGGTGTTTGAAAGATCAAAACTGAGATTTCAATAAAAGTTTATTTTATCTTTCAAAAATAGTATATTCTATTTCATGACATGTTATTGGTATTAATAAAAATGCATTAAGAGTCTCTTTTGGTTTTTCTCCCTCAGAGGGGGGTGGGGGGAAGAGGGGTTGGGAGAGGGTGGTGGGGTTACATTATATGTTTAAATAAAGCTTAAATAAAGTTAAAAAAAAATGCAAACCCTCAAGGACAGTAAGTTATACTAAGTTATACAGAATTGCATTTTCTGAGTTTATGAGGCCTTTTCCCCCACTATAATCATAAAATGTATACAATGTACTATCACTCTGAGCTCTCAGTAGCATTCATTTTCAAGTTTTGAAGTGAAATTACTGAAGTATATACTGTTGAAAGATGATGAACAATATTCATTTAAAAGTTTAAGCAGAGTTTACTTATTCATTTTTAGTGATTTTTTTATACTAAGGATCTTTTTTTAATAAAGATTTTATTTATTTATTTGAGAGAGAGAGATCACAAGTAAGCAGGGAAGCAGGCTCCCTGCTGAGCAGAGAGCCTGATGTGGAGCTCGATCCCAGGACCCTGGGCTCATGACCTGAGACAAAGGCAAAGGCTTTAACCCACTGAGCCACCCAGGCGCCCCTATACTAAGGATCTTAATTTCAAACATTTATCATGTATTTTTCTCTTACAGAAAACTCTTCCAAGGCCACACACAGTTCAAAGATCTTCTTTATAAAACTATAGACACTATCTCATATATTAAAAACTTCAAAATAATGTAGGGCCTGGGCGCCTGGGTGACTAAACTGTTTAACATCTGACTCTTGATTTCGGTTCAGGCCATGATCTCAGGGTTGTGAAATTGAGCCCCGCATGATGCCAGCTTAAGATTCTCTTTCTCTCTCTCTGCTACTCCCCTACAACTTGTACTTTCTCTTTCTCTCAAAAAAATCATAATTTAGGCCCCCAAATTAATGCATTTTTCAAACATATCATATAAATTTATTTCCCAAAAGGGAATAAAACAATGACTATTCCTATAATATTAATATCATTAAACATAAAGTCCAACTTTTAAAATCAAAAGTCTAGATTACTGTGAATTTCAACAATAGGAAATGGGGTAGATTTGAAGCCTATAGTCTCAAAAATGTTATATTAATTCCTACAAGAAGGAAATAGATTAACTATCACTGACAGTACTTCAAAGAGTATGCATTAAACATTGGCAATAATACTTGGAATAAGGCATGTTCAACTAACCTCTTTCCTTTTTTTCATAGAGATTTAATTTTGGGGCTTTAAGATTTATTTATTATAGAACAATCCTAACAGCCTTCCATGACATTCTGATGGATAGAACTGTGAAATGTGACAGAAATGACAGATTAATTGCTGGTCAAATACTATATTCAGATAATATTGCTAAATAGCTTGAGATTAACTTGAAAACTTGACCTAAACGAAGTCCAAGATTTAAATTCTATATATTTATCAATGACCTGGGCAAAGATAAGGAAGGTTGGTTTATTAGTTTTGTGAATAAATAACAGGAAAACACAAGTAATATGAAGATTTTGAAATTTTTAACAGAGGAAACCAAAAAATTAAAATTCAACATGTATACTTGCAAAGGTCTACATTTAGTAAAAAAAAAACATATTACAAATTATAATAAGAAAGATTTGGCCTTACACAGTTTTTATAGGGCAAAAAGGTTGACCACTAAGTGATATAAATTACAGTACACTACAATTATAAATAGTTAAGCCATCCTGGATGGCATTAAAGGAGAAGAGCACTCAAATTGGGGAAATGACACTAAGCCATGCTCTGTGTTGGTCAAATTGTATCTGGACTATCATGGTTATTTCTAATTTATCCTTTAATATTAAAAAAGTAGAAACAGTGCAGATATCAAAACCCAAAATTTGAAAGGATGATAAGAATCATGCATACTTGTGTTTGTTTACTGGTTCTAAATGCTTGTTGGTTCCATGGATATTTGATGGATGAATAAACGGGGAAAAGGTCAGAGAGAAGGAACAGAAAATAGGGAAATGATGAAGAAATTAAGAATGGACACATTGAAAAAGAATAATATCAACAATAGGAATTACAGCTATTCCTTTATGTATCCATGGGACTTGATGGGTAGATGGAATTTACTGCTGTTATTCCAGAGAGGCCTGCTGTTATTCCAGAGAGGAGCACAAGCCCTAATTGTCAGACATTACCAAGAGGCAGATGAATGGGATATAAGGAAAGACTACATAAAAATCAGTGCCCTCTCCTGGGGGTGCCTAGGTGGCTCAGTGGGTTAGGTATCGGACTCTTAATTTCAGCTCAGGTCATAATTTCAGAGTTGTGAGATCAAGCCCCACATTCGGCTCCACACTGTGTGTGGACCCTGCCTAAGATTCATTGTCTCCTTCTCCCTCTGCTCTTCTCCACCCCCTCTCTCTCTAAAAAATAAATAAGTAAACAAACAAACAAACAATAAATAAAAGTTTCTCTGTAAAATAATTAGTCATTGAAAGTATTAAAATAGATTTGGACTGGTCTTCACTATAGGAATACTAGAAGGTGGGTCAGACTCCAGGGAGGAACTTGAAAAACCATGGACTCTGTCTTCAACTGCCCAGCTAGAAGTCAGACTGGCCACAATCATAAAATATATAAGTGATTGCCATAGTTGAGATATGGCAACACGGAAGATGTAGGTTTCAGTTTACATAAAGTTAGTAAAACTTGAAATCAAAAGATGAGTGAATTTTGTTAGTTTGATGACACTGCTTTTGAGAGCATTTAAGCTGCCTAAATATAATCTGCTCTCCATGCTCTGCCCCTGTTCCACAGCACATTTTCTTCTGCGATTCCTACCTAAGCTTTTCTCTATTTTCTTTCTCTTTTGATCTCCTAAAACATTCTTCAAGATCAAGTTCAAATTTTCCTTCCAATGCAGTCTTGCATTACTGCCTGACTCTCCTTTAACTTCTTTCTATTCCCACACCTAGTACGTGGAAATAACTCATAAACATATACTGTGAATATGGTAAATACCAACCTGCATCTATTCACCACAATTCCTGAATTAGAATGTAAACTTGCAACCAGATAAAGTTCATTACAGCATAGTATGATGCTACGAGTCTAGCTGCATTTGTATATATGTATACATTGTATATATGGAAATGTTTTACATCTTTCATACTAAAATAATGCCACCAAGAAGCAGCATTTATTACGAAAAAATGCGGTTGTCTAGTTGTTCACTGCTTGAATATTTATGAAGTTTACAGTCTGCATGTGGCATTTCTATAAACTGCCTTGATTAATGAGTTTAATTGTAAATGTTGCAAGATTATTTCTTAAATTGTATTTCATTTTGTTTATGTGCTTGGTAACAAAGTAAATTTTCAGAGTGAATAATGCTAAGTGGATATAAATCAGGTGACAAAGCTGTAATGCTATGTAATGTGAGCAGTGCATAAGTGAATATGGTTGCATAAGTATAGAGTTTAACCAAAGTAAATGTGTGCAGGGCCTTATAGTTGATTCAGTAAGCTGACTTATACCCTGAGTGGACCCAGAAGGTTATCAAGGGGACCCACTAAATAAATACCAAGGCTAGGGGCGCCTGGGTGGCTCAGTGGGTTAAAGCCTCTGCCTTCGGCTCAGGTCATGATCTCAGGGTCCTGGGATCGAGCCCCACATCGGGCTCTCTGCTCAGCCAGGGAGCCTGCTTCCTCCGCACTCTCTCTCTCTACCTGCCTCTCTGCCTACTTGTGATTTCTATCTGTTAAATAAATAAATAAATATTAAAAAATAAATAAATACCAAGGCTAAAAATTAATAATGAAAAGACTGATATGAAATTCTTTGGATATACAGGATTTGAGGGAGAGGGAATTTCACAACTTTTCAGTTTTTAAACAGTGTGAAGGGATAAACAGTGCATGATGGAAGCAGCCTATGCACCTTCCCTAGCCCCCTGGGATTTTATTTTGTCCTGCAAAAGAATAAAATAGGACAAGTATGGGATTGATACCAGAGCACAAATCTCCCATCCTATTCCTGGGACTACCTGTGTCTCTCTCCTTAAACTTTCTTATAAGATTTGATACCCCTAAAGGTTTAAACCTTAAAATATTAAGTTTTTATATGTTAGACTAAATACCCTTGCTCCTTTTTACATTTCTTATCCTCAAATCAGAACAGAGCAGTGAGATAATTTGATGGACATTAACACTTTAAGCTATGGTAAAAGAGTTCAAATAAGGATTCTTCTCTGGGTCATGAAAAGAAGAAGTGTTTACATTATCTACATAAAATTTTGACTTTTTACAATCTATAAATGCTCTAGTTTTGTATGTGTTAACATAAAAATTAAACTTACAGAACTTTCACTATGGGGCACCTGGGTGGCTAAGTTGGTTAAGTGTCTGTCTTTGTTTCAGGGTCTTGGGATCAAGCCCTGAGTATGATTTCCTGCTTATCAGGGAGTCTGCTTCTTCCTTTGCCTCTTCCCATCCCCTTCTTGCTTGTGCTTGTGCTTGTACTCGCTCTTTCAAATAAATAAAATCTTTTAAAAAGTAAAAACAAAAATAAAACTCTCACTATATGTTATTCATACCAGCTTAGCTTACTACAGGCCACCAAAGTATAATTTTGAATATGTTTAGACATTTTATGGCACTCTCCCCTGTTCTCAGCTATCTTTTTTTTTTTTTTAAGATTTTTATTTTATTTATTAGTTAGAGAGAGAGAGAGAGCACAGGCAGACAGAGAGGCAGGCAGAGGCAGAGGGAGGAGCCGAGCAAGGAGCCCGATGTGGGACTCGATCCCAGGACGCTGGGATCATGACCTGAGCCGAAGGCAGCCGCTTAACCAACTGAGCCACCCAGGTGTCCCTGTTCTCAGCTATCTTAAAACGCATTATCTTCACACCCATTCCATTTTGAATCAACTTTTAAAAACAGTCTTTCAGACTCAAAATGGTTGAAGGACCTCAATGTGAGGAAGGAATCCATCAAAATCCTTGAGGAGAACACAGGCAGCAACCTCTTCAACCTCAGCCGCAGCAACTTCTTGCTAGGAACATTGCCAAAGGCAAGGGAAGCAAAGGCAAAAATGAACTATTGAGACTTCATCAAGATCAAAAGCTTTTGCACAGCAAAGAAAACAGTTAAGAAAACCAAGAGACAACTGACAGAATGGGAGAAGATATTTGCAAACGACATATCAGATAAAGGGCTAGTATCCAAAATCTATAAAGAACTTATCAAACTCAACACCCACAGAACAAATAATCCAATCAAGAAATGGGCAGAGGACATGAACAGACATTTCTGCAAAGAAGACATCCAGATGGCCAACAGACACATGAAAAAGTGCTCCACATCACTGGGCATCAGGGAAATACAAATCAAAACCACAATGAGATACCACCTCACACCAGTCAGAATGGCTAAAATTAAGTCAGGGAATGACAGATGCCAGCGAGGATGTGGAGAAAGGGGCAGCCTCCTACACTGTTGGTGGGAATGCAAGCTGGTGCAACCACTCTGGAAAACAGCATGGAGGTTCCTCAAAAAGTTGAAAATAGAGCTACCTTATGACCCAGCAATTGCACTACTGGGTATTTACCCTAAAGATACAAACGTAGTGATCCAAAGGGGCACATGCACCCAAATGTTTGTAGCAGCAATGTCCACAATAGCCAAACTATGGAAAGAACCTAGATGTCCACCAACAGATGAATGGATAAAGAAGATATGGTATATATATATACGATGGAATACTATGCAGCCATCAAAAGAAATGAAATCTTGCCATTTGTGATGACGTGGATGGAACTAGAGGGTATTACGCTTAGCGAAATAAGTCAATCAGAGAAAGACAACTATCATATGATTTTCCTGATATGAGGAAGTGGAGATGCAATGAGGGGGTTTGGGGGGTAGGAAAAGAATAAATGGAACAAGATGGGATCAGGAGGGAGACAAACCAAAAGAGACTCTTAATGTCACAAAACAAACTGAGGGGGGGCCGGGGGGAGGAGTGTAGGGAGAGGGTGGTGGAGTTATGGACATTGGGGAGGGTATGTGCTATGGTGAGTGCTGTGAAGTGTGTAAACCTGGCGATTCACAGACCTGTACCCCTGGGGCTAATAATACATTATATGTTTATAAAAAATTAAAAAATTTTAAAAAGTCTTCCATACAAAACTTTGAATAATTTATGGATAATGTACCTATAATCTTTTCTTTTTTTTTAAGATTTCATTTATTTATTTGACAGACAGAGATCACACAAGTAGGCAGAGAGGCAGGCAGAGAGGGGAGGGGAGAAGCAGGCTCCCTGCCGAGCAGAGAGCCGGATGTGGGACTCGATCCCAGGACCCTGGGATCATGACCCGAGCCGAAGGCAGCGGCTTAACCCACTCAGCCACCCAGGCGTCCCCCTATAATCTTTTCTTTTTCAAAACTGATGTGTTCCCTACCCCAAAGAATCCTACAAGTTAGACATTCTGTCCTCTTTAATGTCATTTCCCACAATATATTAAGTGTCTGAAAATGTGCAAGGATTTAGGCAAGCATATGGGCACTAGGTCAATAAAATGAGAGTACATTTGCTTATGAAATGTTTCTTATACATGCTTATGTCTATCCTATTTGGAGACAATTTCTCTAACATGACATCCTGAATTGTCAGTGGACCTCTAGGCATAGTTACTATACAAGCCAAGCCTATTTTACAGAACAGGCCACAAAGGGATTGGACACCACTACCCTGGGAAAATGCTTTTCCTCAAAGGCAATGAATAAGGACACTCTAGCTATCTCTCTTAGGAAGTCATAATGTAGGACTAGGCAATGCAGTCAAACAGTGCTGATGAAATATTGGTTTTAGGAAAATATAGCCTTTGTGTCCATTATATCTCTGACCAGAGTATAGCCAGCCTTAGTCCCAAGGAGCCAATGGTGGGTTGAAAACTGACCCCACTGAAGATATGTCCACTTGGAACTTGTGAATGTGAACTTATTTGAATAAAGGACCTTTGCAGATATAATTAAGGATCTTGGATAACCATGGAAGAGGATGGACCCTAAATCCAATAATAAGTGTCCTTACAAGAGAAGAGAAGTAGAGAAATACACAGAGAAAAAGGCCATATGAGGACAGGAGCAGGGACGGAGGTTATGCTTCCATAAGCCATAGAAACCCTGGAGCTATCGGAAGTTAGGTAAGAGACAGAAAAGACTCCCCTTAAAGCCTCCAGAAGGACAATCCTGCTGGTACACTGAATTCAGAGTTCTGGATTCCAGAACTGTGAGACAATAAATCTGTTGATTTAAGCCATGAATTGTAGTAATTGGTTAACAGTTGTGTTAACTGTTAAAGAATCAATTATTTATTTATTTATTTATTTATTTATTTGACAGACAGAGATTACAAGTAGGCAGAGAGGCAGGTAGAGAGAGAGGGTGAGGAAGCAGGCTCCCCGCCGAGCAGAGAGCCCGACGCGGGGCTCGATCCCAAGACCCTGAGATCATGACCTGAGCTGAAGGCAGAGGCCTAACACACTGAGCCACCCAGGTGCCCTAAAGAATCAATCTTACCATGGGGTTTGGGCTCCTTCAAAGTTATCTGTGCCAGGACAGGTGAAGAAAACCAGGTGGAGTAGATGTGCCAATGCTCAAAGAGAAGATGCTCCCTATCACTGTATTCAGAAGGAGAAACAGGAATTTTACTGAAAGAAATGATTGTTTAGAACAATGTACAGAAATATGACTAAACACTTTCATCTTAAATGTTAAAATACCGGCAGTTTTAGGTTTGGGGCAAGAAAAAACAAATTAAAAGAAAACAAAACTTTTTTTTTAAGATTTTATTTATTTATTTGACAGAGATCACAAGTAGGCAGAGAGGCAGACAGAGAGAGAGGAAGGGAAGCAGACTCCTTGCTGGGCAGAGGCTTAACCCACTGAGCCACCCAGGCACCCCAAAAGAAAACAAAACTTTATTCAAGAGCACAGTGTTTGCCATAACAAATGTGATAGACTTCTAATATTTCAGGAATTCTTTTTTTTTAAAAAAGATTTTATTTATTTGACAGAGAGAGAGATCGCAAGTAGGCAGAGAGGCAGGCGGGGGATGGGGGAAGCAGGCTCTCCGCCAAGCAGAGAGCCCAATGTGGGGCTCGATCCCAGGCCCCTGGGGTCATGACCTGAGCCAAAGGCAGAGGCTTTAACCCACTGGGCTACCCAGGCGTTCCTATTTCAGGAATTCTTAATCTTGTCCTCCTTTTATTAAAGCCTTCAAAGAAAACAAAAAACTGCACTGAGGCGAAATGTTCCATATTTATTCTACCGTTTACAAATTAGACATTCCTATAGAAATGGATTTTAATCTATTTGACACTTCTTAAGAAAGGAGAATTATACAAAATATTTACTTCACTTTCCCATTTTGCCTATTAACATGCTCGTGTGAGGAAAACTTTATATGTAGAAATTATGAAGTTTAAATTATGCTTATAATAATTTCTATGTTTTTAAAAATGTTTATTAAGCCTTCTTCTGTTATATAAAGTAGTATAATAAAAGTTATGAAGATATCTGTACATTATCTCTATCTGTACATTAAGTACATGCTTCTCTGATGCTGCCACATCTTCTAAATTGTTGCATGAAAAGCTGTTTTACTTTTAGCAACCACCACATTCACATAAGCAATGCATTAGAAACATAGGCATCATGACTTCCAGTGTAAATAGAAAAAAGGACTTTTTAAGCCAACACTGTCAAAAATGAAGTTCAACAGGTAAGTTATTTTTCACTGACCATATCCACAACAACAAAATAAATGTGTTACCATCACCACCATCAAAGTGCTTTCTACCTAATGTGACAGGAGGAGTCTACACAGAATAATAGTGACATTTACCAACAATTTACTGTACACTGTTTAAGAACTTTATACACATCATCACATTTAACCCTAACAAAAAATCATGACATAGCTACATTAATATGGCCATTTTATAGATGAGGAAACTGATTCAGAACAGGGTTAAGTAACCTGCTCAGGGTCACACAGCTTTTAAGGGGAAATCTGACTTTCCTGTTTGAGCTTTAAGATACTACACTATACTAATTTTCCACCATCATGAGTAAACAAATACTCTGATAAGTTCTTTTATTTTTATGCTCTAAGAATATAAAGGAGGAAATGAGGATTTATTACAACTTGGGGCAATCTGGAAAGGCTGTAGGTACCAAGTTGCTTCTGCATTGGACTTAGACAGAGATGTTTTATATATGGAAGAAAAAGCAGTTCAGCTACAGAGATTAGTCAACAAAATTTGGAAACCTCTACTGAGCACTTGCTGCAGATGGGTTTTGTACAATTTCAGGGAATAATGGAAATGTCCACACCCCAATTTCTACTACCCATCTCTCACTTCCAGAGAATGGGTATCCCTTCTAAAAATTGAGTTCTCCTCTTTCTGAGGGCAACATCAGAGTTATGGAGACCTACCCAAATTCATGGGACTCAGAGATTTGGAGATAATTATCCAGGCCCCTACACCATTGCTCTTAAACAAGATTCACAGAATTTGTGTCTGGAACATCGTGTACTGCACATTTTATAATGCTCGAAATTCAAGTGATTTTCCTCACATTCAAAGTCCTAACCCTGATCAGATTAATTCAGTGGTTTTGATTGCTAGCACAAGTGCATAGGAAAACATGAAAGTCTGAAAAGCTACTTCTATAACTACTGATATGTTTCTAAACTAATATGCCATTTAACTTTTTAATACTGAAAGTTTTAAAGTCATTATTTCCTGTCTCTTCAATTAAAGACAGAACTCTATGGACCTGACTCCAGAGTAAATATGATGATATTCAGAAAGGAAAATCATGGTATCAAGTAGGCTTTGGGATCCTGCAATAAACACTGCACCCAACTAGAAATTTAATAAAGCTTACCGGAGTAAACTTTTTGCACTCAAACATTTTATTTTATTTTAAATATTTTTATTTATTTATTTGACAGACAGAGATCACAAGCAGGCAGAGAGAGAAAGAGGGGAAGCAGGCTCTCCACCGAGCAGAGAGCCCGATTTGGGGCTCGATCCCATGACCCTGGGATCATGGCCTGAGCCGAATGCAGAGGCTTTAACCCACTGAGCCACCTGGGCGCCCCTGCACTCAAACATTTTAAACTGGTAGCAAGAACGGGACTCCTACTGTGTGCCAGTAACAAAATAATTTCACAGAAATTTTCTAAATCCTCACATTTATATGATGTAGAATTTATTGCACTTATTTTATAGGACAGGAAGCTGAGGTTTCCCAAGGAATCTTAAGTCACAAAACTTATATATGATGGATTAAGGTTGAACTCTGTTTTTTTCCCATTTTGTGATGAATAAAATGTTTGGGCTATATAGTCTTTCCTAAATGTGTTTGTAACCTAGATGGAAACAAATGAGATGCATATAAAAATGGATAAGAATTCACCTATCTCATAGTGCCATTGTTACAAAAGTTAGTTTATGTTAAGCTGGTTGACCCTAAACAATCTCAGGACTGCAAAATTCTGCTGAGGGAAAGAACTACTCTCAAGCTTAGGAAAAATACTTAAAAAGGTATTCCTTTATGGAAGGTGAGGTTGTATATTTAATTTAAATAGGCAAGGTTTAAAAAACAACAAAAATGGTGAAACATTCTGCATAAGAAGAGCATTTGAACTTTGGCATTTTGTGAGGGCTTATGGTAGAAGAGATGGAAGAGGAAAGGCCTGAAATTAGGGAACCCCAAGGGAATGGAGTTAATTAGGGAGTGTCTGATAAATATCTAGGAACTCTGATTCTAGCATTCGAATTGCAGTTGACCTCTGCTTGTATAATTAGCCTGCATTACCCTAAAACTTTCAGTAAAAGTCTACTACTGCAATGAGCTGCTGTTAGTGGTGATTCTGAGTAATCGTAAAGAAGGGTGGATTCCTGTAGCTCCAGATAGTGACCAACAGGAAGAAAGCAGAGGCACCAGGCAGAACTGCAAGAAGCTACCAGGAGCCAGGTAAGTGAAGAGAAGTGGCTTGTGAAATGAAGTGATTTGCAAATGATGTGTGGCAACTCAATATTCCTCTAAATATACCAGAGGAATATGAGCCTAAGAGGAAAGGAAGGAAGTCAGATTCTGTCATTCCAAGGGATAGGGTTTGAATCATAGTCTTTGATGTGAAAGTAAGCAGTGATGCCAGAAGCGGGAGGATGTAGAACACCTAGGTGGCAGACATTTTATTAGATACAACATAGACCATAGTGTGAGGTACCATCTAAATACCCTGGAACACATATTAGAGCTGTCCAAAGGAAGAGGAATTCCTTTCAAGGAAGGGAGCAAAGAACATACCACAAAAGATGCAATCTTGCATGTAGGCCTTGAGAGATATGTAGCATTCTAATATGCAGGAATCAGTGTAAGGATTTTTGGTTTAGAGCAAAAGTGGCATGAAGGCCAGGAATGTTAATGCATGCTCTGGAAACAGGAGGATTCAGACTAACTTAAATCAGCACATACCTCAAAGCAATGGAAGAGACAAGTAGGGAGGAATAAGTTTGACATTAGAGAGAGTAGGGTTTCAATACCAGAAGGAAAAGTTAGAGATTTAATCTGCAGAAAACAACAAGTCACTGGAAGTTTTGATAAAGGGAGTAAAATAACCTAGTGTGGCTGGCAGATGGCCTGCAGTCTGGAGATAAGAAGTGGAGGACGTAGGTTTTCATCCTGTTGAGTTGGAAGGGCTGGTAGGTCATAAATACCGAATCCATGGAGCATGCATAATTAAAACTTAGGTTAGCCTTCAAGATAAGAGAGCATGATCTACAGATAAAATAATTACTTCAAGCCTTGGCAATCACTAGTGATTCCAAATCACACTTTAGTGATTCTCAAGGCCTGAAGTAAGGAGTGAAATCTGTGGCAGTGGGTGGGACTTCCCAACAACAGGATTCAGGCATGACTTAGCAGGTGAGAACTGGAAACTCAAGAAAGTATAGGTCAGAAAACAAGGAGAATTTTTCAGGAAGGATGAGATGATTTAATGGGCTACAGAGGATAAATACTGAGAAATAAATAAAATTGAAAGAACACCACTTTCCCATTTGATGGAAAAGGGCTAGAAAATAAAACCACTGTGAATGATTTAGGAATACACAACATATAGAGAAACAAACTGAAGCATTTAAATTTAAAATGTGTTAAAAATTTCCCCATTGGTATTAAAAAAGGTTTTGTATTCACAGTCCATTTGAGTGAACAAAAACAATGGACTCACAAGCAAAACTAAAACAGCAAAAAATCTTCAAAGTCACTATTGCTAAAAGTATCTACCTCCTCGCCATTCAAAGAATGGTCTGAAGACCAGCAGTCTCAAAATTGTCTGAGAACTTGTTAAAAAATGCAGACTTCCAGGTCCCATCCTAGACTTTCTGAGTGAGAACCTGCATTCTGACATCCTCCTCAGGTTCATTAAAGTTTGAGAAGCCATGTTGTGCATAGTATAATTTTATCTATGCATCAGTTTAGAATATTACATGACCACTACTTTCAATAATATATTTATGGATTCCTCACTTCGCACTGTCAGATAATAACAAGGCTGCAAGTCTGGTTTTTAGTTCTCAAGTCCACTAATAACTAGCTGTAAGAAAATCTCCCTCAGCAGTCTTCATACATAGTCACATACGGTCCTAAAGTAAGTCGAGTTTAACGGGCATGGTCCCTGCCCTTTAGCATTTATAATGTAACAGTGCCATCATGATGGAAAGAGTGACATTAAAAGCCTGTATTACAAAGAAGCAAAAATGTACAAAGCAAATATCTCACAGTGAGAAAACAGAGGTAAGACTGATTTGGGGAAGTAAATTTTTAGAGTTCCAATTTGAGAAGAAATTATTATTACCTGTTCCTCCATGGAATGTGAGAATTTCTGGAGAGGGCAGTTTCTTACTTAGATAACACAAAAGAGGAAGCTCTGCAAATCTTTAATAAGGACAGTAAATGGCAGGTATGGAATGCTCACCATGTGCTAGATAGATGTAAGTTACACATACATCTCCTTTCATCCTCACTAAACACTAGGAGGCAGGCAGCACTACTATTATCCCCACTTAAAGACATGCAAACTGAGGCTCAGAGAAGTTAGTAAGTTGAACAATGTCATACAGTTTATAAGAGGCCAAGCTAAGATGTATCTGACTTGAAAAGTAGAATTCTTAAGTATCATATAATCAAATAAGGGGTTAGGGAGGGAAATAATATAAATAGTAACAGCTAATGTTTACTAAGTACCTACTGCATGCCAAACATCACTTTAAGAGCTCAGCATATGTTAATACATTCAGTCCTCACAAACACTATCATAAAGGCATGATTACTATCCATCTTCATTTTATAGGAGAGTGTACTAGTCTGCTCAGGCTACCATAACAAATATCATAGACTGGATGGTATAAACAACACAAATTTATTACCTCACAATTTTGGAGGCTGGAAGTCTGAGATTAGGGTGCCAGTATGGTTAGATACCAGTGAGGACCCTCTTCTTGACTGCAGAGGGCTGCCACCTTGCTGTGCGTTCACATGATTTTTCCTGGGTAAGTGCATATAAGGAAAAAGAGAGCTCCCTCTCTTCCTCTTCTTATATGGCCATCAATCCTATCAGATTAAGACTTTACCCTTATGTTTCATTTAACCATAATTACATCTTCAAAGTCCTTTCTCCAAACACACTCATATTGGAGGTTAGGGCTTCAACATAAGAAATTTTCAGCTATACAATTAGTCTTTAGAAATATGGAATTGCTATTTGAGCATGACTGAATGACTTTCTCAAGATCACCCAGCAGTGAATGGTGGGGTTTCCATTTAAATCTTGGCAACTGGTCCTAGTGAACATAATTGGTCACTATATTATGCTCTTTCAGGGATCAGTGAACAGAGGGCATATTAAGCATGGCATAGCTTGCACCATTAATGGCTACTCTGTAGTCAATATTCTACTCTGATTTTTGTTTAACAAATACTTTTATTCAAATATAATTTCCCCAAAATATGTTTTTCTATTAGTGGAACTCTAATTGTATGGCTTTTTTCTCTTCCAAAGCCAGTACAACTAACAAATGTAAGGTAAAAGAAAATAGGTTCATTTGTATTAACTGAGTACTACTAGCTTCTAGGGACAGATTTATTGAATGGCATCCTTCAATTGCATTCAGGTTTCCATAAAACCTATTATTCTGCACTATCCTTCACTTTGTATCATTGTTAAGGGTCTCTGCAACTCAGTTTAAATCCCTATAAGTGCCAATTAAAGGTGAGATTAAAGACATTCAACTCACAAGCTGGCAGAGCACTGATGTTTCCCTGCTCATGAACTGAAGAAGGCCTGAAAAGAGGGAATAAGTCATGGTGGGTCAGTTGGTTAAGTATCTAACTCATGATCTCAGCTCAGGTTATGATCTTGTGGTTGTGAGATCGAGCCCTGCATTGGGCTCTGCTCTCAGTTCAGAGTCTGCTTCATATTCTTTCTCCCTCTTCCTCTTCTCTCTTTCTTTCACATAAATACATAAATAAAATAAAAAGAGGGAATAAGTCAGGTCTGGGACTTTCTGGACTGCTGTGCCCCCACTGAAAAAAGCCTTGGAGAAATGCAGTTATATATCTGGAATTCTAGAAATGAAGAAAGTACAACCAAGTAAAGGTGACTAGTGCATTTAAAGTCATATACTGAATTCCTTATGCTGAGGAGATCTCTATGTTAAGACTGAAAATAGTTAAGAGAGGAGTGTAGATATGCTAATGGTCAAATCTGTCACTTCACACTTATCTCCCATGGTCCCTCAAACACCTGCTCTCCACTTTAGCAAGGATCACTCTTCACTATGACCTGGGCACACAGCTTATAGATATTTTCTGGCTATATTCCTGGTACTGATGATGCCTTTTCACCCAGACTCTCCAAATCTTATCCTTTAGTCCAGTTCGATTACCATATTCTTATGAATTTTTCTACCACTCTTTCAAATTCAATTTGAACTTTAACACACACAACTCCACACTAATACAACAGTGGGGAGACTTCTAATGGTCACACATATCTGATTCTTCTTTCCTTCTCAGTGCATGACAGAATTATAATTCCCTGCCTCCTTTACAGATGGTCAGGGTCCTGATACTTGCTCTGGTTAATGGACTGTGTATGGAGATGAAGTACCTCACTTCCTTACTTAGGTACTTAATCTCCAACATTAAACCAAGCTTTTCTCTCCTATTCTTGCCATTGAAATAGACAATGTTTCAGATAGTAACCTCTGTCAGCCTGGGTCACAGAATAAAGATGAGATGGAGCAGAGTACCCTGATAAACCACAATGGGAATTCAGCATGAGTGAGATATAAGCCTTTGTTATTATAAGCCTCTACAGTTTGTGAACATATGTGGGGAGGAGGGAATGGGAAGGTAGGGGAGACAGTGTGTTATTATAGCAGAATCCAGTTTATTCTAACTAATATAGTATCTTCTTGCTTTGAGACTATATATATCATATTACTAAGAGCCTTCATATAGCCCATACTCAATAAATATTTATAAGAATACCTTCTATGGGCCAGCCAATGGTTTTGGTGCTGAGGATACAATGGTGAACAAACATATAAAGTCACTGGCCTCGGGGTGATCATAATCTAGTGAAAGAGATCATCAAATAATGACATGAATAAATGTAAAGTTTAAAAGAAAAGCTGTGCCATGAAGAAAAAGTACATCTGATATAGTGAAGTATCATGGAAGGCCTTTGTGAGAAAGTGATTTTTCAAGCTGAGTTATACAGATAATTAAGGGTGAGCTAAGAAAGACTGGCAGGAGTGAGGAAGGAGAAGAACTTTACAGGCAGAGGGTACAGCATGTATATGTGTCCTCAGGCACTGGGGAACATGACTAATGAAAATCAAAGAAACCAATGAGATGGGAACTAATAGCATACAGAACCTTGTGGGCCAAGCTTAAGAATTGTAGATTTTATCATACAAGTACACAGAATGGAGACCATGGAAGAATCTAAAGATGGCAGGGACAGGGTGTCACTGCAACCTCACCGTGATATGATGAAGTTCTTTCCTAGGGTTAATGCCCATTGTCAAAATTCATGGTATTAGTCCCTTGGTTTTATCAAAGAAAGATTTATTACTGAAACAGGTGGGGAGTCCCACCAAGTCAAGGGGCAAAGGACATCTCTCTGGAAGGGAGTCCACAGCAGAGACAGAACAGAGAGCAAAGAGGAATTTTGTAAAGAAGTCCCTCCAGTGGCACCCACCTAGCACAAAATTTGAAAGATGCATTAGGGAGATTATGTGCTTGGGGGTAGAGGGTAGATTTAACATAGTGCTGCAGGAAGTGACAGACAGAGACAGGAAATGGACCTAGAGAGGGTCAGCACTAAATCAAACTTCACAGGAAGTAAAAGTTTCTTTCCCATGGTCTTTATAATTGGGGAGCACACAATGAGACTATACTGAATTTCAAAGAGTTTTTCTGGCTACAGTGAAGAGAATGGATTGCATACCAGTTAGGAGGGCATCCCAATATGGGCACCCATTAGAATTTTGCTATAGTGCACATAAAAGATGATAAAAGGTTAGACTGGAGAGCAGGAGGTAGAGGTACAGAGAGGACATAGAGCCTCTACAAACTAGTATAATCAATTTACATCTCCTTTGAAGGAATCATTTTTGAGGTCAGTGTTGGACATCTGTTCTGTTCCCAGCTGGGGTTCTCTCCTAAAAAGTAACCTGCAATTTAGCCTGTATCTTGACTCTCTTCCCTATTGCCTTTCACCACAGCCTCCACTGTTCTTGGGAACATTCTTAGGCTTGAACTTTTTCATGCTCTGTTGCAAATTAAGCCAGTTCCTTTGAGAAGAAATTAAGAATTATTTATTGTATGTATTGCTTCTCTTTTGAGGCAAAATCTCTAAACCAGGGCTCTGGATATAGGGGTGGAGACAATGGTAAGTTTTTCTCTCTGAGTAACTGACACTCCCACTCCTGGCATTGAGCCGGGTGAGTGGTAACTTGAGGTCCTCTAAACTCATCTCTGCTGGTGTGGAACCACTACCTTAGGAGCCCAGGATAGAATGAGGAGGACTTCAGCATTCTAGCATGCTATGCCCAGGTAGCATCTCTATTCTACAACTGGGGGTAGAACGGAAAAGTGATCCCCCTATATCTTGACAGCACTTCCCGAGGGCTTAAACAGCAATGGGTCACTGGGGGCAGAACACTGAAACACTGAAGTCCTACCCCTCCCACAAAGAAAGCTCTCAGGCTGGGAGTTGTGGGGAGAGGGTGCCCTGTGTTCTTGGGTATACCAGTCTGGATTGGAGCCTCCACTAACTGAACTGAGATGGGAGTGAGAGGGAGAGGTATCAGTTCAAATGCCAAAGATTCTTACTTTTCTTACTGAATTTTTTAAGTATTCTTAAATAAATGTTTTTTCATTTGCTGTTTGTCCTTAGGATCATTTCCAGTGGTTTTAAAATGTTTGAATAGTTTTCACCAGTTTCACTGTGGAGCAGATCAATGTCATGCCAGAAATCTCTTGCCTCTCTATGTTTGTCTTGGGTAGGCCCCTCTCACACTACCCCTGGGCATTGGCCAAGATATTGCTTGCAAATGTGATACTTATATCACAGAAGCTTGAAAAATGTTTGTTCTGTAGGACTTGTCCTTTCTTGATGCTGGGAACCTTCTTACCCCCATTTGAACAAGCCTGAGCTAGTGTCCTGGAGCATGGTGATTCCACATGGAGCCAGAGTGCCGAGATATCCCAGCTGTCCCAGATTAGGCCAAGAGTGATGTTAGAAGAGCCAGGAGAAGAGAACATTCCAAAGATGGGATACCAAAAGCACTGAATTCTGCTGAGAGATCAAGAGGACTGGAAAGTTCATTATATTTAGAGGTATTAAGGCTACCATTCAACTGAACAAGAACGATTTTTTAATAAAATGAGGACAAGAGATGGAGCAGAATAGACTCAAAAGTAACAGGGAAGTGAGGTCTACTAGTCTCTAGACTAGTAGAGCTAGTGGGGAAGAGACAAAATTCAGAAGGTGCAGTTTTGCTGAGTATGGGAGATGAATCAGTCGTGAGGGCAGTGGCTCTCAACTGGGGGAGATTTTGCCCCCTAAGGGGTCATTTGACCATGTGTGAAGGTGTTTTTAATTGTCACAAATAGGGGGGAGTGCATTCTCGTGGGCAGAAGTCTCAGATGCTGCTAAACATCCTATAATGCACAGTAATAGTCCTTCAGTAATACACTACCCAATTCAAAGCATCAAGAGAAATTCTAACAAAGAAGAAAAAGTTAGTGAAAGCAAAAATTTTGTTTTGGTGTGTTTCTTGTTTCTTTGTTTTCTTTGTTTTAAATATAGATGAAAACAATACATTTTGATTGTCATGGAGGGGATCTAACTGAGAGGAACAGGTTGAGTGTACAGAAAAGAAAGGTGTAATTTCCTTTGGCTAAGAATTATTAATAACCTAAAAATAAAACAAAATAAAAATAAAGAATTATTAATAATCTTTTTTTTACAGTGGAGGGCACTGAGACTTCAGAGGATAAGTAGTTTGTCCCAGGTGAGGAAGTCAGTGAGTGGTGTCCCAGATTACATTTTGGCCTATTTTGCTCTATACCAAGTGGTTAAAGGAGCTCTTAATCCTGCTATACTGCCAACCAACAACTGCATCAGCAACACAAACCCAAAGAAGCTACTATCACAGACTTGTCCCTCCTGCCTTCTGAAAGCTTTACTCTTACCACTCACCCACTTTCTCTATTGAACCATGTTTCAAGCTTATTATAAAGGCTGACCATGGCATTTAGGGAAGAGGACCTTCAACTACAGTCCAGGCTCCAATCCTTTTAGTCACATTTAGGGCCACTTGGCCTCTGCCATATGGCAAGCATCATTTCTTCTTTGGGACCCACAAAGGTGTCCACCCCTGCCTATCCTTTCCTGTCCTTGAAATGCTCTGCAGTCCCAGTCATCGCTCAGTGAGCTCTGTTGTATCTGAGAATGACAGCTGGCTCACATGTGCAGCACGCACACACATACACACACACACACACAATGATCCAGCCCACATGAAATCTGGATTCTGACACTTTATTGGGTGTTCTGATTGTCCTTTACTCTGAAGCAGTGATATTGCAGAATTCTAAGCATTATCATTTTATAATAGCCAAATACCTTAATCATATAGTAAAAACAAATGTGCAGTTAGAGGAGCTAGAAGCACTTACGCTATACCCCAGGGACTATTAGGTGGACTAAGGGAAGTAAGAAGATGAATGGCAAATGAGGAAATGCAGGGAGAGAAGGCAACTTGGAGCCAAATAATGCATTAATATGCTGACATATCTGTGGAAGGAACTTTTAAACCTGTACCCATGCACATACTCCAGACAGAACCAGAAAGTGTCCAGGAAACATATACCTTTCTCCCAAGGAACATGGATGGCCTCAGGAGAAACTAGGGAAGTGTTAAGTTAATGCAATAAGGTATGTAAGATTATAAAGAACTATATATCCACTTTCTTGTTTTAAGAGATTCCATCTCTGAGCTATTTTTAAAACTCTTTGTATAGATTTCACAAACTCCCTCTACTACTTTTTCCAGTTTCTAATACATTTCAGTTTCAGGAAATTCTTGCATTAGGATTATATTAGGCATATTTCCTGCTTAAATAAACCTTGAAATTCCCTGCCTACTCAATGGAGATAAAGATACCCTTTAGCACAACTTTTAAGATAACTCTCCATGGATTTGAGGTATTTCTCCCTTCTCCCTGCCATCTGCCTTTCTCCTTTACATATCATTCTTCCTCTTTTCCCTCCACCCCTTTTCCTCTCCTTTCTTCCTCCCTCCACCTTACCTGTCTTTTCTCTGTGGTCTTCTTAAGACTTGAACCCAGATGTGGTTGACACAAAATCCTACAAAATGTAGACTACGTAAAATAGAAATAACCACCCTGGACTATGGAGATGGAGGAATGGATGTTGGCAGTGGAGCAAAAAACCAGCAGGCCTGTGACCCAGTCTGCAGGAGAAAAGCTCGCTGTGTAGTGGCACTGAGCTCAGAGAAGTGGGCAGAAAAGTCCCTGATCTTGACAGAAGCTGTGAGGAAAGAAGTCATCTCTCCTTCTAGAAGTGATCACTCCCAAATCACTCACCTTCTAGAAGATGCCCAAAACCAAAACTCACCCCACATCTGCTCTGACATGCTGTACCACACCAAGGTCAAAGGAATCTGGGATGTTTCAATATCTTGGGTACTGTGAATAATGCTGCAGTGAACATGGGAAAGCAGATAACTCTTCAAGATCTTGATTTCATTTCTTTTGGATCTATATCCAGAAATGGGACCTCTGGATTATATGAGAGAGATCACAAGTAGGCAAAGAGGCAGGCTCCCTGCTGAGCAGAAAGCCTGATGTGGGATCCCAGGACCCCGAGATCATGACCTGAGCTGAAGGCAGTGGCTCAACCTACTGAACCACCCAGACTTTCCACTGAAGGGATTATACACATATGAACAACCCAAACACCTGGGATCCTCACTAAGAAGATAATCTAACAGCTGGAAAGATATTACCTGCAAGTTAACCAGTGCTATATCTTAAGTATCTACATATTTCTCTCCCAAGGTCCCAACTAGATTAAAAAAACACATTTTTTAGATAATGTACAGAAATTAAACATTGCACATTGGGAAATCTGCAAGCTTCCAACCAGTACCCAAATTCACTCTAGCAAAATTTTACCATATCTTATAAAATAAATAGAATGAGATAAAGCCAAATATTATAAAATAAAAAAGAAATTATTAAAAATTTTAAAAAAGATAAAAACCTTTATTTACAAATGTTCTATTCCCTCAACATATATACGGAGAAAATAATTTGGATTAAAATATCATAAAATCACAGGAAACAAACGCAAATTCTGATAAAAATCAAGGAGAAATTGGTGATGCCCACAAAGTCAAAACAATTACAGGGGGGTCAGGGCAAATATTCTGAAGAACAATCACATTAAATTTTCTTTGAACTCCATTACCCAGTGTTTTGTTCCATAAGTTAATAGACAGTTCAGAAATTATAAGTTATATATAGGTTATTTCTACCCACTTCACATAATGGTGAACTCATTTAATAAATATAATATCAGATAAAGGGACTGTCTTCACTCAAAGTATACAGTAGGAAAACCACTTGCTCAGAGTGGCTGAGAATTCTTTTAGGAATACCATCATTCACCCTGAGAAACATTATTGAAATACATGCACAGTTACCTCAACTCAAAACAAAATTATATTCCTTTCTATGTTTATTTTTTTATTTAACATAGGCACCGTGATCTATTAAAATGTTAAAGTGCAATTTCCAATGACATGGATGGAACCAGGGATTATTATGCAAAGCTAAATAAGCCAGTCAGAGAAGGACAAATACCATATGATTTCACTCATATGTGAAATTTAAGAAACAGAACAAATGAGCAGAGGGAAAAGAGAGATAGAAACCAAGCAACAGACTCTTCACTATAGAGAACACACCGATGGTTACCCGAGTGGAGGTGGGTGGGAAGATGGATGAAATAGGTGATAGGGATTAAAGAGTGCTCTTGCTGTGGTGAGCACTGGGTATTGTATGCAAGTGTTGAATTTCTATATCGTACACTTGAAACTAATGTAATACTGTGTTAACTAACTGGAATTAAAAACTTAAAAGCAAACAAAAAAGCCCCCAGATTTCTCTTAAGGTGAGAACAGACATGGCAGACATCTACTGAACTAAGGCAAGGAGGGGATTTAGGGCTCTAAATACTCTTAAAATAGAAATTCAATTGGTCCTTCTGTTTATATCTCTATCTTCACACCCATTTTCAGAGATACTACCAATTCTTATATGTTTGGGGTCTTCTCCAGGATAACTAAGCTACTTCTCAACTTTTCTTATTATGTGTTCAGGAAACCACTTTCTCAGATCTAGGGTTAGGGTTAAGGTTAGGTTGTATACCTGGTATTTTGTAGTTTAGAGACCTTTCCAGAGCAGAAAACTCCAAACTTCTGCTGGGGTGAGGGTTAGGATTAGCATTAGGGTTAGGGGTTACAGGTTGGGGTCAGAGTATATGCCTGGAAATTCTGCAGTAAAAGAAAATGTTAAAAGTGCAAAATCTTAGGGGCGCCTGGGTGGCTCAGTGGGTTAAGCACTTGCCTTCAGCTCAGGTCATGATTTCAGGGTTCTGGGATCAAGTCCTGCATCAGACTCTCTGCTTAGCAGGGAGCCTGCTTCCCCCCGCCTCTCTCTGCCTGCTTCTCTGTCTACTTGTGATCTCTGTCTGTCAAATAAATAAATAAAATATTTTATAAAAGGGCAAAATTTTAAATCTAGAATATTATCAAATATATCAATCAGTTGAGAAGCAATATAATTTTACTATTACTACTTTGGCATGTTTTTCTATGGCTTCCTTTGAAAGTGTACAGAAGTAGTTTAATTTTCCCCATTTTCCATATTTTCAACACAGCATCACTGGAGCAGAATAAATGGCTGAAATGGCAATTTGCAACCAATCTTGTACCACTCTGAGAGGAGTATATCAGAAGAAAATATCATTTACTGTTGACTAAAACATTAAAAGATGAAATAATAACACTTGAATCAAGTGCTTTTCATGAAAAATCACTAAGTATCTACTAAAAAATATTGAAAACACTTTGGACCAGAGCCTAGCCTTTTATTATAGAGCTTGAATTACTATTTGGCATTTCTGCTATTTTCCATAGAGGCCAAGATTAAGAGAGGCAGGATCCAAGAAGATCTAGGATATGCTTTAATCTTTGGAGATTCCATTCCCAGACAGTGACTGACACAAAAATATGAACAATTTTACTCAAATAAAATTGATGGGAAAGATGACCTTCCGGTCACTCTTCCCACTCAAGTATCTCTTTACACAATAGTTGCTTTCAATCTCCTCTCTAACATTTGCATACCAAAGGCTATGATAGTGACTTGGATGACACATAAAAGGGAATCATCTTCCATGTGGAAACCCTGTCTAAAAGCCTGATGTCAATAAAGTATGGAAGAGGCCAGTGAGCAGTGCTATAATAAATCATTTCTAGGCATTGGACAGAACTATTCTTGGGCTTCTTTATTAAAAACACATGCCCCTCTTATTCACTTCCACTTAAAGGAAGGACCCAAGGCTGGTTTGTTGAGACTATCCACTCATGTGAATTCTTTGTGAGCAACTGTACAGCACCAACAGCCCCTGAGCAGTTAACAGAGAACAGCATTTAGTCTAGCCACCTAAGTATCGTAAAATTCACAGCTAGGGTAGATGACTTCACAAAATAGCTTCCTCTCTTTCTCAAGTGAGAATGGTGAGGAACAGCTCACAGGTCTTCAGAACAAACTGACCCATGTCTGAGCTGCCTTCCACACTGCAGACGGTCCCAGAATGGGCATGGGGGTGGGCAGCATTCTGGTTAACAGGGCTTATTCTGGTTAATTTATCTATCTCCATTACCCCTGCCATTCAAGTGCTGAGGTTCAGACAAGCTGTCCCTTCCATTAATTGCCAGTCACAAATAATGAAACAGCACCATCTTAAGTGAGCTATCTACCACTAACTGTGTCAGAATATAATGAATTAGAACTACAACTCATACTCCACAACTTCTCATATTTAGCAATTATTACAGCAATGTCAGGAATTATATTCTTATCTCCCAGAAGCTAGAAGTGTTTACACAACTGTGCCTTGGGTAAACAGGGAACTAGAGAATAACCAACCAATTATCAAGATTAATTTTGCACAAGTCAGAATGTTGGGCTGCCTTTCTGAAGTATCTTGCATTTCTTACATGCTGTGCATTGGAGGTAGAAACTGGTTTTCACTAACTTTATTGAAGGAAAATTACTCAAAGATGCAAGCCATTTGCATCTAGTTGTGGAATCATGAGCATTTGTCAGATTACTACAATGACAGGCTGATTTTGATCAATGTATTATCAGACCCAGGCTCTCACTTGCCCCGAGTCACCTAATGTGAAAAGTGGCTCATGGAAAGCACTCTCTAACTGGTAAAATACTACACACATAGTAGGGGTTCTTATGTAAATTAACGAGTTCTCATGATATCTGTTCTAATGGGCCCATAATTCACTGCTACATTGGGTAAACTGGGCTCTTTTCAGTTGTGTATTACATTCTGGTATTTATTCTGGCTCATGGGGAAGTCTCCCCTCTTCAAAGTATTATGTTCTACACATTTATAATACAAAAACTTTCCTTGTATGTTTTTCTCTCATATCCCTGTTGATATATAACTAAGTTTTGCCCTAGTTTTCAAACAGAAAAGTTCTGATTCTCAAAATGCCAGACTCCTGGTAAAGCTTAGTAGATTATACTTATGGCTAATGAGATGGAGCTGGAAACCAAGAATTCCTAGAGGAGTGTCACATGCCAGCAAACTTTGAAATCGGTTGTTATGTTATTACAACGGGCTATTTTCAAGTTATCTTAAAGTTCCCATTTCATAATACAATATAAATGTACTTCTCCCAGAAATTTCCTACACTTTACAGTCCTCTGAGTAATTTCCAGCTATTCCTTAAAAAGCAGGGCTGGGCAAGTTTTCTCCCCTCTTGCAACCTGCCATACCCTTCCTGATCCACACTTGAACAGGAGATTAGTTCCTGCTTATACAGCTTAGAAGTAGAAAGCTGGGGGCTCTCTTAACAGCCAGATAACAGGCTCCAGGTTTGTAGGTTTACAGAAGGACAAACTTATCCATCTGGTTCTATAAGTGAGAGTTACTAGTAGCTCCCCTGTGTGGGTATTAACTCCATCCTGAGGATAAAGAGAAAACTGAAAATTGTAGAATATGCATACTTGCTGCTGAAAGCTTATGAATTCTGGAAATGTGAGATGCAGATATTGATAAAAAGGAATTTTAACCTTTCAAAGTCGTATTTAAAAGAAAGCTCCATGGGGTGCCTGAGTGGCTCAGTGGGTTAAGCCTCTGCCTTCAGCTCAGGTCATGATCCCAGTGTCCTGGGATAAAGCCCTGCATTGTGCTCTCTGCTCAGCAGGGAGCCTTCTTCCCCCTCTCTCTCTGCCTGCCCCTCTGCCTACTTGTGATCTCTCCATGTCAAATAAATAAATAAAATCTAAAACAAACAAACAAAAACAGGAAGCTCCTTTTGGCAACTGATTTTCAGGGATATGGTTGACTTCTAGGGAGTAAATTCAAAGGTTCTCAAGGTGGTAATCTGTAATGTTTAGTATGCTAGTACACTCTAATAGAGATCTATACAATATAACTCAAATATTAGTTTACTAGTGAGTGTAGTTAATAATGCTACAAATACATTATGAGTGAAGCTCTTTATAAAAAATTATTATTCAACACTAAAAATAATCCCTACTCTTGAGATCTTCTACCAGGTTTTCCCCATGGATACTTGTTATATTTTTGAGATCATACTGTGGCCTGGGTTATACCCAAATTTACATAAAAGTAAGCCAGATTATAATGGAATTCTTTTGTGATTGAGTAACACAGTATACAAATTCTATATATGGAGAAACCAAAGCATAGACAAATTATATTACTTTCCTCACACTGGAGAAATCTAGGAGGAAAGTGCATGTTCTTCTCTGGGGAATTATAGAGGAAGGAGTTGCTTGTGTACTATGCAATTCTAATTTTGTATGGCTGGCTGTTTTCATATATTGAACTACTAAAGGAGGAATGAGAAATATGGAATGAATAAAATAATTTCACTTGGAATATTATGTTAAGAGCTCATCACTGGGGTGTCTGGGTGGCTCAGTCGGTTAAGCTGCTGCCTTCAGCTCAGGTCATGATCCCAGGGTCCTGGGATCGAGCCCTGAATGGGACTCCTTGCTTGGCAGGGAGCCTGCTACTTCCTCTGCCTCTGCCTGCCACTCTGCCTGCTTCTGTGCTCTCTCTCTGTGTCTCTGTCAAATAAATAAATAAATAAATAAATTTAAAAAGAGCTCATCACTAACAAATGAACAGTGTCCCCAATATAAAGAGCTCCCCACTAGAGCCTGTAGTTGATGAAGAAGTTATTAATAACTCATGCTTCTAGCTTCTAAGACCCTCAAAATTTACTTGAGGAGGGAAGGCACAGAAATACAAAAGATATACATAAGAAGGTAGATCATTAGCTGCCAATTAATGTGACAGCTCAGTGTAAAGGAACCAACACTGAGTTGGGAATCACTACACAGATTCTAATTCTGATTAGCCATGAACTACCTTAGTGACACGGAGAATGTCATAATCTCCCTGGGCCTCAATTTTCTCATCTAGTTATATTTACTGAGTACTTGCTATGTGTGCTAGCCATCTTTTTTTTTTTTTAAATATTTTATTTATTTATTTGAGAGAGAGAGAGACAGAGTGACACAGCATGAGAGGGGAGGTCAGAGGGAGAAGCAGACTCCCCATGGAGCTGGGAGCCTGATGTGGGACTGGATCCCAGGACTCCCGGGATCATGACCTGAGACGAAGGCAGTTGCTTAACCAACTGAGCAACCCAGGCGCCCGTGTGCCAGGCATCTTACAAATATTTTCTCATTTTGTTCTCAAAGCTTTACTTTAGAAAGTAGATAATATTATTCTATTATTGGGCCCTACTTTACTGTTAAGGAAACTGAAGCAAAACAATATTAAGTAACTTGTCCAGGATTATACTGTTAGTATGCGGCAGAGGATTCAAATTTATATTCTCAAACAGGAGAAGGTTGGGCAGCCTAAGAATGATATGTGTGTGTGTATGCATGCGCGTGTGTATGTGTGTGAAAGAAAAAGAACAAATGTCAGAGAGATTTTTTCATTTATATTATATGACATGCAATATTATGCATGATAAAGAAATTACCAACTACCTGGACAAGCTGTGAAACATGATAAGGTTCTGTTCTTATCACATGCCAGTAGGGAGCCCATTTCTTAAGGCTGTCTCTATGACCACATGAGCCTGATTCTCTGGTTCATTTCTTTACAATATGATCATGTTGAGCACACATAAATTACTCTCAACATTGAGACACAACTTTCCCATAGAAAGTAACCCACTATATTTTATATTTGAGATGACATGAATTACCCACACACTAAATCTAGCATACTTATTTCTCTCTAGACATTAGTTACAGGAATTTTCATGGTACCTGATAATTATTCCTCATCTATCATTGGCATAGCATAAAACATTAGTGCTTTTGTTTTGTTTGTTTTCTTGCCTTATATTACTTTAAGGAGAAACATGGAGATATTTAAACTTAAATCCATTTACTTAAATCCATTTTATGATGATAGTACAAAAGTTAGGTGTTCAGGGGCGCCTGGGTGGCTCAGTGGGTTACACCTCTGCCTTGGGCTCAGGTCATGATCTCAGGGTCCTGGGATTGAGCCCTGCATCGGGCCCTCTGCTCAGCAGGGAGCCTGCTTCTCGCTCTCTCTCTGCCTATTTGTGATCTCTCTCTCTCTCTGTCAAATAAATAAATAAAATCTTAAAAAAAATGTTAGGTGTTTATATGTGACTCATAAGCACTCAAACCTGTTTTCATTCATACTGGTCACTTCAAATATCAGAGTTACAGCTTCTGTGGGTAGGATTTTTAAACTGATATAAAAAGAGTACTGTATTGGTCTAATGGTATCTACCTAAATGTTACTTGTACTCAGAAATCTTGAAATTTTTTGTGCTTTATTCATGACTCATTTCTTTTTTTTTTTTTTTTAAGATTTTATTTATTTATTTGACATAGAGAGAGCAAACTTAAGCAGGGGGAGCAGCAGACAGAGGCAGAGGGAGAAGCAGGCTCCTAAGCAAGGAGCCTGAAGAGGGGCTCCATCCCAGGACCCTGGGATAATCATGACCTGAGCTGAAGGTAGACACTTAAGTGACTGAGACCCCCAGGTACCCCATTCATGACTCATTTCAAATTAACACTTTACTGGGTTTTTTTGCTTTGTATATCTCACAGTATCTTCAGATAAAAGCCATACATCTCTGAGCTACGGCCACCAAGTGATTATGCACCAAGGTGTATACTTCAGTATCTCTAGCCCTCTAGTGAGGCAGTTAGTTCCATCATTTTTGGAAGGATGGCAATATATAAGAAATATAAGTGAAACTTCCAACAGCTATCATTATACCTGGTTAAATAAACTCACTAAGAAAATTTATATTTCATAAATGACTTAATTTATTTTTCAATTCAGTCCTGAGTAAATATTAATAATGGTTATAAAATTGATGCTAGATTTTCCTAGGTTAAATGTGGCTATCTTATGTATCTTGTGTCTCTGGAACACAGATACTTAGTTCCTATTGAATGGATAAATGAATGAATGGATGAATGAATAGGCGGATGAATATCTAATCATGATAAAGGGTATACTATGTAAATAAAGAAGTAAGGCTCAGGATATCATTTACTACCATCTGGGCTGCCCTCTCTCTTAATTGCTTAAGTCTAGACTATGAGGCAGATAAATCCTTCCCTCTCTATCAAGGCCTTTATTTAGTTAAGATTTATTCTGTCATTTCATTTTGGTTTTCCTACATATTGGTTTTACTCAATTACTGATAATATTTTTTGTTTCTTTTTTCTTTGCTTTATTTCTGAGTAATTTAAATCAAATACGTTGAAAAAATTGTACCAGTCATTATTCAAGAAACAACAGTTGATCCAGCATAAGTATGAATACAGCATTATCAAGGCTGTCTCAAAATATTAAACCAATGGCATAAATTGGGTGGTACCGCATAAGGCTATACTTTCAGAGGGGTCATTATCAATGTCATCAACAGCAACATTTACTGAGTCCATGCTATGTACCAGGCCCAAGTTCTTTACAAATACTTACATAATTCTCATAACAAACCAATATAAGGAAGATAATGTTGGGTTCTTTATATTTTCAAGTAGGCTTAATATTAGTAATAGCTATTGTTAGTACACAGAAGAAAAGAGTAACTAGGGAATAAACTTCTAGCATTATAAGAAGTAAAGAAAATTTTCCATGTATTCAGATAAATTTATATTATCCTTTTTTTTCCAATATCAATAAAATTATTTCTCCCAAACACAGTGCAATTTAGAGTGGCAGCTAAGTGTTTCAGGAAATAAAGTATAGTGGCCAATGACTTTTTATTTTTCCAAGTATGGAGAGTTAAAAATCTAAAACACAAATACCATCTATTGTCACCATCATTTCATAAGATAAAGACCATTTCAAACTAAAAATGTGGGAAAGATATAAGCTTATAATAAAGGTCTTTTCCTTTACTTGAATAAGAATGTGAAAGATTCATGATGTTTAATTTCTGACTTCAGAGCTGGCTAATGAAAATCTCCGCAATGACTGGCACAAGTCTTTGTACAGGTATTTGGGAATCACCAAACATCAGGCTATGACAGCCACGCTTATGAATAAATTTTTCTGAAAGCAGTTGTAACCTACATTCAGCAGGCTCTACTTTCCTCCTGTCTCTACACTGATACCATATTCGTGGCTTATTGCACCTCTTCAAAAACCAAATCTAGCACTACAATTCATTGGGATATCATTTTCTCAAGAGATTATAACAATATGGAGAAAGTAGTTTACCTCATATACTACACAAAAAAGCTTTATAAATATTCCCTTTAAATATCTCCTTTTTTCCCTCCAAGTCCATCTCTGAATGCCAGATTCCTCACCCTTCCTCTTTCTGTGCCACTGTCTACCTACAGTTCACAAGATCCGTACAGCTCCCATCCCCACCCCACCACTTCTGGCCTTTAACTTTTGTCTCCCCATCGTTGAAACCCTAACCTGGCTTTAGCTAAACCTATCCCCACCTGCCCCAAACAAATTGTATTATCCAAAGATGAATATATAAATCTTGCATTATGTTATGACTGGCATTCCTCTCACAGGTACGGTCTATGTTCTCTCCCTTTAAATCCTGGAAGAAGCTTGTGAATGACCTGACCAATGAAGCATGACCAAAGTGATGCTCTATAGTTTCCCAAGTTAGATCATGAAAAAGACACTGTTGCTGGCAGGCTCTCTCACTCTCACTTCCTCTCTATCTTTCTTTCTCTGTCTCTGTGTCTCGAGTCTCCCCACTCTCCCCACCACCCTGCTTGTTCTTGGATCCCAACCACTATGCTGTGAAAAAGCCCAAACTACCCTTAGGGAGAGAATCCTTGGACAGGAACTATATTATCTGTATGCATAATTACAAATACAAGCAAATGGTCTTTCAGATAATTCTAGTCACCAACCTTTAGGGTCTTCACCTGAGGCCTTAGTCGTCATAGAGACCAGTCATCTCCACTCTACCTGGTTCAACTTCTTAACTCACGGAAACCATGAGAGATAATAAAATATTATTGTTGCCCTGAGTCACTAAGTTTTCGGGTGTTTTCTTATGGAGAAGTAGATAATTAATACATCCCCTTATGAAGGAGTTCCCTGACCATTTATTTTTACTAGTATATTCATTTCCCTTGGGGAGGTTAAGGTGGGGATGGTTAAGGTTTCCCCAACTTCTTTGTTAAACTGCTTTTCAAAATCTTCAAATAAGCACTGGTCTAATTCAATCACAGGCAGTATTTCTTCTAGCTACTTAAATAGAAATGTTTTTAAGTCTTTAAAAAAAATGGTCTAATATGGGGCACCTGGGTGTCTCAGTCATTAAGCATCTGCCTTTGGCTCAGGTCATGATCCCTGGGTCCTGGGACTGAGCCCTGACCTGGGTTCCTTGCTTGGCAGGAAGCCTGCTTCTGCCTCTCCACTCCCTCCTTGTGTTCCCTCTCTCACTGTGTCTCTCTCTGTCAAATAAATAAATAAAATCTTTTTAAAAAATGGTCTAATGTTTATATGAGTAAAACATGAGATTTGGAAACATGTCCTAGTTATGCAGAAGAGAAACACTACAAATGCAAATATATTTTGATAATTAAATTATATCAAAATATTTATTTGTTAAATATTTATATTCTGTAAAACAAACAAAAAATGAAATAGACTATAATTTTAAGTTTAATTCATACTTCTCACAAAAAAAGGAATAATAACCTTTATAGAGTCAACTAACTTCTTCATTAACATTTGCTTGATAAAGCTGGAAAAAAGCTTAACATGATTTGATCATAAAAGCAATGCTTAATATTACAGACTATACTTTTCAGTAAGCTTGGAAATCTGCATTTACTAACACAACCTCACAGTTCTCAATCTATTCTTGGCAAGATATTACAATGGCTGAGGAGTGCCAGTGCTTATCAAATTATTTATATTGCTCACAGTACTATAAGCTACAAGGAATATTGTGAACATTTTTAATATTATATAATACATCTGTTTAAATGATACCTAAAAAGGCAGCAATGTTCTCCAACCTGCCTTACTTAACACAATTTAAACTACATATTTTAGAGTATGGAAAGAACTAGTAACAAGTCTTTGGGAAAAGGGGAATCATTCAAAAGTCACACTGAAGTTGGACCACACTGAAAGCTCAATTCCTTAGAAGGTTTTTATATTCCTTATTTAAAGAAGGAGAGGAATAGCAAGGAGTGATATGACGAGGAATACTACTGCCAGTCTAGAAGAACTGGGCATTTATAAAAGGGACACCTTTCCCAAAATTATTTTAGCATACGAGGCCAATATCCTGGTTCAGGATTTACTGACCTAATATTCTGGATGTTATTTCAGTAGCATGAAGAAATGTGTTCGGGTGGGAGGGTTAGACCCAAGGGTAATAAAAGAAAAGCAGGAAAGACTAAAACATCAGAGATGGTTGTTATTATTAGAAATGGCAGATCTAAAGCTATTTTAGCCCAAACTTTGGCACAGGCATATTGAGTAAGAACTCCTTTCTATTCCCAAAGACGCAGCTGCAAAATGTTACCACCTTGAAGGTACCCTCCTTTTAAGATTTTACTAGAGTATCAGATAAGAGATTGCTTTTCATACAGATTTAGAAGAATGACATATAACGTACCCCAAGTCCTTTTTTCTTGGTTCTCATAATGAAGTTTAGTGAATACTTGTGTTAAGTAAGTTCATGTATGTGAATGATAGGCAGAACAATACCTGAAATATAATGGGTGCACAAAAATATTTCTTTACTCTAAACCTCCTATCAAAATTACATAACACATATCTTGAATGCATAACATATAGTTGTACTAACCCTCTAAGAATATATTATTTGACTCAGTACATCTTCTGTTAGAAATTTACCCAAAGTAATCTACAGATTCAATGCAACATTACCAAAACACCAACAGCAGTTTTCATAAAACTAGAACAAATAACACTTAACTTTTGTATGGAACAACAAAAGACCCTGAATAGCCAAAGAAATCTTGAAAAAGTAGAACAAAGCTGATGGTATCACAATCCCAGATTTCAAGTTATACGACCAAGCTACAGTAATCAAAATAGTATGGCACTAGAACAAAAATAGGGACATATATCAATAGAACAGAAAAGAGACCCCAGAAATAAACTGATAATTATATAGTCAATCTTTGACAAAGGCAGCAAGATTATACAAAGGAGAAAAGAGTATTTTCAATAAATAGTGCCAGGAAAACTTGACAGCTACATGTAAAAGAATGAAACTGGACCACCATTGAACACCATACACAAAAACAAACTCAAAATGGATTAAAGACCTAAATGTGAGTCCCTAAACTATAAAAATCCTAGAAGAGAGCCCAGGTAGTAATTTCCCTAACACTGGCAGTAGCAACATTTTTCTAGATATATCTCCTAAGACTAGGGAAGCAAAAGCAAAAATAAACTATTGGGACTATATAAAAACAAAAAGCTTTTGCAGAGGGGCGCCTGGGTGGCTCAGAGAGTTAAGCCTCTGTCTTCAGCTCAGGTCATGATCTCAGGGTCCTGGGATCGAGCCCCACATTGGGCTCTCTGCTCAGTAGGGAACTTGCTTCCCCCTCTCTCTCTGCCTACTTCTCGGCCTACTTGTGATCTCTCTCTCTCTGTCAAATAAATAAATCTTTAAAAAAAAAAAAAAAGCTTTTGCAGAGCAAAGGAAACCATGAACAAAACAAAAAGGAAACATGCTGAATGGAAGAAGATATTTGCAAATGATATATCCAATAAAGGGTTACTATCCAAAATATATAAACAATGTATACAACTCAACACCAAAAAACCAAACAGTCCAATTGAAAAATAGGCAGAGGACCTGAGTGAACATTTTCCTAGATGGCCAACAGTTACATGAAAAAATGCTCAGCATTGCTAATCATCAGGGAAATCCAAATCAAAGCACAATGACACAGTACATTTTAGAATGGTTAAAATAAAAAGGAAAAGAAATAAAAAGTGTTGGTGAGGATACAGAGAAAAATGAACCCTCATACACTGTTGGTGGACATGTAAATTGGTACAGCTACTGTGAAAACAAGTAAGGAGTTTCCTCAAAAATTAAAAACAGATATGCCTTATAATCCAATAATTCTACTATTGGTTATTTACCCAAAGAAAATGAAAACACTAATTAAAAAAAATTATGCACTCTTATGTTTGTTGCAGCAGTATTTATAATAGCCAAGATAGGAAAGCAACCAAAAGTCCATCAGTAAATGAATGGATAAGGAAGATGTGATACACACACAGACACACACACACACATATATTATGCAGCCACAAAAAAAGATGAGAGCATGGCATATAAGACATCATGGATGGATGGAGAGGGCATTATGCTAAGTGAAATAAGACTGAGAAATACAATACCATATTATTTCACTCATAAGTAGAATCTAAAAAAATAAAAAACCAAACAACCAGAAAACATAACAACAAATTAATTCAAAAAAAGCAGAATGACTAATTCATAGCATAACTGGAAGCTTGTATCACCCAGTCCTCTTCACCCATTTTGCCCATCCTCCCACCCCTGTTCCCACCAGCAACCACCAGTTCCCTGTATTTATAGGTCTGATTCTGTTCTAAAGAGTACTTGTTGATCTTATTTGGTGGTTAATTAAAACACTATGTATAATAACAGTTGACACTGGTAAGAGTCCAATCCATCTAGCTAGTAATCCTTTCAATTTTAGCAGGTATTTTCCCCAGGGAATGTCTGCTTAGTAATTCAATTGGCAAGTAGCAGATCAGTTATTCGGTTAACTGGGTGCCTGCCAACTTGTAGGAAATGCTGCCCCATCTAAGGCCATTTCTCTGCTCAAAATAAGAAGGAAATCCCTGGGGTTATCAGAGAAATTGGCTCAAGCTTCCAGCTTTTAAGGCACTACAGGGATTACTCTGCTCCTCTTTGTCGAAGCCTGAGGATTCCACCTGACAGAGAGTCTTCCTGTCTAATATTCTGTCCCAGTTATTTTAACAACAACTACCAGCTACAAGGATTGCCTTTCGGTAGTAGGCAGGTATTAGGCTCTATCTCGTACCTTCCCCTTTCTATTGTAGCCATCATTTCTGTCCTTCTGGAAGGGAATGTCCTCCATTTCAGAGCCACCTCTTTCCTTTACCACCATCCCTCCTACCTACCTGAAGTTTCTTTCATTCAGATCTCCCTGAATGTGAGGATTTACCACCAAATAAGATCAATAAGTTCTCTTTATGGGACTGTTGGTGTTAATCAAAAGGAATAATGAAATGTCATTTCATTCTGCTCCCTAAGTCTCTCTGCTGCAATCAGAGGAAACTGTGTTTCACTTCCTCATAGACAAAATTATGTGATATTCTTTCTGAAAGAAAAAATAAGACCTCCCATATAAGATCCCTTGACTTCTAGAACCCCCAAACAAAAGTGGAAAGGGAATGAACTCAATTCTGAATCAGACAATGGTGCAAAAGCAAGAGTTCAAAATTAGGGGGATTAGTCCAGGTCTTAGATGGCAGGAAATCCTGATAATAAAGTAGGAGATCACAAGAACAATAGGATGTTGACCTATAACCAAGAACATGAGCTCTGGGTGGGTCCAAGCAATCATTGTGCCCTTTGGTTACGTTAACCAACAGTTTCAGCCTGAAGGACAGTTCTGTACCCCTAACCCCTTGGAGACATGCCCTGCCCCCTTACCCTTCCTCACAAAGACTCCAACTGCCTGATTGCTCTTCCCAGGGTCCATGGGTACTGTGCCCGAGACTAACTTTGGGCTGGGGTGTAACCACAACCACAGCAGAGGCATCATTTTAGATTCATGTATTGTATAATCTTTCAATAACCTTATAGCACCCACAAAGTCAGAGTGAAAAACCAAGAAACATTATGGGTATGTATGTGTGTGTGTGTGTGTGTGTGTGTGTTTTAAGATTTTATTTATTTATTTGAGAGAGAGAGAACGAGAGAGAGTATGAGAGCAGAGAAGGTCAGAAGGAGAAGCAGACTCCCCATGGAGTTGGGAGCCCAATGCGGGACTCCATCCCAGGACTCTGGAACCATGACCTGAGCCAAAGGCAGTTGCTTAACCAACTGAGCCACCCAGGCGCCCCTGTATATGTGTGTTTACAGAGGGTCCTGGAGAGAAAGAGGATGAGCAGAATGGATTTATAGTGAAGATAATGAAGTATAAGGGGCCAAAATTTCTGCTTACCCAAATACCTTACAACACTCTGGGGTGGGGTCCTGGCAATGCGTTTAGTCCTATGCTTTTATAAAATTTCCAAAAGTAAAGTAAAATTCTTCCAATATCAAGATGTAAATCTAAAAAGATGTTTTGAATGTTTTAGTAAGACAGATGAGAAATGACTGACTCCTGATCTTTTCTATATAGAAGATATTTTTTATCCTTAAATTCTTTTTTTAAAATACTTTTTATTTATTTATTTGACAGAGAGAGAAATCACAAGTAGGCAGAAGTAGGCAGAGAGGCAGGAAGATAGAGAGGGAGAAGCAGGCTCCCTGCTGAGCAGAGAGCCTGATGTGGGGCTCGATCCCAGGACCCTGGGATCATGACCTGAGCCAAAGGCAGACGCTTAACCCACTGAGCCACCCAGGTGCCCCTATCCTTAAATTCTTAATTCAAGAACTAAGGAAGAAATATATAAGAGAAAATTTCTAAACCAATTATTGGAATTTGAAAAAATGCAATAAGACTAAGTGATTAAACCAACAGAAATTATTCAAAAATCAAGCAGCAATTTTAATATTTTTGCAGATCATCTCAAATGTGGTAATTCACCAAGAAAAAAAAAAGTTTCTAAACGAATGACAAATTGGCTCCTGAGTTGCTTAAAAAGTGAATTAATGGGGACGCCTGGGTGGCTCAGTTGGTTAAGCAGCTGCCTTCGGCTCAGGTCATGATCCCAGCGTCCTGGGATCGAGTCCCACATCGGGCTCCTTGCTCGGCAGGAAGCCTGCTTCTCCCTCTGCCTACCTCTCTGTCTGCCTGTGCGCGCTCTCTCTCTAACTAATGAATAAATAAAATCTTAAAAAAAAAAAAGTGAATTAATGAAGAAGAGTGAATCAAACTAACACACATAAATTTTTTACAGATCTGACATAAAATGCTGACTTTGATGAAGATGATCTAAAACACAACTAAACCAGTTATGACACTATAGTGAGGATCTCAGTGACAAACTGTTAAGCTGGCTAAATGAGATATTTATAAGATTAGTCACCACACACATATAAAACCCAAAATGCCCTAAAATCTTATAGCTCATATATGAAAAAAATATATTAAAGATTTCTTCAGATTTGACAATTTTAACAATTTACATGACAATTACCTAACTTTTCTAAATAATTTATAAAAAAGAACAATCCTAAAGAAAAGTTTGAGTTATCTTTCTAATCTTTTTACAGAAAATATTGTTAAGTCAGTGTCATTTAAAGAGATAACTAAAATAATACACAACCAAAAGTGTAGGGAAATGGTATTACAGAATTACATTGATAAGTTGGTAATATATTGTGACTTTTAATACTTTGTGATATTTGTGATATAAGCAAACATAAATTTATAATTTGTCATGATTTCTGTTCTAATTTTAAATGTTCACTTTGTACTTGATTGATAGTATATTGGTAATACTTAATTTTGTTCTTAAAGAGGGCACCATTACTTAACCAGCTTCAGGCCCAAGTTTTAGCCACCCTCCCCACTGCCCCCAACCCTGCATCTGCTCTGTAGGAGACGAGAAGTTTGGAAGAGGACAGGGGAACATCCACATAACCAGCCTTGGGGATCAAAAAAAGCCAAGGTCTTATAGAAAGAAGCTGAATTAAAGTCACTTTTTTTTTCTTTCTTTCCATTTTTTTAAAGATTTATTTATTTTGGAGATGAGAGCGTGTGCCACACACAAACACACATACAGGGCAAGTGAGGGGAGGAGCTGAGGGAGAGTGAGGTGGACAAATTTCAGGCAGACTCCTTGCCTAGTAGGGAGCCCTGGAGGGGTGGGAGTGCTAGATACCTAGACCCATAAGATGATGACTTAAGCTGAAACCAAGAGTCACATGCCAACTGACTGAGCCACCCAGGTGCCCCAAAGTCACTTTTATTAATAAGAGGGGGAAAGCATCTAAGAATAGGAGAGAGAGAGGTGTGGCTCAAAAGGCTGCACATTTTCTCTCTACTTTCTTTTGCTATTAGCATATGATCAGTGGAAACTCTTTCTCTATTACACTCTGGATCCAAAAGTTATATTCTCATCTCTATCTTGGCCCCAAATCTCAGAGGAATAGTAACTAGATCTAACATTTTTTTTTTCAATGACATACTGACTGATTCCCCCAAAGCTTCATCCTATGAACTTGAAGATTTTTTTTTTAAAGATTTTATTTATATATTTGACAGAGAGATTACAAGTAGGCAGAGAGGCAGACAGAGAGAGAGGGGGAAGCAGGCTCCCCGCCGAGCAGAGAGCCCGATGCGGGGCTCGATCTCAGGACCCTGAGATCATGACCTGAGCTGAAGGCAGAGGCTTTAACCCACTGAGCCACCCAGGTGCCCCTGAACTTGAAGATTTTAACTAAGACTGTTTTCAGGTGTGAAATAAGGACTCTCTGAATAAGGACTCTCCCCTCACACCTGTCCACTCAGATCCCTGTGCTTTCAGCTGCATACAAGCCACTCACTCCCTGCTTTGCTTTCCTAACAGTCTATCCAAGGAAATGTTTACTAGAACATAACGGCCTCAAGTCATACCAAAATAAAATAAAAATAACAGGACACAGAAACAGGCCAGTTTCCAAAGTACAGATTCTCCATCTGAATTTACCTTAGAATCAGGAAGATAAATCTCCCCCATAGAATATAGCAACTTCTATTTTGAAATAAGATTCTTTAAATTTTTCTATTTGGCTTTTCATAGTAATCTATATTAATATACTTTTAATGTTAGATGGGCTTTTCCTCTAATTTAAAGTGGGCTTTTATTAAAAATAAAATGTCTTCTTCTTACTGTTGAGATGAGAAACAGAGTCCTATTCAGAGCGAGGTGACATTCCATTCATTGGGTTTTGGCCTGAAACCACATCTAAGATACCAAATCTTCTAGCCTAATAGGACTAGACTCCTGAGACCAGCTTCATTCTTTTCCCATAGCCATTTCTTATCTCCACCTAATAATAACCTCACATAACTTTAAAAGAGAGAGGATCTCTGTGATGGGCCTAGAACATGACAACTGGAAGTGGCCATTGGCATGATGTCAATCAACAATCTGTCTGGTGGGTTTTTTAAAAAAAATATTTTATTTATTTATTTGACAGAGATCACAAGTAGGCAGAGAGACAGGCAGAGAGAGGGGAAAGCAGGCTCCCTGCTGAGCAGAAAGCCCAATGTGGGGCTCGATTTCAGGACCCTGAGATCATGACCTGAGCCGAAGGCGCCCCTGCCTGGTAGGTTTTGATTCATTCTCCCCTTAAGATTTTGACCGTTGGGGCTCCTGGGTGGCTCAGTGGGTTAAGCCTCTGCCTTCAGCTCAGGTCATGATCTCAAGGTCCTGGGATCAAGCCATGCATTGTGCTCTCTGCCCAGCAGGGAGCCTGCTCCCCACCCCCCACCCCCCCCGCCTCTCTGCCTGACTCTCTGCCTACTTGTGATCTCTCTCTCTCTCTCTGTCAAATAAATAAAAATTTTAAAAAAGATTTTGACCTTTACTTTGGTCTCATTATGAAAATGAAAAATTCAAGATTTTTTTAAAAAGTGAAATTAGTCAGTTTCAGAATTGAAAAAAAAATCAGAAATAATTAACATTTAGGCCCAACCAGACTAATCTAATGGAGAGTGTACCTGCCTTCCACACCATATAATTTTGTTGACTGACCTTTTAACTACTTGCCAGTAGTGAATTTAACTCTCCTCTTTTTTTTTTTATTTTTTATTTTTTAAAGATTTTATTTATTTATTTGACAGAGATCACAAGTAGGCAGAGAGGCAGGCAGAGAGAGAGAAAGAGGAAGCAGGCTCCCCACAGAGCAGAGAGCCTGATTCGAGGCTCAATCCCAGGACCCTGAGATCATGACCTGAGCCGAAGGCAGAGGCTTTAACCCACTGAGCCACCCAGGCGCCCCTTAACTCTCCTCTTTAACAATGCTGAGCTTCCTCACTTAGAGCTCTAAACCAAGATCTCCATCCTTTCTTTCAAGTGCCCATCTCTACTCTAGGCATTTCTCTATAACTCTTTGTTCTGTAATATAAGACAGGTATATCTGTCTATTCTGCCTGTAAATATTTCTCAAAAGCTGGCCATTTTTCTTCTACCCATTGCCTCCACTCTAAACTATGGTGTCATTTTCCCCCAGTGAATTAACACAATAGTTTTTTTTTAATTAGTTTCAGAAGTAGAATTTAGTGATTGTATATAGCTCTAAGTACTCATTACATTACATGCCCTCCTTAATGCCCATCACCCAGTTATCCCTTTCCCCAACCACCTCCCTCCCACAACCTTCAGTTTGTTTCCTAGAGTTCAGTGTCTCTTATGGTTTGCCTCCCTCTCAATTTTCATCTTACTTTTTTTTTTTCCTTCCCTCACAAGAGTTTTTAATGGGCCTCGCCATGGATACTCTGGTTCCACTCTCCCATCTAATCTCTAACAGCCACAATGATCTTCTGAAAAAGAAAAGTTGGTTTCATCCCATTCCTCACTGGTTTCCCACTGCTGTTTCCTTAGTCTTACATCTGCATCCTGCTTACCTCTTCAGCCTCATTCTGCTCCATGTTATTGCTTACTTTATAATTTTATAGTCCAGTTATATTTTCCTCATTTTAATTCATTGATTATATCATGCTCTATTTTGCCTCAGGGCCTTCACACATGCTAAGAAAAAATAAAGCACTTACAAAAGACCTTCTACAATTTTCAGCCACCACATCTACCCACTTACCTGCATCTGTGCCATATATTCTAATTCCTTTATATCATTATGGATAAAGTATCCTGCTCTGATTACAAAGGCACCCCTCCTCTTGTACTTTAAATCTATTCCTCTTATCTAAGACATTACCCCAGCAACTATCTGTATCAGTTTTTCCTTCTGACCATAGCATCCTTGCTATGGTCTGAATGCTTGAGTTTGCCTAAAGTTCGTATGTTGGAATCCTAACCACCTAGAAGATGGTATTAGGAGGTGGGGGGCCTTTGGAAGGAACTTAGGTCATATGGGTATAGCCCCCATGAATGGGATTAGTATTCTTATAAAAGACCAAGAGAGCTCCCTAGCCATCTTCCTCATGTGAGAACACCAGAAGACAACCATGCTGGCTCCTTGATTTTGGACCTCCCAGCCTCCAGAATCATGCGCAGTAAATTTCCATTGTTCAGGAGCCACCCAGTCTGTGATACTTTGTTTTAGCAGTCCGAATGGACTAAGACAGCTCCCACCAGCATACAAACATGCTGTTAATTCAACTTTAAAAAAGGGAAAAACAGCAACAACAACATGGTTCTATGTTGCCCTTCACTTAGGCTGCATCACTCCTCTACCTTCTAGACAGAATCTCCAGGAACACAACAAAGAGCATAGTTAGCTCCTTCAAGACCTCAAAACCTCACTCAAAGTCCCACTCTCAGTGAGTTCTCCCCTGGTCACTCTAAGTAAATTCCAACCTCTTCAGACACACCATGCCCCTTTCCCTGCTTTCTTCTGACCCCACCAAAATAGAAGATTCTGGAGAGCTAGGATATTTGTCTGCATCATCCAATACTTTATCCCAGTGTCCATCTCCATGTGAGCAAGAACTTTGCCTCTTCACCCTCTTGAGTGCCCAGCATCACTCCTGTGGCTCAGATACGGCATTCCATCCTTGTGGTGAATGAAGAAATGCATCTGTGTGCCTGATAACAGCTTCATCTCCTTGGCTTTGTCTTTGCTACAGGAAACAGACATTTATAGTCTCTTAATACTTGAAAAGCCTCAATCTCCTGGTAAGTCATAACTCAGTAACTGCCTACAATCTACATCAGTGGTCAGCAAACATTTTCTCTAAAGGGTAAGACAGTAAACATTTTAGGCTCTACAGGCCAAATGGTTTTCATCTCAACTACTCTGCAGTGGTAGTGTGTGTTCCAAGAAAACTTCATTTACAAGACAGGGGTCAAGTAGGATTTGGCCTGTAGGCCCTTGTGTGCCAGCCCCTGGTTTAAGCTGGTCTTCTGGATCTAAACTCATCTTTTAAAGCAGAAGTACATGAGGAAAATAATGATATCACTCTTCCCTTTCCAGTCAGGCAGATTTAGCCCCATCACTGTTTCACAGACTCTTTGATCTTTCGTAAGTGAAAATCTCACCCATTATTCCCCAACTCCACTGAAATCTCCAGGTCACCATCAGTTTACCACATAAAATTATTTTAGAAAGACAAAATTATTTTAGAAAGAAAATTATTTTAGAAACAAATTATTTTAGAAACAAAATTATTTTAGAAAGAAAATTATTTTAGAAAGACAATTACAGCCAACAGTGAAAATGAAGAACAGTAAAAGAAATTCTACTTGAGGACATTACATGATTTTTACTTCAATATGCCTCAAATGGCATTACTGTCCCATGACCCCTCCAGGTAAATTATATTAGAATTTTTCTTTTTCTGGAGCATTATTAGAAAGATAAACTCTAGAAAGTAAAGAATGCAGATCCTTATAATTCCTTTTCAGAGGTATTTACTAAAACCCATATTTTTTAATTTTGTAGATGATATATTTCTCTCTCATGTGGATAAGCCTATGTCACTCAAACAATCTTTTGTTTGCTTGTGCTCACAAAATGCTGCCATGGGGATAATTTAAATGTAAATTAGAAGCCATCCAAAGACAACTTTATTTTGTTGTTGTAATGTGAGGCTAATGGAAGCAGTCAGTCATTTTCCAGGATAAAAATGTCCTGTAAGTAAGAGAAACGGTACAGATGTTTCAACTGATGGCAATTTTATTTTTTGCAAATGTCACCTGATTTTTTTTCTCATCAATTAATAGACTCTAATGAGGTATTGCACAAAGTCATTTTTCTTCTTCTTTTTTTAAAGATCTTGTTTATTTATTTGACAGACAGAGATCATAAGTAGGCAGAGAGGTAGGCGGGAGGGGGGGGTCGGCGGGGGGCAGGCTCCCTGCTGAACAGAGAGCCGGATGTGGGGCTCAATCCCAGAACCCTGGGATCATGACCTGAGCTGAAGAGAGAGGCTTTAACCCATTGAGCCACCCAGGCACCCCCAAAGTCATTTTTCTAAAAAAAAAAAAATGTTTTTCAAATTGTTAAAGCAATATTCTGGCAGTTTAATAATAGATCTTGGTATTATATGATAATACTATTATTTTGAACTTAAAGTTTTTATAGTGCTATTTTATTATAGTGAAATTGAACTGGCTTTAGGTGACCATTGCTGAGGCCAATTTTTGCCATGTTTAAGATATTCCTAGGAGAGATCTGTATTTGTTAAAGATGCATTAACTCTTTCACAGCAACAAGTCAGAGACCATCTAAGTACTGAAGATATAATTTTCTAATTGGTAAATTGGGCTCCAGGTTTAGGGAATCTTCATGAAGAATCAAGCTGCAGTCTTCTCAGGATGGCTCAGTTGGTTAGGCATCCAACTCCTGGTTTCAGCTAAGGTGATGATCTCAGTGTCTTGCAATTGAGCCCCGTCAGGCTCTTTGCTCAGTGCAGAGCCTGTTAGACATTTTCTTCCTCTCCCTCTACTCCTCCCTCTGTACCTCCCACCACGTGCACTCTCTCTCTAGTAAATAAATAAAATCTTTAAAAATAGAGAGAGAGGGGGAGGAGAGTAACTTTAGTAACTTCAGTCAGCTTCAGAGAAGGTTCAGATCCTCTGAAAGGAATACTGCCAATGCCAAAACCTTTCTGAACTATTCCAATTGCACTTTTTGTTAACCTAACCAGATTTTTCTTCACTATAAGAGATAGTACTAAATATGGAATTCTGAAGAACTGGGGAAATTCAGTTATCCATCCATTTTTCCTCACAATTCCACCATTAACATTGGAATAAGCCATTAAGTTAAATAAAATAGTTTCTATCTCATAGAGAATGGCCTTACTTCATCCTTTCTTTCAACTACAACAGACTCCCTGGAGAATATTTTTCTAGAAGGGAAACATATTCTGAAGCATGGAATTATAATTGAGGTTAAAATGCTGTGGATATATTAAGATGCTCTATTAAGGTAAAAAGAGGGTATTCAAGAAGGAAGGCATGTGTGCAAGAGTTTGTGAGAACGCTGAGGTTACATGCCTATGTCCTCTCTTCTGATTGATGATAAGGTTTGGGAAATCATCTCCCTCTGAAATATGTCTTCTTTTTTTTTTTTAAGATTTTATTTACTTATTTGACAGACAGAGATCACAAGTAGGCAGAGAGGCAGGCACAGAGAGAGGAGGAAGCAGGCTCCCCACTGAGCAGAGAGCCCAATATGGGGCTCGATCCCAGGACCCTGGGATCATGACCTGAGCCGAATGCAGAGGCTTTAACCCACTGAGCCACCCAGGCACCCCTAAAATATGTCTTCTGAAAGAGACCACACTCATATGTATGGACCTGTGTAGATGGACACACACACACACACACACACACACACACACACACACACACACACTACAACAAAGATAAATGACTTCTAAAGGACAAGAGCACGTGTAAGGAAGTTCAACTGACAGTTTCTCTTCTTTTTCCTCACAATTGCCTTGAAAATTCTATATGGGGAACAAATCTGATTAGTTTAGTACTACATATAAGGAAGAGTTAGAGAGAGGTATGCTCCCATATCCAAAGGGCAGGCTTTCTTTTTTTTTTTTTTTTTTACGATTTTGTTTATTTATTTATTTGACACACAGAGAGAGAGAGGGATCACAAGAAGCTGGGGAGGGGGGGTGTGAAGCAGGCTCCCTGCTGAGCAGAGAGCCTGATGTGGGGCAGGACCCTGGGATCATGACCTGAACCGAAGGCAGAGGCTTACCCACTGAGCCACCTAGGTGCTCCAAGGGCAGACTTTCTCAATAAACTCACAAAAGAGTTAATTTTCCTTCAGAGAAAACTTTTCTAAAAAAGAGAGAGAGAGAGAGAAATTAAAATAAGCTAGTACTTATAGAGGAAGAATATTCTCAGAGAGAAAAGACATGCAGTTTGTAATTTCATGCACTTAATTAATGCAGTGCAAACCACTCTCATTAGGAGTCCATTTTAAGCCTACCAGCTTGAATAGCCAAAAGGGAATAATTACAATGAAACCCTGTCCTTGTCTCCTTACTGAGAGTTTCACAAACTTCGCCAGGGACATCTCAGGAGATTCTTCTTTCCATCACTCTCCTTTTTGTTAATCTTCTATGGAAAAGCAATGCACAGATGTGAAAACTCAATTTTTCCCTTTGGTTCCTCTCTATTAACTTTTATTACTGAGTTTACAGTGAAAGTTCTGAAAACTTAGAGCACTTCCCATACATTATTTTCTAGAGTGGTAAAGCCTTATAATAAATTCATTAATGGCTGTGTACATGTTGGGATTCTGGGCTGCAAACAATAGAAATCAATACTGATGAACTTCAGCAAGGAAAAGAAATTCAAAAGAATATAGGATAGAAGTCAGAATTGACAGGGAGCTTGAAGAAACAGATGTGAGTAGGATCCAGAGGGGCAATGAGCTGCCAGAATGCAACCACACATTCACGCCAGCTGGACACATACACTGCTAGTCACACTGTTAGCAGCCAAAACCACCATAACAAACTTCCCCACTCAGTAGTGCCACATGTCATGGCGGTCTAAGCCATGAAGTAAAAGACTGACAACACTGAAGTCTAACTGCCAGAGAGTTAAGCACTGGGAATATCTGTCCCCTGCAGCATCCCTGTGGAAGGCTAGGCCCTCTCTCTTACTTACTCCGAGATTCGATCCAAACAGAAGGTTCCTGGATACTGACCAGCCAAACCAGTTTTCTTTTTGTGTGTGTGTGTGTGTCAGAGAGTGAATGAGCATAGGCAGACAGAGTGGCAGGCAGAGGCAGAAGGAGAAGCAGGCTCTCTGGCAAGCAAGGAGCCCAATGTGGGACTCGATCCCAGGATGCTGGGATCATGACCTGAGCCAAAGGCAGCTGCTTAACCAACTGAGCCACCCAGGTGTCCTTCCTCGAGTTCTCATCACTTTGTCTATCCCCAGGGTTACATTCCCAAGCAATGGAGTGACAGTAATATAAGTTCAAAAAATCAGAGAGGGTACAGAGCACCTGCCTTGTTGCAATGTCTGGCTAAATGAGTATAAACCTAATATCTTAGTCCATTCAGGCTGTTATAATAAAATACCATAAACAAGTTGACTTATAAAGAACAGAAATTTATTTCCATAATCCTGGAGCCTGGGAAGTCCAAGATCAAAGCTTGGCATATTTGTTGTCTTCTGATAGCCCACTTCCCGGTCCACAGATGGCTTTCTCGCTATGTCCAGTCGAAGGGATGAGGGATCTCTCTGAGGCCTCTTTTAAAAAAGCATTAATTCTACTTATGAAGGCTCTATCTTCATGACCTAATCACCTCCACAAAGATCCCACATCTAATACCATCCTCTTGGGGGTTAGGATTTCAAAATATTAATTTGAGGTGTAGGTATAAACATTTAGAGCACATTACCTGGGCCCAAAAGAAGGCGGAAAGAACTAAAACCAAAATATTTTCCTGCCCCAGTGCTACACAATTTGGGGTGAAAGCTCAAGTGCTTGCTTTAGTGTTAAATACTGGGATCAGATAAAAATAACTTAGGTACATGCTCCAGGGAATGCTTATTCCTGGAAAATTAAGACTGTGAAACAAAGAAAATAGCATATTTATAAAAATTAACAGTTTGCTCTTCAGAGCTCACCTTAAGACCTTCACTTTACTTCAAAGACTCCATTAATCCAAAGCTATTAGGTGTTTTTTTAAAAGATTTTATTTATTTGGGCACCTCGGTGGCTCAGTGGGTTAAGCCTCTGCCTTCGGCTCAGGTCATGATCTCAGGGTCCTGGGATCGAGTCCCACATCGGGCTCTCTGCTCAGCGGGGAGCCTGCTTCCCCCTCTCTCTTTGCCTGTCTCTCTGCCTACTTGTGATCTCTTCTGTCAAATAAATAAATAAAATCTTTAAAAAAAGATTTTATTTATTTATTTGAGAGACAGGGAGCATGAACAGGGTGGGGGCAGAAGGGGAGGGATAGAGAGAGAGAATCTTCAAATAAACTCCCTGCTGAGTGCAGAGCCCTGGTAAATCAGGGCTCCATCCCACATCCCTGAGATCATGACCAGAGCCAAAACCAAGAGTTGGATACTCAACCAACTGAGCCACCCAGGCACCCCAACCTATTAGGTGTTTAAATCAGGTGCAATCCCAATTACTTTTCCACCCAGCAAGAGCAGGCTCTAAGACTCTACAAACATCCTTTCTTTACTTTCCCCTTCTGAAATATTTCTAAGTTTAAAGGTAGTGTTCTTTATTCCAGTGAGACTAACTTTAGTTTTGCTTAATCAATAGATTCTGCTGGTGATCTTTTTGGGGACTTGCCTACAAACAGCGACATGGTTACACAAAATGATCAAGAGAACCCTGAAAGGCCCCACTATTCCTCCTCCACATATTGGCCAAAAATACCCACTGAATTACATGTGAGAAACAAATGCCAAGAATTTTATTTTTATCTATTCATAAATATACTTTCAGCACCTAAAATAGGATCTATTATATATTAAAGAATAAATATTTGGATGAATGAAATGGCAAATAATCATGAGTGCAATTTTTATTGTAATGTTACCGAATAGATAAACACATATTTTTTAAGAGAAATCAAGATGAGAGAAAAAATAACCACAATCTTCTTTCAAAAAATTTAATTACTTCATATTACTTTCCCATCCTTAGCTACATGCAGACATCTATTTTGTAGTGGTGTAACTTTAACACAAACATACTCATGTGTTTTGCTTTCCTTTCCAAAAGGCCCAACCACTTCCATGGTATCATATAGTTATCATAATGATCAACTTAATGACAAGATAATGGTCCAGGAATGTGAATTCTCATTAACATTCACTCATTGCTTTTGCCTACTGCAAAGAATGACTTTCACTTACACAGCAGTTTTATAAAAACACCAAATAAACCAAAAATCATTAGCACTTATTTCAGATTTTTCAGTAGACACTGAATAGAACATACCAGAAGTTATAAACCAAAATGACACAATGTAGGTTCCAGTCTTTATTTGTTATAGTTAACCTCTGAAAACCAAGTAACTTTTATATTTTTTCTTAAGACAAATGAAGCCCTCTCTGCTTGAGTCTCTGTGCAGTATAATAACCTTTGCTAAGGCATTTTGTAAGTATGATACATTCCACAATTGCTAAATTCTAATCATAAATACTATTTCATATGGTGAGGATAAAAACAGAGAAAATGACCTTCACAAGGTCATAGGAAAGAACGAAAATAAAAATTGGGTTTGCAGAGGCATCGTATCAAGATTTTTAGTCCTAGGTCTTAACCATGCAACTTTATCAAACAGATTTAATATTAGCATGAACATGGTCCGATCGAAGATAAAGTCTGAAAATAATAGGTAACATCCAAGTTCAGGGAAAAAACATACACACGTGTCTTTCTGGTGTTTCACTTTACATTAGTAGTCCAATTTACTGAAGAAAGTTTTCTACAAATAGTATTTGTCCACATCAAATTCAATTTCACTCTAGATTTCACTGCTGCAATTAGCAGCATGGTGAACTGGAATAATGCTCGAATTTGAATCCCAAAGACAGTAATTAAGAATATTTAAGAAAGCAGTATGTTTAAGACAACGATCATTTCTAATAAAGGAAATTCTCAAAAGAAAAACCCAAATGCTAATTCAAAATACCTAAGTCGTTATTATAACTGGCAAAATAATTAGAATCAAATATTAAAACCCAATTGTTTAAAATAGAATAGAACTCCGACTGAAAAGATAATGTACATTAAAAAAAAAATCAGATCTTTCACCTAAATCTAGGACACAGCTGAATAACTTGAAAGATGCAAAATTCCCCAAACACCGCAAGCTGCTGCTGTTTCCAAAAGATGAAAGTCCTGAGAAGCAGAGAATGCCATTGTGAAGCTGGATGGAGTTGACAACCCTCATGGCCTTTCTAAAAGACTTACATTACTTTCTAAAAGACTTAGTAACTATGCTACACTTCCCCTCCCCTGAATCTGTCAAAGGACAGTTGGGCTGATTCTTGAAAATATTCTGGAATTCAGCTATAATAATCAGAGAAATACCTGAGATAGAATTTCTTCCTCTCCTCTGTGTTCTTCCAGTTCACTATCCTTATACTGCTCTATGATTTCTTACCCCTGTTCAAACTCCCACTCTTTTTCTTCCCAAATTTTTCTATTTTTCTAGAAATCTTTTTCCATGGTAAACAGACTTCCATTCATCGTCAGCCTCACTACTGAACAGGCAACCTACATTCTGCCTTCCTTCAAACCTGGTTCTTCATTGAGGACATCACTTCCCTACAGGGAAACCAGAGAAGAGGCTGCTCTTGTTCTTGGTGCCTGTGCCTTTCTCAAAATGAGCTTCGTGCTCTCCTTGTTATTTATTCATGTTAACTTACTGATTGTTACTCCCCTGCTCTACTGTGAAGTCTTTTTTTGACATCTGTGCCAATCAACTCTGCTTCATCAATGACTTCTGCTAGTCTCCCTTTTTTGAAAAGGGTCCACCATTTTACACCCTCACATCTAGAGTCTTGCTTTTGACTTCAGTGTCCATGAGGAAGAGGCACATCACGGCTAAATCTCTCAGTTCCTCAACTACTTCTTTCCCACTGCAGCACCCTCTTCCCTAGTATCCCCCACATCTTTAAAACATCTTAAATGACCCCAAGACTTAAATCTTAACTTCAAACATGTCCTCCAAATATAACTTCCTATTCTTTCAGCCTGTTCAGTCATTCTAATTTCACCTGTTTCCCACCATAGAAGCCTCTAAAGGCCTTGAGCGCTTTCTATATCTGTACCTTCTTATATTCACTCGTTTCCATATACAGCTTAGCTACCACAATTCTGAAACAGAATCCATTTGGAAATGTGGACAAATGTCTTACCTTTCCCAGACTCCAAGCTACCAATTTTGATTAAAAGGATGCTAATCCATTAAACCCAACACATTATCCAGATAAAGATTACATAAATGACATCAAACAACATAACAAAATGGCATGCTACTTTGATTGAATTCCACAGATTTGGAATATGTGGAATCTGTTGTGGATATGTGGAATATGTTGTAAAAATGCTTGTCTCTATCTGTTCTCTTTTAAGTGGATAGAAGATCCTAAACAAATGAGATAAATAAGTATGATGATTGATACCAAAGTCCCAAACTGTTAGAAAAAATTCTAACCAGTAGACAGGATTTTCAGCAAAACCAAATTAAACCCAAAGAATATAAACAACAACATCAGAAATACAGGAGATCATATATTTTCCCTATAGTTTCTTTCCTATAGTTTTATTTTCATGAAATCTCCTTGCCCTTTTTTAGTGCTCACTGATGGGGGGATTTTAATATTTTCACCCTTTCCTAAATTTTAGCTGAAAACATTTTTCTTATTCTGCATTTCTCAGTAATGCTCTGTAATTAATATTAAGTTTGAATCAGTATATACATTATGAAATATATACATAATAATTAAAAGAAATCCACTCAAGGTGCTTTTGCCTACTTTCTTTTTCGTGAACACAATACTGCAAGTCAGAAGAAAATGACTTAAAGAATTATAAACTTACTCTAAACACTTCAGTGATGAATAACTTTGGGTTATGTAAGAATGGTCAAGCAGGGGAGTGTTTATGGAAAGCAAGCTATGTGAGGAGCTAAAAATTATGATTCCTGGACAAAAATAAAGTGCCTTTATTCAGCTCTGCATTTTGCAGGCTATAGTTCTGTGGTCTTCAATAAACTTTTTTTTTAAGATTTTATTTATTTATTTGTCAGAGAAAGCGGGAGCGAGCACAGGCAGACAGAGTGGCAGGCAGAGGCAGAGGGAGAAGCAGGCTCCCTGCTGAGCAAGGAGCCCGATGTGGGACTCGATCCCAGGACGCTGGGATCATGACCTGAGCCGAAGGCAGCCGCTTAACCAACTGAGCCACCCAGGCGTCCCTTCAATAAACTTTTAATAGCAAAATAAATGCTTCACTGGGCTCATTATTGGGAAATACGGGATTCCCAACCAATCTGTACTATTAAACGAAGTTGGCATAAGAAAGGTTTGGAAGCAGGGACCACATACTCCGAGGTGGTAAATGCAAAGTCACTAATCTCTTTAGTGTTCTTAAGAACACAAGAGCCCAGGGGCACCTGGGTGGCTCAGTGGGTTGGAGCCGCTGCCTTTGGCTCGGGTCATGATCCCAGGGTCGTAGGATCCAGCCCCATATTGGGCTCTCTGCTCTGCAGACAGCCTGCTTCCTCCTCTCTCTCTGCCTCTCTGCCTACTTGTGATCTCTGTCTGCCAAATAAATAAATAAAAATCTAAAAAAAAAAAAAAAGAACACAAGAATCTGGTGACATAGACACTTTGACTACACAAGTAAGCCCTCCTCTGGTACATGTTACTTAGCTGACATAAGATACAGAGTAAAATACTGTGATGTAGTAACAGTTTATTTGCAGTATCCTTAATTAGAATGCCAGAAAGTTTTACAAGAATGAAAAGGCACTACAGTAGACTGAAAAAGAAATTAGAGTTTGATAATTATTTTATTCTTTTGTAAATTTAGGGCATGACAAATATTATAAAATATTCAGAGATTCTATGATGTAGGAGGAAAAACACCCAGTGTTATTTAGCTGTTTATTTTAGGTTAGATCCAAGAATATCTACTGATTCTGAAAAAAAAAGATGTTGTTTTTCAAAATACTATATATTAAAGATATAGTGTTCCATCAATCTGTGAGTCTAATTTTAATCTTGAAAATCACCAATTTCTGTTTTTTTTTTTAAGATTCTATTTATTTATTTGACAGGCAGAGATCACAAGTAGGCAGAGAGGCTGGCAGAGAGGGGGTGGGGAAGCAGGCTCCTCGTTGAGCAGATAGCCCAATGCGGGGCTCAATCCCAGGACCCTGGGATCATGACCTGAGCTGAAAGCAGAGGCTTTAACCCACTGAGCCACCCAGGCGTCCCCAAAATCACCAATTTCAAAACAAAAATAAAACTAGATTTAATTAAACGGACTAAACACTTTAGAAACAAAAGTCTTGTGATGCTAAACACTATGCCAATAAATCACATTTACATAAGTCAAAGACAAAGGAATACACTTTCTTTCTCACGGTATCTTCAAGATTGCTGGAAATGTTGCGTCCCAATTTCTTTGCAGTCATTACTTTTAATCCCAAATCCAGCTCAAGAAACCTTTATTTCTAAGGAATATTTCACAATCACAATTATGTATGTCCAATTTTCAATTTGGAAAGTTTTGCCTATAGATCTTCCACATAACTTTCAACAAGAACTTACCAGATAAATCTCTCAAAACCTGAACACATCCAATATGGAGGAGCAAGTCTTGCAGGTACACTGTGAAACACAACCCTTTGGCTTCATAAGTCCTTAGATCCAAAATATTGCAAATATGGAATGCCTTCTTAAGACCAAATATTAAAGATCAGGTATGTTTGCTTTAACTAAGTTTCTGTTTTTATTACTTTTACTTTGTTTGGGTTTTGACTCAGTAACAATCATATAAATTTACATTTTTTATGTTCTCTCTATGTACTGTGTGTACTCAAGAGCACTAGATGATGGGTAGTTCATCAGAAAATCGATGTTTAACTGGCATCTGAAACCAGCTCCTCTGTGAACGGCACATAACTCATGGAAATATTTCTGGAAGATCCTTGTAAAATGAAAGCTTATTTGACTAATATAATCCTTCCCCCCATGTTGGGGAGTTTATTTTATTTTCCAAGAGTAACCATTTCTTCCTTTAGCTTCTGTTCATTTTTTCCTTTCTTTTTTTCTGTTTCTTCCTTCCTTCCTTTCCTTCCTTCTTTCCTCCCTCCTTCCCTCCATCTCTCTCTTTCCCCTCCCTCCCTTCCTTCCTTCCTCCCGCCCTGTTCTCTTTCTCTCTCTCTCTTTCTTTCTTTTGAAACACTAATACAAACGCACACAGTGTACTTCTCCAGACAGGTAATAGGATACTAGTAATGAGAAAGTGTTTCTGATATTCTCCACTCACCCATATCCCCACATATACATCCATCCAGAGGCATGTCAACATATCACAAGGGGACAACTTGCTCTTTGGCTCTCATTTTATTATAGCAGCAGTGAAACATAGTGAGAGAGATTTAGCATGACCTCTCCTCACCAGCTCTCTGCTCCCTCAACTTCCTACCCATGTGCAGGGAGCAATCTCCACATGTGTGGCAAGCTAAACCTCCTCAGATCATCTGGGGGCACATGGATCAATCAGGGAAAGTAAGCCAGGATCAGAGGTGCAGCCAGAGAAAGCTCTTAATTCCTCTTGAGGATTCTGGCTAGACAAATATGTAGAAGTCAGCAAGAGTTGTTACAGAGATGAAGCAAGGAAGAAGTAAAGAGGACCTCCACTCTCATCTCAAACATAATTGAACAATACTTGAAAGCAGGGCATTTCTGTGGACAAATACCAAGAACAAAATATAGACTTACAGTTTTCTTATTGCAAACTACAAATTCAACAACAACAAATATGATCTGTTCTACTATTTTCCAAAAAAAAAAAAAAAAGCGTAGCAGTAGTAGTAGATGATGTTATTATATATTAAGTGCTTACACTGCTAAGTATTTTATCCTCACAACAGACCCATGAGGTAGGTACTCCCATTATTCCTATTTTGTCCTTGAAAAATTAGAAACTTGGAGTACTTAAGTAACTTTTCCAAAGTCACAGCACTTGTAAGTGGTGAGGCAGGATGCAAATTCAACTTGACTGCATTTTAACTACTTACTACTCTGCTGTGGGCCACTACAAACACTGTCATTTCATTCTCAACATTACTTTATCTGCCCCCTTAGTGCCTGGATGTCCTATTTGCCAGCATTCAATATTCAAGGGACAACTGTCCTTGTCTTTAAATAAAACTGCCTTGTAGGTTAAGTGTCATTCTTGTCACCTGCTTTCCCTTTATCAAGCTGTGTCCATTTCTCCCTTTTATTTTCTTCTTCACCCTACACACTTACCTCTTTTCCTGTTCACTGTTTTTTCTCCCTTCATTTTCTCCTCTTTCCCCCCCTTGTTCTACTGTCATCTCACTGATCCTCACTTCTTTGACATCTCACTGTTACATTTTTCCCTACATACACACACTGACATGAATATGTGCACACATTTCAAAGGTCCTTAATGTCACCATAATTATAAGCAAACAGAAGGTAAAAATGGAAGCCATGGTTTGAGAGAAAATATTTATTTTACAATGCATATATCTAACAAAGGACTTAAAATACATGACTAAAATATATAAAGAGCCCCCAGAAGTCAATAAGTAAAAGAAAAACTGAATAATTTTTAAATGGGCATAGCATAAAATAAGATACCCATATGTTCAATAGATATATTAGAAAGTAAATAATATCACTACTCATCAGGGTAATATAAATTAAAACTATAGTAAGGTACCATTACACATTCACCAGAATGGAGAAAATGAAAAAGACTGAGAATAACAAGTGTTGGTGAGGATGCAGAGCAAATGAAACTCTCACACACTGCTACTGGAAGGATAAAATAGTACATCACTTTGGAAAATTGTTGGGTGTTAACAAAAAAATAAACATATATTTACCTATGACTCAGAAGTTCCACTCCTAAGTATATAACCAAGAGAAATAATTGCATATATCCACAAAAAGACTTACATATAAAAGCACATAGCAATTATTCATAATAGCTTCATACAAGAAACATTCCAAGTGGCCATCGATAAGAGAGCATGGATAAATAAATTAGGGCATATCCATACAGTAGAATAGTTCACTACAATAAAAAAGAACAAACTACCAATACATACATCAACATGAATAAACCTAAAAAAAAAACATTTTGAGTGATAAAAGCCAAACAAAGAGCACATAACATACAATCCCATTTATATGATATCCAAGAAGGGGACAAAATAATCTTCAGTGGTAAGAGTTAGGAAACTGCAAGGTTGCTACATGGGTGTATAGATATATATAAAAATTGATCAATATGTATACTTAAGATTTGCATATTTTACTGCCTGTAAATTGTCCCTTAATAAAAAGTTTTTAGAAAGTAAATGGAAAGAAAACTAAGAGAAATGTGAAAAGCCATGACATTCCAAATTACTTCTTACCAAGTTCACAGCATCTCAAGCCCATTGAAAGATGTTCCTCTTAGTTTAGTAAGAGTCAATATATAGCTATGAGGTCTAAGTGACTATATCCACGTGGGAAGCTAACTGGTAGATACATTTAAGGTTTTCAACATCTCAGATCTTGTCATCCTTGAAAACTTCTAAAGGTTGCTAAATCACAGTGCACACAAGCTAACACCTCATACTCAAAGAAGTTGGTAAATGGCATACATTTGAACACATTCATATTGCCTGCTCAAAACAACAACAACAACAAAGTGGAATTGTAGAACTGTTAATCTAAAAAAGCTCTCTTGAACTCAGTCTCTTGACACAGGCACTTCAGGAAGCTAACAGCACCATTCATAACACTCATTTCACCAGGCCAACATTCTTTTCAAAAACTAGTTACTCTTGGGAATATATCTTTCTAAAGGGGTGCCATAAGCCTCTAGACTCACTGTGTGATATAAGACTGAGCAAAGGTCTGATATACTGATACACCAGAAGAAAAAACAAAAAGTATTGATGTTAAGAAAATAAGGAAAATAAATCCAAAAGACATAAAAAGCCTCCTTTCCCATCAAAGATTTATAGTTACCAATATCTCAGCATTGTCAGTTGACAGTGGGGTCTGGGGACATGCTCATCTTTAACAATGGGGTACTGAGATAACCAAGCTAAAATAGTCCCAATTCCCCCAAAAGCTCTTTCTGTGAAGTAATCTGGGGTTTTGGTTAACTGCAGTGGCTACAGAATGTAACCCCTAAATTTACCTTCTGCTTCCCTTCCAAAGCTTAGGTCTTCTAGAAAAGTATACGTGTGATTTTTATATTTCTCAAATACTCAATTCACAAATAATTTTTGCTTCAGAAGGTAATAACTATCCCTTTAATACATTCCTAGTCTTCGTTTCTTGTTAGTTACTCTTGTTCATGGAATCTCCAGGCTGCCTTCAGGTACAGGCAAGTTATCCTGGTTTTATTTCTCTCAGAGACAAATTCTTTCCTCCAAAATCCTGAGTATTTTACAAATGGTATGCACAATTTCACTTAAACTTGATTCTTAGATTCTTATTAAGAAGGACACAGACTTTGGACCAACAGAAGTACTATCATACAGACAATTCTGAACCTCCTTAGGCACTTAGGGACTATTTGTTTTGAGCAATACATTCAAATTTAATTAAATAAATTTGGCTTTTACCTGAGATTTTTAATTATACACATTGCTAACTACATAGAGATATTATATATACCGCATCATTTTCTTTTAATAACAGATGATATAGGGTTTGAATAAGAAGTAATAGTTAGCCACCAATTTTTTTGAGATACCAAAGTTAATTGAATGCATCACAGGCTTAAATTGGTTTATTTTAATTTTAATTATAAATATAATCTCTTCTTACTCAAATGTAGAAAAAGCAAGATAATGATTCTAAGATAAACCTGCTGTGCAGAAAAGTGTTAACATCAGTCCTGTGACTATTATCTTTAAAAAAGCTCGTTTGAAATAGAAGCTTGGATTTCAGGAGAGTGCCCACAATTCCCTGAATGGTACAAGTGATTCACTGAGCCTAAACTGGTTCTACCAAAAAATGTGGATTGTGCTCAATGACAGCTCTCCTTCTGGGAATCTGAACTTTAGTCACATACTAGCTAAGGGTGCCTAAGTGACTGCCTCCCAGTAAAAATTCTGGGCACTGAGTCTATTTTTTATTTTGTGAGGTTTTTTTTTCTTTATTATGCTAAGAACATTTAGCATGAGATCTACCCTAGTGACAAATTTTAAAGCATGCAGCACAGCACTGTTCTCTATAGGCATAATGTTATACAGTTCATCTCTAGAGCTGATTCATTTTGCATAGCTGAAACTATATACCCATTGAATAGCAATTTCCCATTTCTTATACCCTAGCTCCTCACAAGCCCCCTTCTACTGTATCTACGAGTTACACTATTTTAGATTCCTCATATAAGCACTGAGTCTCTTTGTGGGTTTCTCTGGTAGAAGGTTTCTCTGGTGACATATTTCACATGTGCTGTCACAGCTCATTTTTAGAGGAAATTAAGTGCATCCTGTCTGACTCCCCTGGGACTGGAGACTCTGGAAGCTTGTCTCTGAACAGAATTGCTATTAATCTCAATGAGAGGGGAAATCATTTTTTTGAGACAGTATTTTTCAAAGAATGTTCAGGTTAAGCTCTCATATACAATTCCCAACTGCTTTAGTGTGTTTGGTGAATAGATGTACACTTTTTTTTATATACATGGTTCATCAAAAGCCAAAACCAATATGAAAAATAACTAAAAAATATTTCCTCTTTCCATTGTTTCAAAGAAAGAATTTGCTATGTTTTTATTTACTTAGTAGTGATTTCTTTATACCTTTTAATAACACAGGCCCTTTGAACTAGTAACTATTCAAACAACTAAATTCGGTATCTTAAAGGACACTTATTAGCAAAATTTCTCCTGATCACAACTTTTCTAATCACTTTTAAGAAAATCCAGAATAACTTCTCTATAAATGCCTTAAATTTGGCAGAGAATGGGGAAGAATCACATTTGCTACATAACAAATTGCTTTGTTCTTATAATCTTAGCAAACACTCTAGAGTCTTTCCAAGTATGGGCCACTTAGTTTCCTTCTTTCTTTTCTATTGAAGCTTCTTAAAAATGCAGCTGAACAAAAGAGCAAATAAGGGATGCACCCCTTACCCATACTTTCTTTCACAATGTTTTACCTAGTGACATTGTTCTTAAAGAGTAAAAACTCTATTGGTAAAGAGCAGAGAAAGAACAAAAACACAAATACTTTGTTGGAGATATAAATGTTATTGCATCTTGGAGACAGTGATTATGTGTGATCCTTCTGTATGTATTAATGCTAAATAAAAGCACCTCATGCTGGGAGTATTCTAGTAAATAACACCTCAAAGTGTCATAGGCCAAATTACAAGGCCCGTTAACTGCATATTTCCTTTGATTCTAATTACAGGACAATCTATTCTTGATTCCAAATTTGTTTTGCATCAATGAACATTGCCTACTGTTTCCAGACATGTATGCCTATGTGGTAATTTGTCCATCAGTTCTCATTTGTTAATAATTTTTCATTAAATAACATATGACCAATATTAATTTTCTAAGTCCAAGTCTCCTTTCCTAGATGCTTATGATCATTTACCAATACATTTTCAACTCCTCTGTGTAAAATGGTATGACCAAAACAGTTTCCCCTACAGAGAGAGAAATATTACCTGAGGAAAATTTACCCTTCTTTCTTTGGACTCTAGAAACCCCATTTTCCTCCCACTCAAATCAAGCAATGAGCCACAAAATCTCTAGATCTAGGATCTAGAAAGACCAAAGATAACAATCACCATCCAAAATATAAAAGGGAAAAACATTGCCGAAAGGCACTCACCCACTGGAGTCTGCAGAAGTGATAGCAATCAATGGTAGAATCTTCAGGGGAAGGCTGGTAGGTCTTGGAATGTTCTCTGATTCACTTTTCAAGTCTGCTTGTTCCAGCTGTCTGAAGGCAAGAGGGGGAAGCTGAACATTGCGACAAGAAAGTCTCCGTACAAGATAGGGTTCCATTCCTCGGAAAGGATCTTCCTCTTCATTACTGGAATGCAGTGTTTCCTCAGAGGCCTAAGGCAATAGTGGAAGAAAGTACAGTTGTCAATAGAATAGCTTTGATCAATACATGATAGCTCTATACTTCTGGAGAAAGAAATTAAGGGAAAAGTATATATGAAAAATGCTAACTATGAAGCAACAACACTAACAGAACAATATTTGGTGACAAGATTAGAATAACTGAAATCTAGATTTATTTTTAAAACGGTAAATTTGTTCACCAGTATATTTAGATATGGCTCAGTTGTTACAGTTAACTGACATCTCCAATAATTTTAGAATTTATGAGCTTTGTGCATGAATTCTATAAAATCAAGGGCAAGTCAAAATATTTTTCTACCTTCTATAAAATGACTTACAGAAAATTCATATATATATCTTGATGTATGACATACCTATACCTACATGCCTATGAAGAACGAGGGAGAAAATGAGTCCCATTCTTTTTCTCCATACTTAGGACCATATTTGTAACACATTTTCATATGGTATGTGTAACTTGGATGAATATGCTTTGCAAACTTTTACAGTAAGACTTTGTGAGGGGAATTAAAAAAAAAGACATGAAAAGGAAAGCTGAGCAGCCAGGAGAATTATGTTAAAATCATAGCTGAATTCTTCAAATTAGATCTTTATTATCCACATGCAAGGTAAACCAAGTCTAGAATAAAGTAGAAAATTTAATATTTTGATGTCAGCTGGAAAAAACATACTGTTACAGCAACAATTATTATTTCCCAGTGGTTGGAAAGTCTACTCTAACAATGTTTATTATGTCCACATCTTCAGAATGATAGACTCAACAAATGTTACCAGGTAATATACTAGGCTTTAGTCTTTATGTTGTCTCTTAGCTGTGTTCTTCAGAGTGCTGCTTTATTTCCCTGAGTTTTCTGTTTCTTTATTAGAAACATAAGAAACTGAATTTCTCATTACCAAAATGTAATAAACAATCATAAGTGACAATTTCATTTCCTTCTGAGTTTCAGAGATAAAGAAACTAGTCCAGAGTGGCAAAGTATTTTTCCCAAAATAAGCCTGTCCATTATAAGTTAAAAACTGACTTTGGGGAGCCTAGCTTAGAATTTCTATTGAACTCCTTATTATACTACCATCTTTGACAAGTAAGGTTGGTTCTCCATTTGAACATTTAGGATAATAATTTTTACCTCTCAAATTTATTGTCTGGAACAGAGATATGTATTATTTAAAACACCAGTATCTGGCACAGTTTGTACTCAACAAAATGGCAGCTCCTATTATTATAATCCAAGTTAATTTCCTTTATATTTTCAAAGCACAATGCTGCCTTTGATACTTCATTCATCTTTATCAATTCCACAGGGAAAATTTGTCTTTTTCTGGTTTATATCTTGAAAAATGTAAAAGGATATGCAGTGGTGTACTCTACTCAGCCATTCATTTTATTATCCAATTTTATGGATAAACAGAATAAAATAAGGGCACAAAAAAGGTAAAGAACATGTCTAAGCTAAAGTCAAAGTTCATTTATTTCAAATCCTAGATATGAAGATCCAGATTCTGAAAATCTATGCTCTGAGGAATCTTCTTGATTTGTAAACATTAATAATAATAGCTTCAAAAGGAGCCAATCCTGACATTTGCAACAACATGGATGGACCCTGAGAGCATTATGCTAAGTTAGATAAGTCAGGAAAAAAACAAATTCTGTATGATCTCACTTACATGTAGTATCTAAGAGAGAAAAAAAAAAACTCACAGAAAAAAGAGATCCAATTTGTGGTTACCAGAAGCAGGAGTGCAGGAAGGGGAAACTGAATGAAAGTGGTCAAAAGAACAAAATTCCCATTATAAGATAAATACATACTAGGGATATAATGTACTACATGGTAACTTCAGTTACCATTGCCATATGATATATACGAAAATTGTTAAGAGAATAAATCCTGAGAGTTCTCACCATGAGGAAAATTTTTTTCCATTCAGTATCTATTTGTGATTATGAATATTAACTAAACTTATGTGGTAATTATTTCACATTTGTAAGTCAAATCATAGTGTTGTTAAAATTTAAACTTACATACTGCCCTATGTCGATTATATCTCAACAAATCTTAGAAAAAGTTTAATAGTAATAATGACTAATATTTGTTGAGTCCTTACTAAATGGTGCTTGTTTTACATATACCAACTTTCAAGTTCTACTGAAATTTTCTGAGTTAGGTGCTGTTCCCAATTTAACACATAGAGAAACAGAAACCTATAAAACACATGCCTTCATCAGCCACATGATTGGTAAGGTAACCCCTCCAGTTTGCCTAGGACATTCTGATCTTAGCACTGAAATTTCCATGTCTGCGGAAATCACCCAGGCCCAACTAGGATGGCTGAATACCCTTCAGGTCAAGATCCAAAACCAATTTTCTTTTAGTTAAAGGTAGATCTAATAACAACTGTGTTTTACTACCTCTAACAAGTATAGTATGGTAGGGTGCAGATTACTAGAAGAGAACATGTACTAATTAACCAAAACTTAATAAGCTTCACATTTTCATTAAAATAACAACAGAATTGAAACCAGGATATAAACACTAAAAATTAATGATAATCCTTGTTGGTTAAATCAGGAGATAGAGTTTCCAGGATAATTACTTTTTTTTTTTAAAGATTTTATTTATTTATTTGACAGACAGAGATTACAAGTAGGCAGAGAGGGAGGCAGAGAGAGAGGGAAGCAGGCTCCCCGCTGAGCAGAGAGCCCGATGATGCGGGGCTCCATCCCAGGACCATGGGATCATGACCTGAGCGGAATGCAGAGTCTTTAACCCACTGAGCCACCCAGGCTCCCCTCCAGGATAATTACTTTTTTTTTTAAGATTTTATTTATTTATTTGACAGAAAGAGATCACAAGTAGGCAGAGAGACAGGCAGAGAGAGGTGGGAGAAGCAGGCTCCCTGCTGAGGAGAGCCAGATGCGGGGCTCCATCTCAGGACCCTGAGACCATGACCCGAGCCGAAGGCAGAGGCCCAACCCACTGAGCCACCCAGGTGCCCCTAGGATAATTACTTTTATGGTATTAAGAGGTCATTGAACCTTTCTGGGCTTTAGTTTCTTTAGACATAAAATTGAGAGGTTGTACAAAATGAAACTTAAGACCATTTTCAGTTTTGAATACTCTGATTTTATGATAGCCAATGGTAAAATCAATGTATAGAAAGATGGCAGATACAGAAAACAAAACGAAAAGGTAATAAATGTAACATTCTTGGTCTTTAGATTGAGAAAGTGAGCCTCTGTGTGTTTGTGAAGTTCTGTGTCTTCATCTAAGGACTTAAGTGCAAACTGAACCCACATTCTGGGGTTGCTAACAGGTCATAAATTTGCCTTAAACATTTTTCAAGAGCAGTTAATAATTGAAGCATATAGATATCCTTCTTCATTATGAACGTGGAAAAGAAGAACAAAGGATGAGTCTAGCAGAGCTGAACACTGAATGTAACTGGCCAAAGCTAATGTATTTTTATAAGTGTTGAGCTGCCCACTCTGACAATAGCATTGCTACTGAAAAAATGCTTTATATAACCCAATAAATCTGATGAAAGACTCAATGTTTTTGACATTCTCTTTTAGATAAAACCACCTTGAGAGGTAACCTCTTTTGAGAGAACCTCTATTAAAAATAAAGTGTAGTATTTTTATTGACAATAAAAATGACAGAACAGTATATATCTATATCCTAACATTTCCATTAAAAAAACAGTATGACAAATGGATCTTTAAAAATTCCAGATCAATGTATATCAATGATATTTCAAAGATATATAGAATAACTGGTAGAAGGCAGGAGGTTAAATGGCCTTATTTTGTAAGGAAATGTAAAACTGACCACTAGGATACATGTATCTTATTGCCGGAAAATGGCACTTTTGCAAAAGTTGGAGAGATAAGATATTATTTATAATATCTCTAAGCCATTATTTCTCAAAATGTGATGCCCAAACTCCCTGCACAGTAATCATAGATGGTGCTTGCTAAAATTCAGATTCCCAGGCCTTATTCCAGATCTGCCTAATCAGAATCTCTATAACTACAATCTGGAAGTCTGAGTAAGTCCTCAGGATGATTCTTATGCATATTAAAACTTGAGAACTAATGTTTTTGACATGCTAGGCATCGTCCAGTAAGACTGGCAAAGATCCAAGTAAAAAGATGTTCATTCCAGCTTTTTTTTTTCATTCCAGCTTTTTTTTTTTTTAAGATTCTATTTATTCTTTTGAGACAGAGAGATACAAAAAGAGAGAGAACATGATATAGGGGAGATGCAGAAGAGGAGGGAGAAGCAGACTCCCCACTGAGCCGGGAGCCCAATGTGTGGCTGGATCCCACGGCCTGGAGATCATGACCTGAGCCGAAAGCAGACACTTAACCATCTGAGCTACCCAGGCACCCCGCATTTCAGCTTATTTATAGTAATGAATAACTGGAAGTAATCTAATTGTTGTATTGAGGGATTGGCTTAATAAATTTTGATTTATCATATTATGAAATACTACGAGGTTGTTAATGCAGAAAGATATGTATGTTTATGATACAACATCGACTAAGAAAAACAGATTACAAAATGATCTTAGTTTTGTAAAACTATGCTAAAACAAAAAAAATGAAAAATCAACATATTATAGTCAGAAAAATTCTGGAAGGATACAGCCCAATTCTCTAAAATGGCTTTCTTTGAGTGATGGCATTGATGATAATGTTCATATTTTTATTAATAGTTTCTATATTCTCTATAAAAAGTATATTACTTGGAGATTAAAAAGTACAGTGAGAGTCAATAATAAAATGAAACATTCATCTTGTTATTAATGGGATTCATAAACATCACTTAATTTGCTTTAAGATATGCAATATCAAAAGAGAAAAAGTACTAAAATGTTTGAATCAGTTTAATGCAAAACTGTTAACTTATATTAAAATGAAATTCCTTTTAGTACCTAAACAATTTGTTTGGAATAGCTGACAAAAAAAAAAAACTTTAGATAATTCTTTTCACTGTTAGGACAAATATGTCTCTGAAAGGCATACCTAAAGAAAATAATTCCATAATAATAACACTTAAAATGAATGAGTGAGCATTAAATATGTTGTCACTATTACCATTATTATTATTTTCCTTTCTATTAATTTCAGCTTCTATGTAGAATATTTAAAGTAATTTCTTTGTTCTCCTTTTTTTTTCCCATCCCAAAGTAGATAGCAAATCAGTTTACAAGGCCCTAAGAATAGGGGCATATACATAACTGGTGTTAAATAAATTGCCATGGTTGCTGATAATCTCACTGTTTTTCATATTTGTTTCTTATGGGGTATTGTAGAAGAGAATGTTTCTGGACACAGAGCTACATGACATTTCCAGACTCTATTGCAGGTAGTTGTAGATGGTATCAATGCTGTTACATTACATGCAGTGGATTACAAGTAAAGGAAACATATCCCACTTTCACACCTGGCCCATAAAAACTGTGAGCGCAACCCTTCGTTCCTCTCACCCTCTGTAACCCCTTGCTTTACACTGAAGATCATGGACACAAAAGGTGGAAGGAGGCACGGTTCCAAAATTACTCTTCAGAAGAGAACTCTTGACAATCAAAAACACTTAATTTGGGCTACATGGGCCACTAATAATTTTTTCATTCTGGGAAGACACCTAAATTTTGGGGTCTCCTTATCATAGCTAGTGCTATATTACATACAATCACATCCCTATGAGTCCAAGTTATCTTAATCACGACATCATTCTTTCCTAGTTAATTCCTCAATCTAAGAACTGATTCAGTATATACTCACTTCCAAGACTGTGTAGGATGCTGGAAATACAGATGAATAAGGCACTTCCTTTCCCTCAAATGTTCCTAGTCATGTGGGGACAAAGATAAATAGCTGAAAGCCTGTAGAATGAGAGCCACTGTAACAGAGAACTTAGGGCCCTTTGGGAGTACAGATGCAGGATGACACTTTTGTTCAAGAAAGGGGCTGCTGTCAAGAAGTGACATGGCCGACGTAGAAAAACTGGACGTTCTGAGGCCAACCAAGATCTATGATTACGTCCACTTGTCCATTCAGTTCTGTTTAGTCTCACACCTGGATCGGCGGCTGTCTCTTCCATCTAAGCAATGCTCTCAGATACTACACTTCCACCATCTCTCTCCTCCTCTGACACACTTCTTGTTCAAAACCTCAGGTGCCTCCTGGGTGACTATGAAACTGGCACTTGCACAGGGCGGGCAGGAGGGCATGGGCGCCTCAGGCAGCACCCACCCCCCCCCCCGTAAGGGGGAGGTCCGATGCAGCCAGGGTACTTACACAACAGGCGGATTCTGGGCGCCGCCAGCCACACGGATCACCGCAGCCACCGCCACGGTCTGAAGTTGATGCGGATGCCTCCCCTGCACTCAGTCACAGGAACCCCAAAGTCTCCACAGCACATGGCTCCCTTGTGGCGGCGCCCGGAAACCATCTCCTGTGGCGGAAATGGTGCGAGGAAGGGACATTCCAAGGAGTGGGCGTGGCAGAGGGACCTCTGAGTGTTCGGATGCAGCTGCTGGTAGGGGGTGGGGGGGAGGCGGTCAGCCAGAGGCCATGACCTCTCAGTGACCTCCTCAAACAGGGCACCGCTGTGGCGGCTCTTACAACCCAGTGCCTCCCCTTCTACAATGAACCCAGAGGAGTCAGCAAGGCTTTCCCCTATCAGGGAGGCGGCACATTTGGGGGCTTCGGGGTACGCTCGAGGCAGGTACCACAGCAGCAATATAGGTGCATGCCGGGGAAGACCGGCATCAAGATAATGGTTCCCAAAATAAGTTAAGTTTTTCTGCCCCAAGTCCCATGATCCAAACCACTGATTTACTAAGCCCCCCAGACTGGGGCGTCCTCACGTGATTTAATAAAGATGATACATTTTAGCAGACTCATCAGATAATTAAACATACGTTGTTTGGATAATGGCAAAGGTGCCTCCTTGGGAGGCAGTAATAATGTCCATTCTATTTCAGAAGACAAACTTCTTCATTAGAGAGAGTTAAGTGTTCAGTAAAAACAGGCTTTGCCAACCATCACTTAAGGCTTATGGGGGAATTTAATAAAAACTTCTGTGTGTCCTATAATATCTTCCAGGCCAATGGAGGGAACAAAGATGGTGGCCAAACGATCATACTGGTGGAAGACACAATATGCCTGGAGGAAACAGAGGTTGGTAATTTTTGTTACTATGGAGTGGATTCTCTTCTGTGGCCAAGAAAACTCCAGGATGTGCAGCCCAACCACTAAGGTAGAAGTCACAAAGATTTTGCTATACACCCGCTGGATCCCATTGGGGGCTATCCAAAAATATCTGAACCATATGACCAGTCAGTGTCAAACCCATTAGTGCCAAACCAGTCACTATCCTTTAATATAACAGTGACTATGCAACTTTGGTGATTTGTTCTGTTTAGAGTGATATTTCTCTTCCCAATATAGGGGGTTCCTGAGTGCTTAAATATTCCCAACCCAGGGTGAACCAAATGAACCCATCCCAAATTTGAGCAAAGCCATCCATGGCTTTTGGGTTTTTTTAAAAGATTTATTTATTTGAGAGAGAAAGAGAGGTGGGGGAGAGGCAGGGATAAGGAGAGAGAAACTTAAGCAGACCACTGAGTGCTGTGCCCAACACGGGGCTCAATCCCACAACCCCGAGATCATGACCTGAGCCAAAACCAAGAGTCGGCCACTTAACTGATCACATCACCCAGAAGCCCCAGCCATCCATTGCTTTGATGGTGGAATTTTTAGGCCCTTCTGGTCAACACTTTGATGGGCTGCCTGTGCAGTTTGAATGGTTGAAAAAAAAAATAAATAACACCCAGCCCAGGTATTAATAGTGTGTGTCACAGCCCATTTCTGGATCGGTATTAATAATATCAGAAGAATTAAGAGTAAGAGACTAGGTCATTCTTCCTTAATATACTGCTTTAAGGCCTTCCAGTCCCCTTTCTGGAGTGGTGATACCTACCATAGTAATTCGGACAAGATAGAGACTGGCAGCTGCCCTGTTACCCAAAAGTTGGACTGATTCTATTGTCAAGCATATCAGTGGGCCCACTGTAGAAAGTTATTTCCATCAAAGTGCCCATCTATGACCAGACACCAGAACAGTAGAAATCCAAGGTTGAGAAGACAGATATTTACTAGGAAATTGTATGGGAAAATATCCACCTTGTATAAGAATTACACCTGTGCCCTGATCATTAGGTGTTAACGTGGCTGCAGCTTCAAGAGTTTGAATTGGTTGTGTTTACCATGCTAGAAGGCAGCATTGCCAGATGAGAAGAGATGGACTAGAAGCAGGATGTACCAACTCAGGATTTCTGCCTTTTTCTTTCTTTCAGCAGTATGTGTTTCATTCCAATATAGTGTGTTTCGAGAGCTTCACTTTGCAGCAGGACAATAGGGTCTCAGTTGAGCTTATTAGTTCCTCCTTACCCAAAGGTGCAAAATAACTCACTCATCCTGGTAGGACATCTCATTACAAATTCCAATAGAATACATCTTTCCCAAGTGTGATGGGGCTTGTTGTCCTCAGCAACATAGCAAATTGATCCTTGGCGAGAGTCAGGGTAATGGCTATCTCCCACAACATCTGTAGCATTAGGTGTCTCCATAAGAGTCCTCAGTCATGCAGATGGGGTAATGGGCCATGTAGTTGATCATTCAAATGTTTTAAAGCCTGGGACAGTACTTTAATCCACCCAGCCAAAGTGGTTTTACCTGTTAGGAATTTAATTTCTGCTTTAGTATTCCATTATTCCTTTCTACCAACTCTGCTACTTGTGGGATGAGCCTCCATTCAATATCACATTCCACATCATGACCTTGGAAATGTGACACCTGATCACTATTTGGTGAGGGTATCCACTGAGTTTCTCTAATCCCCTAATAGTGGCAACCTGGTTTGCACAGCAATGGGGGAAAGCTTGGATTAGGCTAAACACAGTGTCCTCACAAACCAAGGCATATTTAGAATCTTCACTTGGATTCTTCACTAATCAATTTTCCAATCCCTCATTGAATAGGAACTTCTATGGATGGCTCTGGACTCTTTTGGCAGTTGCCTTAGGCATTATTCAGAACACACAGGATGTGCTGTTACAGCATTAACCAAGTTGCTACATTTTAAAGGTAATCTGACATCCATGGCAATAGGCAATCCCACTGGATGCTACAGTGGCTGCTCTTTGAGGCAATCTGCTATATCTACTAAGGGTCAGTTGCTAAAGTTCATACCCTAAGCTAGGGCATCAGTTTCCTGATTGCCAGCGACTATCATTTCCTTGAGCCATAAGATAATGACCATGAAGACTACCTCAGGCTCCTATAGAAGAGCCCAAATGTCTTGTACCTTACCTGGTCCTACAAGGGCTTACTCATGATCACCCACTTCTGGGCTTCCCATTGTCCATGCCATAGGGTTAATCCCTTTATAATAATCCAACTGTTTGTGCAAAGGGTTAATGGCCAGGGATCATGAGTGATAACCAGCCAAACTGCTATTCCTTTAGCCCACTGGCTGCTGGGCTTGTTCCTGTTTCCATCCAGATGGTGTCAGTGTTGGGCTGAAGAGTGACTGCAGTCCATGTGGGTGGGTTGTCCATAGGTATACCAGGCATTAGCAGGAGCTCCCACTCCCTCTTTATAGGCCACCACAAGAATAGGGGTGGAGGCATCTGGAGGATCTGTATACTCCACTGGGCCTAGTAGCAGCCATATTTCTAGACAGTGGGTTAGCTGACTGGGTATTCCCCGGCATATTTGCAATGGGTGGGATGTACTCTCCACTCATCCCTGGAGATGAAGGGGAGTTCTTACCATGATAGGCTTTTCCTTCATAAGAGGCTCAACCTGGAGGAGTACTGTTGCTCTATGGAGGTCTATCTGGTTTCTGTTCCCTTCAGAACTGGGACCAAAATCCTAGGGACACTCTCTCCTCCTGTTATCTCTTCCATAACACCCAGCCCATACCTTCTGGAGTCATAGACCTAATTCAAATGGTATCCATGTTTGAGAGATGGCCCAGAGCTTTAATTTCCTTCATTAATACTCCTGTCTTATTAAAGGCAGCTTGGTGCTCTGATCCCCAGTCTCATAGGTGCCCTTTCTTTACCATGCTGTCTAAAGAACAGAAGCACTGTGCCAAGTGGGAAATAAAAGTCTTCCCAAACCCCTAAATCCATACAAAATCTTACACCTTTTTCAGATTCTTAGGAATAGGACAGACTCATATCTTATTAATCACAGCCTCTGGGACAATGAGGGACTTATCCCACTATACAGTTCTGAAAAACTTTATAGCAGTTCCTGAGCCTTAAATTTTCTGTGGGTTCATCATTCACCAGTCATCCTCTCCTTGAAGATGTTCCAGCAAAATCTGTAGAATGTCCTACAACAGAGGCAAGATTTCACATCTTAACATGATGTCATCATCCATGTAATGGATGCATTTTACTAATCCACGGAAGGAGAACAGGGCAAATCTTCAGCAACATCCCATGACATATCATGGGACCATGCAGATAGATTTGGAAAAGCGCTTGAAAAGTCCTCCATATGGAGGCAAAATGATTTTGTGACTCAATGGCCAGGGTTATACTGAAAAAAGCATTTCCTTAGTCTATTGCAGCATGATACACTCCCAGGACTGTAGTCCAGGTATCTAAGATAAATGCAATGTTGGGCACAGCACTACCTTGTCCAATTCTCAGTAGTTCACAAACATCTGCCATGACCCATCTGGTTTTTTTGTTTGTTTGTTTGTTTGTTTTGTCTGTTTTTTTTTTTCTTTTTCGTTTTTACTATCTATACTGGATTTCTGAAAGCATTATGGGCAGAGAGTACAACACTTCTTCAATGTAGCCCTTGGATAGTTTGTCCTATACCCCTACCTCTTAGTGTCCAATCAGGCTTTGTCATAAGCACTCAGACCTTAATTCTCAGCAACTTGTGCCCCATTTTGGCTTTGCAAAATGGTACCTTAAGGCCTCCATCTTATCAACATGCTTTTCCACTTTGTCTGCCAGTCCCAAAGTGGCAGAGTAGTGGACACCTGCATATACTTCTTTAACCTCAGATCTTCTGCCAACTTTTTTTTTAAAGATTTTATTTATTTATTTATTTGTGTGAGAGAGAGAGAGAGAGAGAGAGCACAGGCAGACAGAGTGGTAGGCAGAGGCAGAGGGAGAAGCAGGCTCCCTGCTGAGCGAGAGCCTGATGTGGGACTCGATCCCAGGACGCTGGGATCATGACCTGAGCCGAAGGCAGCTGCTTAACCAACTAAGCAACCCAGGCGTCCCTCTTCTGCCAACTTTTAACTTGAACTTTGGCCCCTAATTGGGATGAGTGGGCAGCCAGCCTAATTACCCACTGTAGAGATGAGCTTATTGTGGCAGCCAATCATTTCCCTTCTCTGCCAGTGTGCTATGTGTGAGTCCTCAAACAAATATGCCAAACCATACAGCTTTTTCAGGGTGTTCCCGTATTTATGCGGCAGTCCACAAGCATCTAAATATGGGCCACTTCTCCCCACACAGAGATGGATAACCAATGCAAAATTTCCCCTAAAGACGCCTTTGTCCCAAGACCCATTTCTTCAGTCTCCTGGCTGCCTTCCCCATTGTTGGTTCAAAACCACAGGAGCTTCCTGATTGAAATCTGAAACTATCCCCTGTACACAGAGGGCAAGGAAAGACCAAAGAAAGAAGCTACTCCAGATTGGTGGGTGGCAGGTTTAATAAGCAAGGGAACTTACACACAAGGCTTGTCTTGGGCAGCTGCAAAAAGAATAGACCTCTTCACCTAGCCACAAGAATCTTAAAAGTCTGTGAAGAGGTCTTAGCTGGGTTCAGTGGGCAGAACATACATTCCAAGGACAGGGAGTGGGAGAGGAACCTCCAGTTGCCTGGGTCCAGCTTGCAGTCAACTGGTGGTCATGTTCTTTCAATGACCTCCTCCTCAACATGTTGAAAATATTATCCAAGACAATGAAAACAAATAACTGCTGCCTTTTAATTTATGGCCTTAAGTAAGCCTTCAGCCTGCCAACTCTAGTTAGATGATTTGTTTATGTGTCTATTCCCATCCTTAGCTTGGACACGTCTGGAAGGAAAAGAATGTGCTATAACAACTTTTTTGCCTCCAGCATTCAGCAAGTGCCTGGGACAAAACATGTGAAATAAACCTTGTTGAAGGAATCAGTGAAGGGAATAGATACACCTGACTCTATTCCTTCAACCTTAAGAAAGTGGGAACTGGGAAAATAGAATTAGACATTGGTATTACTAGTGTTGTGTTTGTAGCTATTGATATAAGTTAGATTAACAAATGCAAAGTCCTTTTTGCAATGTAAGAAACATATTCACGTGTTGTAAGTTTTTGAACATAGACATATTTGAGTACCATTATTCTGTCTATGACAGATATATTCTCTTGTCCTTCTGTTTTGGCCAAATCCTAAATTATGAGGTGAGAGTCAGAAATAGCTGTGTTGGTTGGAGTTTCTCCTTTTCCTTCTTCTCCCTTCTAAGAAGTCATTCATCATCCCCATTTCATTAACCAAGGACTCCTAAACTTTGTGATTTTTTGCCCAAACAGAAATTTGACATCTATTTTACATTCATTTTTCAGTGGCACTTTATATCACTCATTAATCTGGCTGCTTTGTCTTCCTTATGTTTCTACCTCCTTGGTCCTCCTGGGACTACTATACTTCCCCTGCTTCAATTATGTAGTTCAGCTAGGGTTACCAATCTAAATCCCTCCACCCCATAGCTATAAGCATGGACACTGTTCCAACGATGAAGAAAAAATCCTTTTGAAGATGTGTATATTGCTGACTTGGGGACATATAAACCCACTCCTAACCATTGACGTTGAAAGGCAAGATGAACTGTGGAAGAACCTGTGTCATGTCTCCGAACTCAGAAGAAACTGGACTGTGGTAGGAAGGAATGAAGCTGAGCCTTGAGGGAGCAAAATGAACAAGATACATAGGAGGTTCTTTGGGCAATTTGATTCCCTTGATTTATGTGAGCTAAGGACCCACCCCTGTCTATCCTTCCCCTTTATCAAAGTCACACAATCCTTTTGTTTATTTGTTTAAGCTAATTTGAATTGGATTTCAATCATTTTCAGCAGAAATATTCTTTACTAGTATAGTCCTGAGTATAATGCTTACAATATCCCTTTAAATTCTCAAAACAACAACAACAACAACAACAACAACAATGTGTATATATATATATATATATATATATATATATATATATATATATATATTTTAGCTTCATTGTTCTAGGACAAAGAGGAGTTTCTTTTAAAATTCCAAGATTTTAATCACTCAAATTGCTTTCGTCTACCCCCGCATTTGAAACTTCTTTCAAATACATATTCATTATGATAAGTATTTTCACCGAAGTTTTTTCAAAGATTTTATTTATTTATTTGACAGACAGAGATCACAAGTAGTCAGAGAGGCAGGCAGAGAGAGAAGAGGAAGCAGGCCCCATGCAGAGCAAAGAGCCCATGTGAGGCTCGATCCCAGGACCCTGGGATCATGACCTGAGCCGAAGGCAGAGGCTTAACCCACTGAGCCACCCAGGCGCCCCTCACCTAAGTTTTTAAGTAAGTATTAAAGATTTCAGGCACTCAGTGCTTCCAGAGTACCTGTGTTATGCAGAGCACTGTAGAAGCTAGCAAGCTAAATAGTTCCACAGGTTTCAAGGAAAAGAACAGACTAAGCTGAAGATAGATTTATATCATTTCCAATGTTACATTCTTTTCTCCTGTGTAATTAGTTTCCTCCAAAATTAAGCTCTGAAAAAGGAGTTTCTCTGTGTCTGAGTTTACAGTAGAAACAAGACAATTTTTTGAAAACTGAGCCAACACTTTAAGGACTAGGATACAATTTAATAGGTTATATGACAATAAATTGAAGATCATACCATTCAAAAGCACTCTATACCAACAGTAGACATTTTCTATATATATCATACTGCTATGTCTCCATGAAATTGTTCATGATATATAAAGCAATAATTAAAAATCTGCCTTAAGATTCCCTAAGCCTTCTGCCAAATATTTTTCCTGTTATCTCATTACTCATTATATGTATTTTATCTTAAAATCTAATGCTAAGGTTATCCAAATAATCTTATAAGAAACTCAAAAGTCAAGGCAATAAAGGTAAATACCTAAGGTATTTAAAAAGGTATTAAAAAGGGCAGGCATTGCACTGAATTAATACAATCTGTTTTCAAATGGTTATTTGTATACTGATATAGTGCTTGCTTCGGCAGCACATATACTAAAATTGTATACTGATATAATGAGTTGCAAAATGAGTTGTGTATGAAAATGAAAATCTCCACCTCAGGTTAACACAAAGATAGCAGATATCTCTCAAACACCTATAGAACATAATCCAAATAGAAGCTGTGATTTCAAATGGATTAGAGGACACAGAAATTACCAAAGCTTTTGTAAAGCCATCCTCTATAATTCATTCATCAAAACTTCTAAAAAGTTACTAGAAGGAATAAAAAACTCCCCACTCAGCAATATTCTACTGTATATCCTCATCAAAAAGAAAGTCAAAACTACGGGATTCAATCAACTTTCTGTAAATGACTATTGTACCTTTCCTGGATGACCTTGGAAAATGAAGCAGATTCTATTTTGTTAGCAGAGGAAGCAAAGAAAATTTAAGGAAAAGTGTGGCCTCTATTAAGTATTTACTTCACAGTGATATACAGTAATAGAATCACAGCTACAAAAAAGAAACCAACAATGTTTTTGGAACCATGAAAGTCGTCTTCCTAGAAGAATGGGTTAAAACTCACCTGGATTATTATCTAGTGTTTAAAAAATCTCTTACTTGAGTAATCAGGGGTCAAACCACAACATTAAGAGGCACACAAAGATCTACTCTCTTCACTTTCAAATTAAATTAAATACCAGTATCAGTCAATATAAATCAGAATGTATCTATAAACATGAAAGCAAAAACTAAAATGATCACTTAAGAGAAAGTGTTTTTATAATAATAAACTATGTCTGTATTCTAGATTAAACTAACAGAGATTGAGGTGTAGAGAGGAAAGAAGAGACAAAGTAATGCTAAATTCCCTCTTCAAATGGAAGGAGCCAGGAATTATACTTTTAGTCTTGGCTTTCATGCTCAGGTAACCAGAAAATATTTCATTGATCTATAGATCAAAGTAACATTTACGTTGTGTACATTCAACATTATACTTAATGGTGAAACATAACATTTATTCTTATTAAAATAAAAAGATGCAAGAATGCTCCCAGCCACCCCTTTTACTTAACATCACTAATAATATTTACTATATTACATGTTCCGTATAAGTACCTGCTTGATCTTTGAGCACTGAATAATGTACAGAATTTCTAAATCACTGTAATGTATACCTAAAACTAATATAACATCATATGTTAATTATACTGGAAGGAAGAATAAATTAATGAATAAATAAATAAATAGCTTAAAAAAAAACCTTACATGAAGGACTATTATTATTCTTATTTTACAGATTGGAAAAATGAAGTTTAGGGAGGTTAGTTTGCCACTGAACTTCCACTTTAGGGAGGGTTAAGAGAAACTATTAGTAGGCAGTAAAGCCTGGTTTTCAGACTAGGTTTAACTTACACTAATGCTCATCATTTTAATACAAATAAAGCATTGCCCCAACTCCTCACATACTTCAGGCCCATCAGGGATATGGAAATAGAAATAAAAGTCACAAAACTATAGTAAAGATGGAGAAATTATTGTCATTATTTGACTAAAACCTGGTTTAATGTAGAAAACCCCAAAAATCAATTGGAAAATAATTGAAGAAAGAAGAGTTGGGTGAATTTCTCCAGTTATAAAATAGAATATGGGAAAGACTTTTCTTTATTAAATTAAAGAGCTGATCTTAAAACTACAATAGAAAAATATCTTATTTACTTTTTTACTTTAAAAAAAGCTTAAGAAGAAATAGCTAAAAACTATATTTAGAGGTCTACATAAATTTCTTAAGACTGATGTAATCAAGCCTGATATTCCTTGCAATTATTTTCTAGGTTTAATGTCATTGCAAAAAAGCAAAAACAAACAAAAAAACTATTTTTTTAAATGTTAGTGAGGTCTTTAAAAGAAAAGAAGAAGTGAGAATAAAAATATTTTTAGAATAAAAAATAATCTGAGGATAATCTTGCCCTACTACATTTAAAATTATACTATGATACTACAATCACAAAAACAGTTTGGCACTTGGAAATAATTGACAGAAATATCAATGAAACAATACAGAATTTCCTTAAATCTTTTTTAGGTAAGAATTTAAGCTGTGTTGGGGAGCCTGGGTGACTCAGTGGGTTAGGCCTCTGCCCTTGGCTCATATCATGATCCCAGGGTCCTGGGATCGAGCCCCATATCGGGCTCTCTGCTCGGCAGGGAGCCTGCTTCCGCCTCTCTCTCTGCCTGCCTCTCTGCCTACTTGTGATCTCTCTCAGTCAAATAAATAAATAAAATCTTAAAAAAAAAGAGTTTAAGATGTGTTAATATGTATTAAAGGTAAAACTATCAAGTAATGGGGAAGGAACAGTGTTGTATAGGTGTTGAGGAAAGTGGTTATATTCACCATGTGAGGTGGAACAGGAAGGTCCAGACCTCATTCTCCTACTGAGAAATAAACTTAACAAAAATATAAAGTCTGAAGAATATTTATGAGAACTCCAGGAAGCAGCTAATAAGTTGCAGTACTCCAAGCAAGTTCAAAGCCAAGAATAGTCACATTGAAATGGGTAAGAAAATCCATTTTATCTTAACCATGAAAACTTTTTCCCAAGACAACACAGTCTGGTGCAAAGGGGAAAAAAAAGCCCAACTTGTGGGTTTTCTTTTGGAAAGGAAAAAAGAAGACTGTACTGTACATCCAGTGTTCCACCCTTTGTGGAACAGCCCAAAGGACTTGTTTCTGTCTCACTTAACTTGGAGCACTGATAGGGAATCAAAATATTGTAGATGTGTAGGAGCCACCAAACACAGAAGAGAGCCAGCAGTGCAGTACTATAGAACTTTCAAGGTACTATGGACAGACATCAGAGAGGGCAAGAAAGTATAAACTCCTGAAAAAGAAACTGACAAATTTCACTAATTGAGAAATTATATGCACAGATTCAGAGACTATGCATTTCCAGAAAAGGCTTGAGAAGCCTCCAGAATATCTAACCATGTTGGCAGCTGCTCTCTAGAAAGCCAGTCTGTAAAGACTGGGAAAGATTATGATTTTTTCAAATGCACGAAACACGTACTGCATGGAGCACTGGGTGTGGTACATAAATAATGAATTTTGGAACACTGAAAAAATAAGATAAAATTTAAAAAAAACAAATTCACAAATCATAGCAAAATAATAATAAAAATAATGCACATGAAAACATAGGGAAACATGGCCCATTCAAAAAAAATAAATAAATTTCCAGAAATTGACCCTAAAGGAACAAAAATGTATGAAATGCCTGGAAAGAAAATCAAAAGAATTATCTCAAAGGAGCTCAGTGTGCTACAAGAGAACACAGATAGACAAAAATGAAATAAAGAAAATTACACATGAACAAAATGAGAATATCAACAAAGAGGAACTATGAAAGAATTAGACAATATTTCTGGACTTGAAGAATACAGTAACTGAATTGAAAAATTCACTAGAGGAAATCAATAGGAGATTAAAGCAGAAGAAAAAAATCAATGAACCTAAAGACAGGTCATTTGAAGTTATAAAGAAAAAAAATTAGAAGTAAAAGAAAAAAGAATTTTAAGAGTGAGAAATTCTAAGGGGTTTATATATGCATTATGGGAGTCCCAGAAAGAAGAAAGAGAAAAAGGGGAGAAAGTATATTTGAGGAAATAATGTCTGAAAATTTCCCAATACCAAGGAAGGAAATAAACATCCAAATTCAAGAACAAAAAGGATTCTGAGATGAACTTAAAAGAGCCTCTACGAAGACATTAAATAAACAGTCAGAAGTCAAAGACAAAGAGAACATCTAGGAAGCAACAAGAGAAAAGTGACTCATCACATAAAAAAGAGCCCCTATGAGACTGTCAGTGAATTCTCAGGAGAAATATTACACCCAGAAGAGAGTAGAATATGATATATTCAAAATGCTGAAAGAAAAACACTGCCAACCAAGAATATGATAGCTGGCAAAATTGTCCTTTGAAATGAAGAAGCTATAAAGAATTTCCCAGATAAACAGAATCTGGTGGGGATGGGGGGTGGGGCAGTTCAACAACACTGGATCTGCCTTATGAGAATTGCTAAAGGGAGTCCTTCAAGTTGAAACAAGAGGACCTAGACAGCAACACAAAGTTATAAGAAGATATAAAACTCTTGTAAAATATTTAGGTGGAGGTAAATATCTAGACAAATACAGAACTCTGTGGTGCAAAAATCACTTTCAATTCTAGTGTAGAATTTAAAATATAAGAGCATAAAAAACTCTAAAACTATGTTAATGGAGACAAAGTATAAAAATTTATAATCTGTATAACTGATAATGTAAAGTGAGGGGTAATGAAAGGAGTAACATCTTTGTATATGATGGAAATTGTCAGTTTAAAATAGATTGCTCTAACTATAAACCATCTTAAGTAATCTTTATGACAACCACAAAAAAGGACCTATAGAAGATGAAGAATGAACATGAGAATTTCTAAATATTATATTTGATAAGGGGTAAATATCCAAATTATATAAATATCTAAAGCTCAATAACAAAAGTCAAATAACTCACACTAAAAATGAGCAAAGAACTTGAATAAAGGTTTCCCCAAAGATAATATATATATGAATACTAAGCATATGAAATGATGTTCAACATCACTAATCATTAGAAAAATGCAAACCACAGTGATACATAACACACGTATTAGGATAACTACCAAGAAAAACAACAAAAAACCAAAATAACATATTTTAGCAAAAATGTAGAGAAAAGCACTTCTGCATTATTGGTGGGACAGTAAAATGGTGTAACTCTTTTAGAAAATAAAATGGAAGTTCCCCAAATATTTAAAAATAACTATCATATGATCTAAAAATCCAACTTCAGGGAATATAACCAAAAGAATTGAAAACAAGATCTCAAGAAGATATTTTATACTAATATTCATAGTAGCCCTATTCATAATAGCCAAGAGGTCAAATGTGCATCAACAGATGAATGTACAAAGAAAATATGATACACACACACACACACACACACACACACACACACAATGGACTATGGTTCAGCCTTAGAAAAGAAGAAAACCCTGTTACATGCTACAACACAGGTGAACCTTGAGGACATTACACCAAGTGAAATAATTTAGTCATAAAAATCTCAAATACTAAATTATTTTACTTGTATGATGTATATTCAGTAGTCAAACTCTTAGAGAGTAAAATGGTGGCTTCCAGGAGTTGGGGGGCGGGAAGAGAAGGGGATTTGCTCCACACAGACATAGTTTCAGTTTTGCAACACAAAAATGGTCTAGAAAGTTGTTGTACAATAGTGTATAGATAGTTAACTTAAAAATTATCATTAAGATAATAAGTTTTGTAAAGTGTTTTTTAAGCCACAAAAATAAAATATAAGTAAACATTTAATTGTTCTTGGGATGGGAAGGTGTTTATAAACACAATAACAGTGGAAGAAATGACAAATGAAGTAAATTTTAAAATATTAAAAACTGCCTCAGGTAAATGATAAATAGCAAATACTAGCAACAGGTATGCCAAATGGTTAATATCCTTAATATATAAAATCTTTACAAATTAGTAAAGAAAACACTGTTCTCTCAATGGAAAAATTAGCTCAGAACATTAACAACAATTCACAGGAAAAAAAATGAGTCATCTTTCTAATAATATTGACTGGCTATGTTGACAACTTTTTTTTTTCAAGATTTTACTTACTTATTTGAGAGAGAGAGGGACAACATGAACACAAGTCCAGGAAGGCAGAGGGAGAAGCAGACCCCCTCTTAGCAGGGAGCCTGATGTGGGGCTCAATCCCAGGCCCATGGGATCATTACCTGAGCCAAAGACAGATGCTTAACCAGGCACCTCTGTTGACAACTTTTTTACTGGTAATAAAACTATGATAATCAAGAGCATGTAATTAGAGGGAATTATAGAGGAATTAGAGGGAATTATAGAGGGATTAGAGGGAAAAATATGTCAGAAACTTTCTAAAAGTTTGAAGTGTGCATTAAGAGCATTAAAAGCCATTCATGCCCTTTAACCTCATTTTACCACTTCTTTGGAAATTAATTTTAGAAGGTTGTTAACAATGCAGCTCCAAGTTTTGAATAAGGATATTATATGTAACATGATTAAGGGTAAATACTTCGAGACAACCAAAAATTCTCCAGCTATAAGGAAATTACCTTAAAAATACATCTATATAATACTAAGTAGCTACTAAAAATAATTTATTGGAGAAATTTAGATAGCATTCTGTCAAATGAAAAAAGTTGGAGCCAATACGATAGATATGCATTGTTCTCAAAACTGGTATTTCTCCTTTTTTCTCTCTCAAACCCAAACTAACAGGCTAGAAGGAAATACATCATAATGATTATCTTAGGTTGTTTTCTTAGGGTTGTCTAAAGCATCCACATTCAAAACCAATTACACATAACAGAATTTTTAAAACCAAAGAACCAACTAGCAAACATTACTGCATTCTTTGTCAAAAGATGTGACCATTTCCCTGACTTACCATCCCCACACAACTTTTTGTCTCCTGTCATTGTCACTCTACTCCTCTTCTCCCTCCACCTGCAATACTGGCAAGAAACATGGAGGTGAATAAGAAGGAAAAGTTTCAAAGAGACAAGGAAGGAGGAAGAGGGGCACAAAAAAGAGTAAGAATTTAAGAAATATAAGGGGGTGGGAGGTTGAGACCATGGGGAAAAAAAAGAATTAGATGTGGGGCACCTGGGTGCTCAGTGGTTTAAGCCTCTGCCTTCAGCTCAGGTTATGATCCAGCCCTGCATCGGGCTTTCTGCTCAGCAGGGTGCATGCTTCCTCCTCTCTCTACTTGCCTCTGTGCCTACTTGTGATCTCTCTCTGTCAAATAAATAAATAAAATCTTTTAAAAAAAAGAATTAGATGTGATAAAACAACAATCAAAGCAGTGAAAGTAGTTATGGTTAGTATCTCATGTCTGTAGTAAATGAAAATATAAGGAAAAAGCTACATTTCAAAATACATTTATGCTCCTCCCAATAATGAAAAGTAAGTCATTTATCAAGCCTTTATATCTAACTACTAATTATAGAAAATTAAAGAGACAGGTCTCTATGTTGAACAACACCATAGGAAAGCAATCAACAAAATCTAATCTGTGAGAGAATCTTTAAGATATATGACCCAGCTTTTTCAACAAAGAACTGCAAAGAGAAAGAGAAAAATTTATAGTCTAAAAGAGAATTAAGATATAATAACTTTTGATCCATTAACCTTGTTTAGAACTCATGTTAAACAAACCAAAATTTATTTTTAGTCAGATAAATTTGACATTAAGAAATTACTACAAAAATGTAAGGTGTTTTCATATTAATATAATTTTTTTAAAAGTCTATTTTAGACACATAATAAGATATTTACAGATGAAGTAATATTATATGCTAGATTTGCTTCAAAATCATCCTAGCAGAGACAACTGTGGGTAGGGATACAGATGAAACAAGAGTAGACTATGCAGTTAGAATTCCTAAAGCTGGGTGATGAGCTCTTTGGGTATATTATATTCTTCTTTCTACTTTTTCCTATCTTTGAAATTTTCCATTATATATTTTCTGAAATATAGAAATTCATAAGGATTTTCTTTAAATCAAGGAAGGAGAAATAAAATGCTGTACGAAGAAGAGGGGGTCCCCTCAAACAGAAGAGTCACTGAAATAATACATTGGCTGTATCACCATTTTACCTAAGGCTGGCTCTAAAACTGATGGCTCAGTGGGTTAAAGCCACTGCCTTTGGCTCGGGTCATGATCCCGGGGTCCTGGGATCAAGCCCCGCATCGGGCTCTCTGCTCTGCAGACAGCCTGCTTCCTCCTCTCTCTCTCTCTGCCTCTCTGCCTACTTGTGATCTCTGTCTGTCAAATAAATAAATAAAATCTTAGAAAAAAAAAAAACAGAAAAACGTATATTAAAAAAAAAAAAGCTGTATGTTCACCATGCTCTATGAGGAAGCTGTGAAAACGAATGAAAACGACTGCATACACTGCTAAGTATTTCTCAGAGATAGTGGCTGTGTACATTCCATATGTGATGATGATGGTGGTGGTGATGGGATGATAATGGCCTGATGATGAACAGAACAACAACATGGGAGCCTAAGGTTATGGGGTACCACTCTGTGACTGGAGTTTCTCTATTGTTCCTTATGTGCTACAAAAATAATTCATAGATCTAATTAATAGATCTAATCTCACCACCAGGTCTCCATTAACTTTACCCAATTAGGTGCTGCTTTTCTTTCTTTGTCTTAAAACCAGATACTCAGAGGATAATGTTATCCCTTATAAATAGCATTTAGCAAAAATCAATTACAATATTCCCTTCAAGTAAACTGAAAGTTTCCCAGAATTTAATAAGCTATTGCTTTTCATAGTTAGCATACATCCCCCCAAAACTGTACTCCAAATACATGCATCCCTGGCACTCAAAATCAGGACTTTACACTTTTCTTTCCTTCAAGGTTATAAAGTAATTTCTCCTCTTTCTTGATTTTGAGAATAGTAAAATTGCTAGAGCTTCAAAATAAAAGGTGCATAGAATTTTCACAACAAAACATTTAAAAAGTAGACACAATTTTGTTCCTTTGGCATATTTTGGCCTCAAAATATTTTCTAGGTTAGTTATAAGATGATTTTTCAGAACATTGCCTTCAATGACTGCCCTGAGCAATGAAAATTGAAACCAGTTCCCAGTGGTTTGATTTATTATCTTGGTTTCCTTGAAGGAGAGAATAACAAATTACTCCAAACCTCAAGGCAACATGGATTTTTTAAGTTAGATTACAAATATGAGGAAATAAAAGTGTATTTTCATAACATGGGAATGATTAACAGCTAAAAAACAGAATAAATACAGACATCAATATGAACATGAAATACAGGCAAATATCTGAAGAATCTGAAACAATAGATTATTGCAATTTTAAAAATCCAGAAAATTGGGTACCTGGGTGGCTCAGGGGGTTAAGCCTCTGCCTTCGGCTCAGGTCATGATCTCAGGGTCCTGGAATCGAGTCCCGCATCAGGCTCTCTGCTTGGCAGGGAGCCTGCTTCCTCCTCTCCTCTCTCTGCCTGCCTTTCTGCCTACTTGTGATCTCTCTCTTTCAAATAAATAAATAAAATCTTTTTAAAAAAACACATACCATTAAAAAAAATCCAGAAAATCACTTTCTTGTCCATACCATAAATAAATAATTGGCCGTCTTGCCTCTCAGGTTTGTTACTACAAATTCTACACATTCTACTTTACTGTTACTATGTTTAATATTTGATGTAAAATACATAATCTCATTCTACATCACTTGTCTGATAGATTCTCAGGGGTGGAAGTGACTTTAAATGCCATCTATTGCAGTATTCCCTTTAGTCCATGATGCCCCACGTGTACAGCTAATTGATTTTTCCTACAGTATAGCAAGTACACCATGATTCCTCCTTCACTATTCCATTCATGGAATGATGAATACTTAATGAGCACCTACTATGCAGTCCTCCTGATTTAGGTACTTAGATATAGCTATAAACAAAATGGACAATGATCTCTGCTCTCAGAGAGCTTACATTCTAGTAGTTCCTAGAATGGGATTCACCACTTACAACATGTTTGTGTCAGAAACTCTTCTCAATACTGGCGAACCAAAGTATAAAATACAGCAAGTCTCAGGTCACTGTGAGATAGTCATTCTATATATCAGATGGGAGTGTTCTTCTTATTACCACCCAGTATTCCGCTCTCTGGGGTCACACACATAAGGTGTAATTGCTCTACCCTGTGAAGCTCTTCAGATATATTTGCATCATTCCCACCTCCAACTTTGTTTTATAGGTCACGCATTCCCAGGCCTTTTCTTTCAGGTGCCAAGCACTCAGATTATTATATGGATCAGGAATTAAAAGCAAAAGAGTGAAGTAGGAAGAGAGGAGTACAAAAAAAGGATCACACACTTTCATGGTTGGTTTCCATAGAAGAATGTAACGGCACAACCAGAATCCTATATATAATGAAACATCTCATTTTGAAGCATCTGGTACTGTTTCAAATTTCTAAAAAAAACTCCATGTGGGCCATATAAAACATATCCGAAGGCCACAAGTTTGAGACCCAGCTTCAGATACACTTCACGTAATACAGTTTTGACTTTTCTCTCCATGTTGATGGCAAGTCTTTTAATATACTCCAGCTTTTCCATATCCTCTTTAAAGTGCACTGCCCAGAACTGGCATCCCAGTTCTGTCTGGGAGAACCAACACAAAGAGACATATAATTACCTGTCCTGTTTTAGATCCAGTTCTATTCATGAAACCCAAGTATGAATAAATGTTTGGGGAAATGGCACTTCTGTCATATTACTGATAGATGCTTACTTTCAAGCACCTTAATCTGATGCTGTTAAACCAGTTCTCACCTCTGTCTTTATTGTTTCTCAAACAACATTAATTAGTACTTCTCTCCTTGGTGTTTTAAAGTTTTATATTTTCAGCTTTTCAGTTTTGTTTTAGTATATTTACTTTTCCCCTCAAGTCTAATAAATACTTTTTGTATGCTAATTTTGTAAATGTCCATTATTAGCTATTCCTTCCAGTTTTGCCTCCTCTGTGGATTCGCTCTTTTTACCATTAATGCCACGATCGAAATTAATGATGAAAATGGTGAACAGGAGAGACAGCTGGCTGGCTCAGTCACTGGCGGAAGTCCCTCTTGATCTCAGGGTTGTGAGTTCAAGCCCATCTTGGGCATAGAGACTACTTTCAAAATAAAGTAAAATAATTTTTTTAAACAGGGAAATAGGACATACCTAAAGACCAAATCCTCCAGTCAGTTAATAGAGGCCTTTCTGCAAACAGACACTAATTTATGAACACAGATACTCAATTATGACTTTGTATATTGGTACCATCAACTCCCTTTCTCCATCTTAGTCCCAATTTTATATGGAAGATTTTATCATGTGCTAGCTGAAATCCAAGTGGACAGTGGGCAAAGCATTCCTCTGGTATACTGGTCTTTCAGGAAAAGAAAATTAAGTTTAACCTGACGTACTTTATTATTAGTGACCTAACACAAATTCCATATGATCACCCCTTTTCTTATGGTTCACAAAAAGGTTTTTTTAAAGACCCATTTTAGAACTGTATCTAAGATTAATCAACTCATTCATGCATTCAATAATTATTAATTGAGTGCCTATTGTTAGGCACTAGAAATACAATACGGACAGACAAAAATTCCTATTTAGAATTTCACTAATGTGGAGGGAATAAAAAGAAACAATATAGGGGCACCTGGGTGGCTCAGTCATTAAGCGTCTGCCTTTGGCTCAGGTCATGGTCCCAGAGTCCTAGGATTGAGCCCCGCATCGGGCTCCCTGCCCAGCGGGAAGTCTGCTTCTCCCTCTCCCACTCCCCCTGCTTGTGTTCCCTCCCTCACTGTGTCTCTCTCTGTCAAATAAATAAATAAAACCTTTAGGAAAGAAAGTTAAAAAAATAAGCAATATAAGTAAGTGAATTATAGAGAATGTTGGACAGGGTCAAGTATTCAAGAAAAAATTAAAGACGGAAGTTAGGGAGAAAGTCTGAACTGTGGGATCTGGAGCAATTTTATACTGAAATCCATAGGAGGCTTCTGAGAAAGTACTAATGGAAAATTTATGAAAAGATATACTAAAGTAAATAATCCTAATGTCCTGTTCCCTAAGGATATAACAGAAGGGAATTCATTTTCCTCCTTTTCCTGAAAATTGGGATTATTCAAGCATCTCTAGTATACTATTATGTATTTCCTCAAAGACTTCAGCAAGTTATCTACTTCTATATATCTCCTCATTTGCAATGTGGGCATGAGAATAGTGCCTACATCATGCAGTTATCATTAAGACTCAATGAGACAAAGCATGTAATGAATTTACAACAGTGGCTGGGACATGATAAGCACAATACATTCTGCTACATGTTCCTATATGCAAATAAACTCATAGAGAATTGGTAAATTTGGGATTAATGCCAATATACCATGGACATTTTTTTTTAGCTCAGACAGGAGTTTTTCCCAGCACATTATTTTCTCACAAAGTTAAGAGTAGTCAAATGTAAACAAACAAACAAACAAACAAAAACAAGAAAGCTGAACACAGCACATTGGGGAGGAATATGACACTGTTCATAAGGTCTATCTACTCTATACACTTCTTGCCTCATTCTGATTGCATGCTTCATCTTAGAAAAGCCTACTGCATGGAACACTTGGTTCTTTATGCATTTTGTTCTTGTCTTCTTAGCATTAATTTAAGAGGTTTAGTAATCACATCTAAAAGTTCTTACTAGGTCATTGCATTCACATTCACATTAGGCTCTTTTGGGGGGAGGAGTGGAGGTTCATCTAGTTTAACTTCCCTTCTTATAATGTTTATTCTACTTTTTCTCATCTGAATATATTATCTTTGGGAAAAGTCCATTTTATTTCCATGTATCCAATTTTAATATGTTCTATGAATAAGAAACTTCTTCTTAGACATTATTGAAAAAGTTGCAAATGATCCTAATTGTGTACGTGATTAATGTCCTACTTCAAAATTATATATGAGGTGACCAATTATATTTTTATACTTTAATTATAATAAATAAGAAGGAAAACACAGACAAATTGTTACAGTCCTGGGTCCTTACTCTAAGTGTCAAAGACAGAATCTAGAGAATTGAGGGTGGTGTTGGATTTAAACTCTTAAATTCACATTTCTAAATGTGTTCAACATTAGATAAATCTCATTTTTTTCTACATAAATACAGACAGTTTAAACAAAAAGCCTAAAATCATCATGACTTAAGCTGACAATTTATCAGTTATGATTAAATACTAATAAATGATCTCAACTAGAAATAACAAATAATTGGGGAGGTCATTAAAACTGCAAACCCATACTTACCTATACTATTTTTTTTAACTTTTGAAACTTTATGTCGTCAAAGATAGATTTGACATGATAAAACATTGCCATTTGATAAAAGCTCTATGATTTTCTCACTTGTGTCATCGTTTACAAAGACATGGTGAAATGTCATAGTACTTTTATTTTTTATTATTTTTTTTAAGATTTTATTTATTTATTTGACAGACAGAGATCACAAGTAGGCAGAGAGACAGGCAGAGAGAGAGAGGGAGAAGCAGGCTCCCCGCCGAGCAGAGAGTCCGATGTGGGGCTCGATCCCAGGACTCTGGGATCATGACCTGAGCTGAAGGCAGAGGCTTTAACCCACTGAGCCACCCAGGTGCCCTGGTCATAGTCCTTTTAAATAGTATGATATATATGTATCATATAATAGTATCATATAATAGTATCATATAGTAGTATCATATAATAGTATGATATAGACTGAATGTTTTCCTATAACACAGTGTGGCTAACTAATGTGCAATTTTGAGATTTTTAGTTTTAAATTGCCTTCATAGTAAATACTATAAAACATCCAGTAACTGGTATTATCTAAAATAAATTCGAGTTAAAACTTCTTAATGCCATCTCATTTATACCAACAACAGCACAAAGTATGCTCCATATGACACAAAGATAAGTGTATAAAAGGCAGACACTTCCAGCTGAATTGTATCATTGCACAAATTCTTTTGAATTATCTCGATCTGCATTGAGTTTTAGGAATGTACAGTGCAAGCACAGTAATAATGAGGACAAGGTCATAATTCCGATTCCTGACCCCTATGTTAACTTCACTGAGGACAATAGGACTACAAACATAAAAGTTCCAACAATCTTTTCACAAAAGATGCAATTTTTAGAAAGAATGCCAAACAAAAGAAGATGGAAGCTCCTCCAATCTGCCAGCCCTATTAGAGGTGAGACTCCATACTGTACATGGTCTCTGACCTGTGGGATCAATGACCTACACAAGACTCCTCATTTCAATACCCATATGGCATAAGAGGAAAAGATAAGGCATGAGATTTGGCTGGTGGGTTGTAGCTTATTGATACCTGTCCTAGACAGTCTCTAAAGATTTTATTTATTTATTTGAGAGAGACAGAGAGAGAACAGGGGAAGGGGCAGAGGGAGAGGGAGAGGGAGAAGCAGATTATCCACTAAACAGAGGGCCCGATGTGGGTCTTGGTCCCATGGCCCCAGGATCATGGCCCGAGCCTAAGGCAAACACTTAACCAACTGAGCCACCCAGGTATCCCTAGACTATTTCTATATATGAACAAATTATACTGAGAGAAAAGAGAGAGCCATGTCTACCACTGCGGTGTCATTCATGGGGGCCTGGAAAGGGACCTAACTTTCCAAAAGTTTTCATAATAGTGTTTCCTTTTATAGATGTTTAAAATTTTATGCCAAGGTCCAAAAAAGAAAATGGATAGTAGAAAATAAATGCTTTACTAGACATTAAAAAATTCAACCTATATACGTAAATGCTATATATCTGCCACTAATGAAGTCATCACTGTGATAATGGTTACATGAAGGTAGGACTAACATAAATTTGACTACAGGATAGATATAGTTGTGTGCTGATACACTGCTAAGAATTCTCAGAAAACCCATAAAAATAGATACAAAGTAAAAATAAATAACATTAAGAATAGTGCCTATCAAATGCCTAACATGCATTTCAAAATTTTTAAATAATCAAAATTTTTAAAGGAAACTAACAGAATTTTTGTGATGGGTCTAATGAGAAGGAAAAAAAAAAAGCTATTTTTCCCATGACCTGAACTTCATAAAAATATAAAACTTAAAAAAAAAAAAAAAAAAGGTGTTTTTTTTTTAATGCCACTCTAAATTTTCCCTTTTTTTTAATTAATTTATTTTTTTTAAAATATTTTATTTATTTATTTGTTAGAGAGAGAGAGAGCGAGCGAGCACAGGCAGACAGAGTGGCAGGCAGAGGCAGAGGGAGAAGCAGGCTCCCTGCCGAGCAAGGAGCCTGATGTGGGACTCGATCCCAGGACGCTGGGATCATGACCTGAGCCGAAGGCAGCTGCTTAACCAACTGAGCCACCCAGGCGTCCCTAAATTTTCCCTTTTTAATCGAGAAACAGTACTTTGCCTGAACATGATATTAAATTATCCTATTTCATTATATCCAGAATATTTCAATGAAAAATGAAAGTACAAAATGACTTTATAAGATATATGAGCTTTTAGACTGAAATAATAGTCAGAATGAGGAAAGATAAGATGTTCACAATGAATCAGAAAAATCTTGACTTATGTAACTAAACCACAAACAGTAGCATTGGTAATTCAATTTCTCTCTGGGTGAGAACACATTCAAGGAAGAAGATTGCTATAATCAAAGATTGGACTATTCTGCAGTTAGAACAAAAGATGATAAAGACAGCATAATTCTTTTGAGCCATATTGGTACCATGAATGCCATAGAAAGTTTTATAGGCTACTGGTGTCTGCATGGGAGTGCTCTCCTTAGGAAAACATCATCTTCCCAAGCAGATAAACACTAGATCATTGAATTAATTTAAGGGATGAGAAGCTCATGAAAATCTAAATGAATTCCAATGTCAGGAGCTACCTAACTAATCTTTCCTATCCAAGATGTCTTTTTGCAACTGTGGGTCTGGATCTGCCCACACACTGAGATCAATCTTTCATTTTGGTTGCAATAATGTTTGAGTCTTTGACCTCAAAAGCTTTACAAACTGCCAAATTTCTCTCTTGACTCTCTGACCCATAACTATTTGCCTAAATATATTGTTTGTATTCTGAGTCTTAATTTCCTGTATTCTTAGCCTGTGTTCCCAATTTCTACCCAACTCCCTAAGCTTCTATATCTGGTTTGATGCCATAAGAATTTCCTGACCCTGCTTTTTTTGCACATAGACTCCTGACTTATCATCTGGCTTCAATCTTCATTATCACATACATTCCCATGCCACTTTGACCCCCAGTTTCAAACTCCCATCTCTACCAAGGTCAGTAGCCTTTGGTCAAGAACTTACCTTCTCTTATGTCCACCTGTCCTTCCTAAAATGTACTAACAATTTGTTGAGTACTGCTGTGTGTACTGTGTTCATTCATGTCTATGTCTATGCACAGGATTCACAAAAATCTAGTAATGGCTATATCATGTTTTTCATTTTATAGACAGCACAAACACAGCAATTTGCCCAAAGTCATACCACTAATAAAAGGTAGAAGGAGGTGACAGATCTATTTCTGTCTGGCAATAAAATCATTCTCGTGGGAGATTGTTATATGGGTGCCCCTCAATAAATGTTACCTCCTATCATACCTGTCCTTATGTTGTCTCTCCCATGCTGATTCTTACTTAGCTATATGAGTGGCTTCAGCTAAAGTGACATTGGCAGACATGATACAAGCAAAGGGTTCATAAGCTTTTGCACATTGGTCAGGATTTGTTCATTTAAAACATCTCTTGTAGCCAGGTACCATATAAAAACCCTGACCAACTTGAGTCTGGCATGCTGCAAGGAAGCCCAAGCTTATTACATGTAGAAGCCATGTAGATGAGCTTGGAGGTGCCAGGTAGAGGACTGAAGCTTTCTTGGACTTCCCAGCCCAGACCAGCTAGTGACTTAATCAACACCACATAGAGCAGAACACTTTCTCAGACAAGTCCTGTCCATAAGAAATAATAAATTGTTGTTTTAAGACACAAAGTCCAACCCAGGTCCTGTTGGGTTAGCAAATAAAATTATTACTCCTTTTCAGCCCTCCAGATAGCAAAAGGTTCTCAGAGTAGGAAATAGCCTCTGATCGAATCCTGAGAGTTGTTCTTAAAATGTGGCCTTCAGGGACACCTGGGTGGCTCAGTGGATTAAGCTGCTGCCTTCGGCTCAGGGTCAGAATCTCAGGGTCCTGGGATCAAGCCCCGCATCCAGCTTTCTGCTCAGCAGGGAGCCTGCTTCCCTCTCTCTCTCTCTCTCTGCCTGCCTGTCTGCCTACTTGTGATCTCTCTGTCAAATAAATAAATAAAATCTTTAAAAAAAAAAACACATCTCTGTCAAATAAATAAATAAAATCTTTAAAATGTGGCCTCCAGCTTCCAAGTGTTAGAATTTCTTCCAATTTTTTTCTTCTGATTGAGTTCCAATTTCAAAGCATTACGGTCTGAGAATATGCAGGGAATGATCTCAATCTTTTGGTATCAGCTGAGACCTGATTTGTGACCCAGTATGTGGTCTATTCTGGAAAAAGTTCCATGTGCACTTGAGAAGAATGAGTATTCTGTTGCTTTAGGGTGGAATGTTCTGTATATATATATATGAGGTCCATCTGGTCCAGTGTGTCATTCAAAGCTCTTATTTCTTTGTTGATTTTCTGCTTAGATGATCTGTCTATTGCTGAGAGTGGAGTGTTGAGACACATGGATCAATGGAACAGAATGGAGACCCTAGATATAGACCCTCAAATCTAAGTCAGCTAATCTTCAACAAAGCAGGAAAAAATATTTAATGGAAAAAATACAATTTCTTCAACAAATGGTGCTGGGGAAACTGGACAGCTGTACACAGAAGAATGAAACTCGACTGTTCACTTACACCATACATAAAGATAAACTCTAAATGGATAAAAGACCTCAATGTGAGAGGAATCCATCAAAGTCCTAAAGAAGAACATAGGCAGTAACATCTTTGACATTGGCCACAGCAAGTTTCTTTCAAAGGCAAGGGAAACAAAAGTGAAAATGAAGTCTTGGGACTTTATCAAGATGAAAAGCTTCTGCACAGCAAAGGAAAGAGTCAACAAAACAAAGAGGCAACCCGTGGAATAGGAGAAGATATTTGCAAATGACACTATGGATAAAGGGCTGATATCAAAGATCTATAAAGAACTCAAACTCAACACCCAAACAAACAAATAATCAAGTCAAAAAATGGGCAGAAGACAGACATGAACAGACACTTCTTAAAAGAAGACATACAAATGGCTAACAGAGATGAAAAAATGTTCATCATCATTAGCCATCAGGGAAATTCAAATCAAACCCACATTGAGATACCACCTTATACCAGTTAGAATGGCAAAAACTGGCAAGGCAAGAAATGACAAATGTTGGAGAGGTTGTGGATAAAAGGGAACCCTCCTACACTGTTGGTAGGAATGCAAGTTGGTAAACAGTTGGAGGCTCCTCACACACTTCCAAACACACTTCAGAAAACAGTGTAGAGTTTCCTCAAAAAGTTAAAAATAGAGCTACCCTATGACCCAGCAATTGCACTACTTGGTATTTACTCTGAAGATACAGATGTAGTGAAAAGATGGGCCATATGTAGCCCAATTGTTCATAGCAGCAATGTCCACAATAGCCAAACTGTGGAAAGAGCCAAGATACCCTTCAAAAGACAAACAGATAAAGAAGATGTGGCCCATGTACACAATTGAATATTACTCAGCCATCAGAAAGGATGAATACCAAACTTTTGCATCAACATGGATGGAACTGGAAGAGATTATGCTAAGTGAAATAAGTCAAGCAGAGAAAGTCAATTATCATATGGTTTCACTTATTTGTGGAACATAAAGAATAGCATGGAGGATGTTAGGAGAAGGAAAGGAAAAATGAAGGAGGGGATATCAGGGAGACATGAACCATGAGAGACTATGAACTCTGGGAAACAAACTGAGGATTTTAGAGGGGAGAGAGGAAGGGGGAAAGAGTTATCCCAGTGATGTGTATTAAGGAGGGCACATATTGTATGAAGCACTGGGTGTTATACCCAAACAATGAATCATGGAACACTACTTCAAAAACTAATGAGGTACTGTATTGTGACTACATCACATAATTTTAAAAATGTGGCCTCCAGGTAATTATCAATTCAAGAATGTGGCAGAAAGAAATCTCTTAAGACCCTTGTAAGATCCAGTCAGCCAGAAGACAAGAAATTCTAAAATCCTTAAGGATGTTGCTCCCTAACATCTTGACTCTCAGCCTAAAGCAGAAAATTGTCTTAAGGAGATTTGTGCAAGTATATTTTACTTAATGGACAGAAATGTAATTGAGTACATGGGAAAACCACAGAGATTTAAAGGAAATGTATCATCTTGAACTGAAAGGGAAAGAGGCTGAACAAAATGAAAAGAGGCCTCCAAACTTTCACTGACATAAAAAACCCTGAGGAAAGCTCTAGTGCTCCACATCACTGGGCATCAGGGAAATACAAATCAAAACCACAATGAGATACCACCTCACACCAGTCAGAATGGCTAAAATGAACAAGTCAGGAAATGACAGATGCTGGCGAGGATGTGGAGAAAGGGGAACCCTCCTACACTGTTGGTGGGAATGCAAGCTGGTGCAACCACTCTGGAAAACAGCATGGAGGATCCTCAAAAAATTGAAAATAGAGCTACCTTATGACCCAGCAATTGCACTACTGGGTATTTACCCTAGAGATACAAATGTAGTGATCCAAAGGGGCACGTGTACCTGAATGTTTATAGCAGCAATGTCCACAATAGCCAAGTTATGGAAAGAACCTAGATGTCCATCAACAGATGAATGGATAAAGAAGAGGTGGTATATATATACAATGGAATACTATGCAGCCATCAAAAGAAATGAAATCTTACCATTTGTGACGAATTGGATGGAGCTAGAGTGTATTATGCTTAGTGAAATAAGTCAACTGGAGAAAGACAACTATCACATGATCTCCCTGATATGAGGAAGTGGAGATGCAACGGGGGTGGGGGTTAAGGTGGTAGGAAAAGAAAAAATGAAACAAGATGGGATCGGGAGGGAGACAAACCAAAAGAGACTCTTAATGTCATAAAACAAACTGAGGGGGGGGGGGGGAGAGGGGTTGGGAGAGGGTGGTGGGGTTACATTATATGTTTAAATAAAGCTAAAAAAAAATGTGAAAAAAAAAAAAACCCTGAGGAAGCTACTTAGCTGCAAACATGGCTCATTTCTTATGTAAAAGGAAAGATGACTTAGAGGACAGAGCCAAGATCCAATGAGAGCAATTAAATAGAAAATCACATGCAAAGAATTGGGTCTTTTTCAAGAAACACTTCTTGTCCCTAGATTTGAGGGAATTGGTAACATATTTCCAGTTGGATTTCAGAATTTCTTTTCTATGTGCTCCACATTTCCCTTCTTTTCAGTGCCCATGTCTATAGCCAGAGAAACTTAATACCTGTTTCATCACTGTATGTTGCAGGGGGAGAGGTATATACAGAGATTATATTAATCTCTTGAGAGATCAAGTCTCTGGATCAAGAGAAGTTATATCTGAAGAGCCTCAACTTCAGATATATTTTATTTATATGATATGATACTGGACCTAGAATCTGGGAACTAAAACTGTAATGCAATGAAGCTTTCAGGGAAGGACATGAATTTCTTAGTCAGAGGGAAAACTGTATTGCTAGTCAACAACCATTCCTCTCTTCCCTTTGCACATATGCTGCTCCTCACACCATAAAATATCATATTTTTTCTTCTGATGGACAATAAGCTAGGGCTGTGACTTGCTTTGACTGAGAGAATGCAATAGAATGATGTCCTAAGAGTTCCAAGCCCAGGCATGACAGATTCTACTTTCTCTACCTGGAAAGACAGCCGGCATGGTATAAATAGAAGCTTGGGCTAGACTACTGAGTGATGAGAAACCACATGGAGAGTTGGATTGTGGAATTTATGTGGTGACTTGACTAGGTCACAATACCTAGCTATTTGGTCAAACACATCTGGATGTTGCTTTGAAGGTATTTTTTAGATGAGATTAACATTTCTTCAGTAGACTTTGAATAAGGCTGATTACCCTCCATAACTAGATGGGACTCATCCAATCAGCTAAAGGCATTAAGAAAAAAAAAAAAAAAAGACTGAGGTCTCCAAAGGAAGAGGGAATTCTTCCAGTGGTCTGCCTTCATACTTGAGAGGCAATATCGAGTCTTCCTGTGTCTTCAGTCTGCCAGCCTACTCTACAGCTTTTGGACTTTCTATCCTCTCTAATCATTTGAGCTGGGTCCTTAAAATCAGTCTGTGTGTGTGTGTGTGTGTGTGTGTGTGTGTGTGTACACATCCTGATCCTGTTAGTTTTGTTTCTCTGGAGAACACTGACTACTATGTAGAGAGAAAGAGAGACTAGACAGAAAAACCATGAAGCAGTGTGCATGTGGGTGAAGGATTCTTGGACTTTTCCAAGAATGGATGCCAAATGGATGCAAACAAATGGATGCAACTGAGTTGATACCACATGAAGTAGAAGAATCACTCAACCAATTACTGCCCAAATTTCTGACCTAACAAACTGTGAGGAGAAAAATAAATTATTGTTTTAAGTCACAAGGTTTGGGGTTCATCATACAGCATTAGGTAACTAAAACATCTCATTTTTTTCCCAGTCACTCTCTCTCCCATCCTGGACATGAGCTTAATCTTTCTCAGAGTTTTATCTCTAAGGGCAGTCCAAGGGCAACCTGTAACTTGGAATTTGCTAACCTCCAATCAGTGAAGCCACAGTTTCATTCAGACCAATTATATGGGATCATGTTTCATTTTAAATAATGATCATTAGGGGATTTCTCATAGGTAGAGCAGCTATTAGGTGATCTTACAGTGTCAGCCTTCATTTAAAGACATACTTTTAAAAATAGTGAAGAGGACTAAACCCAGACAAAGATACCCTAAGGGAAAAAGGAAGTTCAGCCCTCTTACACAATAAACCACTTTGCCCCTAGAGTCTCCAAGTCATGCTGAATTCAGGAATGGAATCATTGGGATGCAAGAAGGGCTGTAGCAAGTGTCACTGAATCACTCAATGACATGCAACAAGAATAATTGGACACAGCTCTACTGCCCAAGAGAACAGTTTTAGTGAATGGGCATAGTCACAGAAGGCTTTGAGAATCTGAGAATAATGAGGTCAATTAAATCCTGCCTATCTGTGTTCTGAGAAAATGTCATGCTGTAGGTACCTTGAGACCCAGGCTCAGGGCACAGGCAGTGTCATAACATGTGGCAAACAAAAGAGTGGATGCTGAGTGCTGTGCAAAGCTGCTCAGAATAAAATTTCACTGTAATTTTGAGCATGTGATCCATCTGTCAAGGCAGAAAAATAACACATTTGAGAGTCTGTTTATTTATGTGAAGAGTACAAATTTTATACTCTCATTAGCACACCAAATGAAAGGCTGAAGTCAACTTCCAAGTCAATTTTCTGGGATAGACACAAGAGCACTAGATACACCAGGCATACTTGTCACTAACATTTCTGTAAGGTTAGACATTGTCCTTCCGCCACCAACCTCCTCATGCCGCCTACCTGTGACTGTCTTTAATGTAGCTGACTCTGTCTTTAATGTATTCTGGTGGTGGACCATTTCAAGCTCATCATCTAGAAGCACATACTAGTGGTGAATATTGAATACCTCTATATAATTAATATGACCCAATATCCCCCCGCCCCCATTTATCCCTGGAGCTGCATTAATGGCTGCTCTCTGCCAGCTGTGGTTTTGTCAAAGATTCCAGTTTAGATATCTAAAGTGTGGATACAACAGCTTGAAAAATCATTATGGGACTGGCTCTGGCAGCTTCATTTTCCCTAAAAAGAGCTCCTTTTCTGAGAATGACTTAACTTAGAAGATGGAATAAAACATTTCTTCAGACAGACTCTTCTGCTATCTCTACCTCACTAGGTTGCCCCAATCCTCTGAAAAACAGTAGAGCCACTGTGCTTATTGAATTCCCATAACATGAGAAATACTGCAGTAGGAGAAGTGGGAAATTAACTGAAGATATGGAGAGTGCCTAGGCTCAAGAATTTTATAATCTTTTAGACAAGGTCTTTTTTTTTTTTTAAGATTTTATTTATTTGACAGAGACCACAAGCAGGCAGAGAGGCAGGCAGAGAGAGAGGAGGAAGCAGGCTTCCTGCTGAGCAGAGAGCCCGATGTGGGGCTCTATCCCAGGACCCTGGGATCATGACCTGAGCCGAAGGCAGAGGCTTTAACCCATTGAGCCACCCAGGCACCCCTAGATAAGGTCTTAAAAGTCCTTCTTTTAACGGTAATCTACTACAAAGTTTGCAAATCCACTATAGCTACACTTTCTGCTGTACTTACTCACTCTCTTCTGTTAAAGACAGAGATGCTCCTGAGAGCATTTCAGCTCTCTAAGTCACCACACCTTGTGACACCCCAACGCCTTCCTTCTCCTCCACATATAGCTGCAAAGATGACAACATCCACTAAAAGCGTGTTCCTCTGCCTACACTGCCCCCCACCCCCAGTGCTATCTGGTAATTACTAATCTCCCTAAGTGACTCCCTATCACATGTCACACAGTGATTATTATAATTCATTCTATTTTTCTTAGGCTCTTTTGTTTTCTTGGTCCTCTAGCTAGCAAGGTATTTCTTTCTGTCCCAAGTGGAAGCCACTAACTTATCACATCCTCCCCTTCTCTATTTCAAAAATACTAAGTCCTCACACATCTTCATCTCGTCCTTCTCCATCTCATCCTGACCTGTGACCAGCTCAGACACTCCACTGAATGTCCCTTTCTCTCTAGCACAGAGAGGCAATAGTGGAGTGGTTAAGAGCAAGTTCCCTGAAGATAACACTTCCGATTTTAAACCCTGACACCATTGCCTGTTTGTACCACCTTGAGCAAGTTATGTAACTTCCTTGTGCCTTAGTCCCTTCACTCCAAATATAGATAATAATAGAAGTACTTCTGTCAAGTTGTGTTATGAAAATTAAATTAGTTAAAGCATTTAGCACAGTGTCTGGTACATAGTAAGTACCAAAATATTGTTAGCTATTACTACTTTCCACTTTAAATTCTTTCTCTGCCTTAGCCATTTTCTTAATTCTTACATGTCCTTAAGCATCTGTGCTTTTTATCTTCATTACTTCAATGCCAATCTTCTTTTGAAAGAGTGATTAATATTTACAGCTGAACTTTCTTCCTGACTCATTAACTCCTGGTAAATTCAGCTGTGGCCCCCACACCAATAATAGCCTAGAACTTGAGCTCCAAAGGCCTGTATTTGTTCTTATTTTTCTCCTTTTCTCCACTGACCACTGCTCTTATTTTTTTTTAAGATTGTATTTATTTATTTGACACAGAGAGAGAGAAAGAGAGTGAGAGAGAGAAAGAGAGAGCACAAGTAGGGGGATACAGCAAGGAAAGGGAGAAACAGACTACCTGTTAAGCAGGGAGCCGGATGGGATGTGGGGTTCCATCTCAGGACCTTGAGATCAGACCTTAGCCGAAGGCAGATGTTTAACCAACTGAGCCACACAGGTGCCCCACTGATCTTATTTTAAAGATTTCTTCCTGCTTCAACTGCATTACTCTGGATGATCCTGATTTTCCTCTTATATTCCAGAGTCTTTTCTCTGGCTCTCTGAGCCTTTTCTTCCATCTACCCCTAATTCAAGGTATGCTCTGGGATTTGGCTCTGCTCTTCCTGCATCTCTGTTTCTCATACTGGGATGCAGTGCAAGGCTGTACAGTGAGCAAAAGTACATCTGCAGCCTGAGGAAGAACAAGGTAGGTTTGAACATCTTGGACTGTCGTTGTGTTAGTATACTTGGCTCAAGTGCCCTTAGTCACAAGCTAAATCCTATTATTCCAAGCCAATAATTTTTTTTTAATCTGCCAAATAAAAAGTATTCATTTACACTGAGTGACTGGAAAGTGTGGTATTTTAGAGTTGTTGCAGAACCAAGTATCATTATCACTACAACCAGATCAAGGTGAATTTACACATGCCACAATCACGGATGGCATGAATAACTCCTGACCCTAAGACTGACTAGTGCTTCTCTAAAAAAGTATCAATTAAAAAAAATAAAGTTGTTTTTTTTTTTAACAAACTAGTATGTTTTCTTAGATTAAATATCCAAACACAAACACACACAACACCATTGGCTCCCACAAAGTGATTAAACTTCCTACGACAAATGCATTTTGGACAAATGTTCTATTTACAAACAGGAAACCATGAGTAGTTAAATATCTTCTTGAAGTTATTCTGAAATAGCAACAAGTCTAGAGATTCTGACTTTAGAGAACTAATTGCCACTCTCTATTTATTGCTTCAAAAATATATTTATTTAATTATAATTTCAGTTGGAAGTACTGAGAGGTGGTCATGAACAGTAATGTTTGGAACAAAAGCTTGTAATTGATAAAAATGTAAAAGATAACAAGGGAAATGCAGAATAATCTTGAAGCAGAGGGTAAATCACAGGGAATTTGATGGCTCAAAACATCATGGCACAGTCCCACCACAATTAGGGAACTCAAAATGACCACTACAGCTGGCCACAAATTTTTAAGGTATATATTGCTATTCATGTAAAATATAGGTCTTTAATCACTATGGAAATGCAAATGAGCCTGACCTGATGGGCACTGAATGGAAAAATCTTGAGACATAGCTCCATGAAATATCTCATTGCATATATAATATTTAAGACAGTTTTGGAAACACTTTGAAAGTTAAAAAAGGAAGAAAGAAATCCTGGCTTTGAGGAATGCTTCAAAAACACAATCAAACAAACAGAGAAAAAAAAATGATTGAAGTATCATCAAAGTTAGCTTCAGAATCACCATGGGAGGCAGAGCTCCTGAGACAAGGGCTGCTTGGTGGAACATGGCATGGCAGGGTAGGTTGAATCTGTTTGAATTCAAAAAGAGGCAATCAAGATGACAAAGTGTATTTTTACAAGGAAAGATAATCAAGAACCTGAAAATAAATTGGATTTTTACCTAATACTATGGTGAAAACACAGATATGGATGATAGAACTACTTGTCATCTATACTGATAACACAGTCTCTCAATGAGTGTGGTTTTTTAAAGTACTTGAAGGTAGAATTGGTGATAAAATTTTCAACAAGATATAAGGATCCTAGCATGATATTAACTAGGAAAAAAATGTTGGACTCAAATCTATGTTAGACAAACCTTTGAACCACTAGTGTGCATCAAACACATGATGGCCCTGACTGCTCCAGACCAGTGATTTTATTCATTCATCAAAAAATATGGGTGCCTGGGTAGCTTATCTGGTTAAGCATCTGCCTTCAGGTCCTGGAATCAAGCCCTGTGTCAGGCTCACTGCGTCTCCTGCCAGGAGCCTGCTTCTCCCTCTCCCTTGGCGCTCCCCCTGCTTATGCTTTCTCGCTCACTTGTTCTTGTTCAAATAAATAAAATCTTTAAAAAATATATTTTTGAGGCCAGTTGGTCCATGTGTTGAGGGTGCCTGAGGTGTCCTCCTGGTCCATCTCCCTCCCAGCACCTCCAAAGGGGGACCATTCATCAAGGCTTTTATTTCCAAGGCCCAAAATGTGTTGCCCAACATGATGAATGCCAACATGGATACAGTTGATGCTGAAAATCAACTGGAACTGGAGGACAAAGCATGACTTATTAGTCAATTGCTGAAACATCAGCGCACACTTGGAAATCTCTCTGAAGAGCAGGTGCAGTTAAGGAAGAAAATCGGAAGCTAAAATCAGAAAGCCAAATTCTTGGACAGTATATAGAAAACCTCATGTCAGCTTCCAGGGTTTTTCAAACAACTCACACAAAAAGCAAGAAAGTAAGGGACTGATACCTCTTCCGTTTTATGGAATTGCTGCTGATCTTTCTTTCTTTAAAAGTTGGAAATATTAAAAAATTTATAGTAGTTTTGTTTGTGGCTTAATTGAATATTTATGAAGATAATGTCAGATCTAGGCAAAATGAAGAGCATGACAGAAGACTTACATGAGTTTGTGTATTATATGTTAGTCTAGGAAAATGCGTAAATGTATCATACAAACTTTATAATTAGAAATACATATATTTATGAAACTTGAAAATGAATTTTACCAAATTTGCTTTGATTTATAGGTTTAGCACTGTATTTTATTATATGCAGAGTAAGATATACAAGAAAACAGCCACTGTGTTGTGAAAAGTGACCAAAATCATTACTGAACACACAGCTTTATGTGCACCGTCCACCATGTTACAAATCTTGTCCATTCCCTTCGGCCTTAGTATTTCCCTTCCCATAAGGAAGAATTAGCTTCACATTTGTAAAAGTAGTTTTAATAGTGAATCATCTGTGAGAGTAAGCTGAGCTTGACTTGTTGAACCTTAACCAAAAAAAGACACTTTCTCAGGTCTTATCATAGTGATAAAATAGGATCATTGGTTTCTCTTTATTCAGCTGAAAACAGGGGCTATAAATATGAAGATTTTTCTTTGTAGCTGAATTGTCAAATTGAGAAGGTTTCTTGGTAAAACCTTCTTTTTGCATAAAACAACCCACTTGGTATTTGAAAAGATGAGCTCTAGTAACATGTTGGAGGTGCCTGGGTGGTTTAGTCGGTTAAGCATCTGCCTTAAGCTCAGGTCAAGATACCAAGGTCCTGGGATTGAGCCCTGCAATGGGCTCCTTGTTCGGCGGGAAGCCTGCTTCTCCCTCTCCCACTTCCACTCCTTGTGTTCCCTCTCTCACTGTGTCTCTCTCTGTTACAAATACATAAAATCTTAAAAAAAAAAAAAAAGAAAATTTTGAGAAAGATAGAAATAAGATGGGAAAAGTACTTGGCATACAGTAGTAACCAACTCCAAATGTTTTTACTCCAGATTTGTGTGATCTCTGGCACAGACTAGATCTTTTGGGGAATATAATATATGAAAGTAGATTAAATATGACTAACCTTATGTCAACGACATCTAGAAGGGAACAGTTACAAAGACTTTAGTGTCAAGGTTTATTTGTGGTACCCAGCAGATCAACTTTTGGAAAACTGCTTTAGAGTGCATTAAGTATCAGAATCAGGAATAAATTGGGGGAGTTTTACATGTATACTAATTGATATTCTCAGTATTTTATCTCACTACTTCTAGAATTTTCTCAAGACCTAACTACTTGGTTTGCAGAGTTTTAGTCACTTTTTGACCATTTCTAAAAATATAGTTTGTTGATTCCATTTGGTAAGAAAATTAGTATCACAAGTAATGTTAAAATGTTAAATAGAAAAGGAGATTCACTAATATAGTTTTGGTTATTAGATTTGGGCTACTTTTTTAAAAAGATTTTATTCATTCATTTGACAGAGAGAGACCTAGAGAGCACCAGCAGGGGGGACAGTAGAGGGAGAAGAGGGAACTGGCTGAACAGGGAGTGTGAGGCAAAGCTTGACCCCAGGACCCTGGGATCATGACCTGAGCTGAAGGCAGACACTTAACCAACTGAGCCACCCAGATGCCCCAGAATTGGGGCTACTTTTAATCATAGAATAATCTTATGTTTGTATTGATGTAAAATTTGACCAATGACTTCAGCTGGGTGAATGTAATAATTATACTGCAAACAATTTTCATCCCTTTTGTGACCTAATTTACAAACATTTCAAATTATGCTGTAGTTTTGCTTTGCTGTTTAAAAAAAGCTGTTTCAGAATACACACACACACACACACACACACACACACACACACGCATATATATATGTATGTATGTATTTGAACTCCTACTGTGCCTGCCACTATGCTAGACCCTAAGGATTTCACTTTGGATAAAGCAGACAGTCTTATCCTTAGAGTGTTTACATTTGCCAAGAGATTTCTTCAAAAGGTTTTTCTTTTGGTCTTATTTTCCTTGATTTTTCTCAGGATGTTCAACAACTCAGTAAAACTAGATAATTTTGCAAAATGCGGTATTTTTAATCTTCCTTATTTTAGATAAATTGTAATATAATAAGAAGAGAAAGAGAAGGCTTATAGTACCACTTAGATGCATTCTTGTGCAAACAAAAAATAGTACTCATAGAGTTTTCTAATTCAGCCATAACTTAATTTATTTCCTTGGAAATAAAAAAGCCATCGTAATAAAAAGAAAACCTTAAGTATTATGAGCTAATTTAGTTTTCATACTTCTAATAAATTGGGTCACAGGGAATTATGTATTTAGCTGATTTCCCCCCAAAGTCTGAACACCCTCATTCAACCACTGTAAGGTAAAATTAAGGTGGTGATTTTCACAGAACTTGACAAATTATAACATGGTATAGAAGCCTGACAGTTGAATGGAGATGTCAGAATGTAAATAATCTGAGACTCACCTCATTAACATGTGACAAAAATTACATCAGTCACAAAACAAAGATTATTATTCCTTCATTGAAAATATCCTTTCTGGCTATTTCCATGGGAATTTAAAAAACACTATCCAGTGGATCAGAGACTCTTTTTATCCCCTACTAGGCAAGTAGGCAAGTGAGCCAACTCTTCAGCAAGTAGATGAAGTCATTGAAATTTTTGGCAAGAAAGGCCTGACAACATGGCATCATCTTTCCATTTGGGATTCTGGCTTTCTTCTCTTATGGGATTCCCCATATACAGCTCACTATGTCTTCAAAAATTATTTTTTGAATGCCCACATGTACTTGTGAATTTGCTTCCTAAGAATAAGGCAACACCAAGAAGAAAAAGCACAGATCAGCTGGACTCAGTGGATCTGATTTGCTATCTTTAATTCAGTTCAACTTGTATGTGAAAGTGATAAATTCAATGAATAAAATTTCAGGCCTCATCTTTTGGTCATCACTTTCCCTCAACATTCATATGAATTTGTCAGTCATTCCCTTCAGCTATTCCCCCAGTTTTTATTTCTGGCACCATACAACTCATTTCCCACATAGCAGGCAGAGGAATCATTTAAAAATCTACATCAGATCATTAATCACTGTGTTTAAAGACCTCGATATTTAACTGAGGCATCTAAAACAAAATCCACTGCTTGGCATGGCCTGCCAGACCTCTGCTCACTCTTTCAATTCATTTTATACCATAATTCTCTAGACCTCTTTTTCTTCTCCATAGTAGCTCCTCACATCCAAAGGCTGTATTTTGCTGAGGTCATTTGTTTCCCATTCTCAAACCAACTTTTTTTTTTTTTTAAAGGTTTTTATGTTTGACAGAGATCACAAGTAGGCAGAGAAGCAGGCAGAGAGAGGAGGAAGCAGGCTCCCCGCTGAGCAGAGAGCCTGATGTGGGACTCGATCCCAGGACCCTGAGATCATGACCTGAGCTGAAGGCAGAGACTTAACCCACTGAGCCACCCAGGCACCCCCTCAAATCTACTTTTATTCAAAAGCTTCTTTGACCATATCTTCTCACTTCCCCATCACTCTAGACTTCATTATGTTTTGCTTCCATCACAGTAGTTATTTTCTGAATTATCCTGCTTATTTATTAAATTAATAATTATTATATATAACATATCATATATAATATAGAAATATATATTATTATAATAAATTATTATTATTTATTAATTTAATAAATTAAATTAATCTGTCTCCCTCTAACTATACAGTAAGCTCCAAAATAGGATTTATTTCAATTATGGGCATATCCCTAGTGTCTAAAATGGTGTCTAGTACATGCTGGGTACTCATCGAAGAATTGTTGATTAAATCGATGAATATAGCAGAATCATGCTCATTAATGAATGAATCAGGAAGAAATTATGTGTGATTAGATCACAGAGTAGAATAAAGAATCTACACATTAAAAAAATAAAACAGATAATACTAAGGGAAAGTGCAACAGCACTTTGAACTATGCCTTCAAATAATCTGGATTAAAACTTGAGTCTCCTCTGTTATTCTAGGTATGTGAATATGTTGGAAAATTCCAAGGATCTGTGCTCCATATTCTATCCCTGATAATATCATTTTCACAACCATTATTCACTTCTAAGCAGAGGACTCTTAAATATTTCTCTCAGTTTTCATACTCCATCTGCCCCAAAACATCCTCATTCCTCAGAGACAGACCCTCTTTCTCTGCTCCTTATTTTAGTTAGGCTGGTAGCCTTCCAGAAATTCTCTTTGTCTCTTTCCTCTATCTACTGTGTTTCTTCCCCTCCTCTCAACACACATTTTGGCAAAATTCTTCACATCTGACCCACTGTTTCTGTATCTACTACCCTGGGTCTAACATCCTTTATTGGTTGCCTAAACTCTTATTAAAATTTTCTAAATGGTCTTCTTTAGTATAATTGTTTCCTCCCTCCAATCCATCTGTCCCTAAATCCTAGATCTATTCATTTGACTCCTCAAATCAAAACCTTCCATGGGGACCAGTAACTGCAGAAAGTAATCCCAATCTCTGAACATAAAAATAACCACACTCCATAAAATGTCCCTGACAGATGCTTCTAGTTTATAATCCTAACCTTCCCTTTTCCCTCCACAGATCTTTGCATTAAAAACTCTCATGAATCATCATTCTACAAACAGCCTCCATGTTTTTGTCACCACTGATCTTTCTCTCTATATTATCTCTACCTAGTGTGACCATTCCCTGACCCCTGCATTCTGGACACTTCACACAGGTTGAATTTGCCGAGTAAATAAACCTCTGTCCTTCTTTCAAGGGCAAGCCTATGACAGTTTCATGAAATCTCCCCCAATCCCTCTGGTCAGATTACCCTTTCCCTCCCTGAAGTGTCTATTATACTTTGTAGCTCTAATTTAATATTTTAAGCATACTCTGCTTTCTAGTATAACTGGCTGGGTACACATCTGTCCTTCCCAGCAAACTGAAATTTTCATGATGCCTAGGACTACTGTTAATCCATGAAGAATGTTCCATGGCACAGATTAGGTTAACTGAAGGTGATTGCTGAATTCAGGATGAGAGTAGAGTGTTTGTGGAGGTGGTATTCAGAGTCTAAGTTGGTGAGGAGGTGGTAGATGAGGTGAGCTGTGTGTGGGATAGTAGTGGTATGAAGTCCCAGCAGTATCCTCAGTGGTGTGGAAATTTCTCGCACTGTGAATTATATTTTCCACTTTTGGCGACCAGAAGCCTGAATCAATCCAAGTAGGCACCGAGATGCTCTTAGACCATAAAGTAAGGTTATATAATCATTCCAATCCTCATCCATTAATATCTAAAGTGCTTGGTGGAAGCACTGGGCAGAAAGAAAGAGCAAATGATCTAATTATTCCCCTATCCTAACTGCACAGACTTCCCTTCAATAACCATCACCTAAACTGTGCTCAAAGAGTAGGTTAATATCCAGGATCAGAAGAGCTGAAAACTAAATCTTGCAGCAAAACATTCATTCCCATATTCAGATGAAAAAATGTCTACTCATATTTTGAAGTCTGCATAAACCAAACCTTAAAAAGCTATGTAATTTTCAAATAAATACAGTCCACAGTCATATTTTACTTATAGATGATGTGGCATCTTAAAATTCAAGGCTTTTGCTGAAATTAGGTAGAAAATAATGTAGAACATGAAAATGTAAAGGACAACTCAGACTCCTTTACATTTTATTTCTGAAAAAGAAAATATTTCCCTATATTCAGAGATATGTATCTTCCTTGACATCTTTAGAATCTTTAAAAATTCATTTGGGGGAGAGGGGTGGGAAGATTACCACCCATGATTAAAGAAACTCTGATTTATTCCACAGATTCCAGAAGAAATCTTTTGATTTAACAAACATTAATTATAAACAAAAATTTTAAAGGTGTTTCATGTGGCAAATAGATCTTAAAGGAAATTCAGCATTACAGGGGCTATTTGCTTCCCTCTATTTCTCTATCTTATTAGTTCTCACCATATCCTGACATTGTAAGTAAATCAAAATAAGAGTCATGAAAACACATAGGAGCCAAAAAAAACAAAAAGACAAAACAAAACCCAAAAACGGTGCAAGTCAGCAGGCCACTCTCGAAAATCAGAACAGCAGCACTGAAAAAGCCAGGGATAATTGACATGTACATTCTTCCTCTAAATCTGTGTTTGAATCAAAACTAGAATATATTTCAGTCAGCTAATTCTGACTCACGAAGAAAAAGAAAATTATGTGCGCTATTTAAATCTACCTTTTTACCTGCTGCTAAAACACTGAGATTTTTAACTGAAATTCCACATTTAAAAAGTGTAAGGTATTTATGGTAAGAATAAACTACTAAAATACCCATCCAAATTATGCCAAATCTTGATCCTAATGAGGATAGATAAAAGCAAATAGTGTGTCTTAGAATAACAGAGAGACACTGTGTATCATTCATTACAGGTTATAATAACTGGAATTACTTAGTTCATAGATAAAATAATATAATTACATATGAAAGAAATGTTATACTGTAGACTAACAGTGACATTAAAGCAAATTATAAATAATAATAAAAATCACCTTTATTTTCTAACAATTATCTAGGGAAGTATTTTATTATCAGCTGGTTAGTAAAAGACATAAATGCTTTTTTTAAATAGAGCTTTAGAAATAAATTTGGTAAATCAGGGAAATACAGTAAAATCTTACTACAGATTAAGCTATATTTAAGAAAAAATGATGAAGCTGATGAAGATGGTAGCCAACAGAACTAATGACTTATTGGAGAGAATATAAATCTATTCTTTAGACTGTAGTAAGTTGACATTTATCCATTTCATTTGATCAATGTGTACAGTCACACTGCATAATTTAAGCTTTTAACTTTGGTAAAACTTACCACCTAGTTTCTACTTCTCTATCATGTTCTTATCTGTAGAATTAGAGTATTATTTTTAACTTCTCTCTGATGACCTCAAAACATTCTGTTTTCCGAAACATTCCATAACTAACAAGGATAAGAGAGTGTACAGATATTCATTTGTTCTAAATGAAAAATATGCTCATCCTCATACTATGTTACTTTAGTGTCATACAGAATACACTGTGGGCCTAAGAATAGTACAGTACCTGTGTTCAAACCCTCCCCCTTCTAGGGAAGTCATTTCACTTCTCTGAACTGGGTCCTCTAACTGTACAGTGGAGATAATTTACTGGATAAGCTAGCTGTGAGAATCAAATGAGATAACCTATGTGAAGCATCTGCCATATAGCATTCCACACAGCAGTCATTTAAAACATATTATCCCCACCGCTCCCAGCTATGAGTCCTTTTAGGTGAACATGTTAAGTGAAAGATGGCACATAAGCTTGTGGAACTTTGTGGCTGTTCAGAATTCCTCCAACAGAAAAACTACATCTATCTTTGAAATCCACATTGAATATTTTGAAGAAGTGCAGTTCTTGCAATATCTTTATGTCTCTGCAGGTAGGTCAGCAGAAAACTTATTGTGACAACATTTTGTGGGTAAGCCATGGCTGTCACCACCACCACCAAATAAAACATTAATTCTGTATCAAGTGTCTGACTCCTATGACAGTGCTATTGTGATTAGAAATTATCTCCAGAATTGGCAAAAAACAAATGTATATGTTGATATCTACACAAACCCTCTCCTCATCCTTTTCACTGAGTTTATACCCACTGAGATCTACATATCACTGGTAAAGTATCACCCTTTTCAGCTGTGCTGTTTGGGTGAAGCACCGATTTTCCTTGAGAGATGGGCAACATTTCCTTTCACTGTCAAAATTCCATCTTTGGTTATATAATGGGAACAAAACCATAAAATCCTCAGCAATTTATCACCAGTGTTTGATAACTGCCAGTGATCACTTTGGGTTTTGAAGGGCTCTAGAGTAGGAATTTCAAAGAAAAGACATTCTCTTCAAAAGTCACGATTGATAGGTTCTACATGAAAGAGGTTTCCTTGGTTATCCTACCACTCTTACATTCCAGGAACTCAAAACATACTCTCAAAGAGAGTGAATAAAAATGGTAAATTTTAGGGGTACCTGGATGGTTCAGTGGGTTAAAGCCTCTGCCTTCGGCTCGGGTCATGATCCCAGGTTCCTGGGATCGAGTCCCATATCGGGCTCTCTGCTCAGCGGGGCCTGCTTCCTCCTCTCTCTCTGCCTGCCTCTCTGCCTACTTGTGATCTCTGTCTGTCAAATAAATAAACAAAATCTTAAAAAAAATATATATAAAATAAAATCTTAAAAAATATATTGAAAATAACACAGGGGCCAAAATACACACACACACACACACACACACACACACACACACACACACACACA